>JACCIC010000062.1:1432500-2017500 GCA_018907035.1 Sycobia sp. Sy_11 | reverse complement strand
AAATAAAATAAAGTTCCACAACCTCCATTTATCCCCCCCCCCATTCGTTCTTGCTTGTCTCTTCGCATCCTTAATCGAAGCTTTAGTTCCTTGCGGACAAGAGCTGAGGAGTTACACGCTCAAATTTAAATATAAAGATTAATTGCCTAATGCAACGATAGCTCCTCCGTCTCATTCCAGAAAAAATTTATCTTGCACAATTGCACGAAATATCATAATAGAATTTGATGTGATTATATTTTATACATTTCAGACTAATGAAAAATAAAATAAACATTAGTATATTTAATAATTATATTTAATATATTATATTTAATAATTGATATCAAAATTTAAAGGTGCAGCCAAAATATATTTTCTCAAACACATTCTGAATTTTAGATAGAAAGGATAATGAGAAACGCAAGAAGAAAAAATCATCGTGTGCTTATGGCAAATTTGGTTTGGTTTTCCATCTTTTCTCAAAAACTTACCAAATTCATTCAAGTATACATTTTCGTTAGAAGATTATCGATAGATGTAAAAATAATTCTCTTCATATCCTTTTTAACATTAAATCCAGCATTTGAAACGAAATTAAGCAGGGACTTTCAGAGTTACTTTATCGTATTTTCCACGGAACTGTGACTTAATGAATCACAAAATGCCTTAAGAATGGAAGGGGCGTAGAAAATCTTTTCTTAACAAAGAAAAATCTTTTAAAAGTCCACCGCTCTGTCAGAATTTAAAATTAATTCTATTCATATAATAAAAAGGAATTCAAAAAAGATACTTATGATTAATATAAAGATTTAAAAAAAAAAAGAAAAAAACAAGAACAAAAAGAAGAAAAAAAAGAAAAAACCCTAACAGGTGGGCGTTTTAGTGGATCGGAAATTTTTCATATAAAGAAACCAAGGCGTAATGGTGGATTTTTACGCCGTAATTTGAAAATTAACATGGCCACCTAATATGACATTCATTACTATCGAAAATTTGACTAATTTCCTTATTCTTAAATGAATTAGTTCTTCTCATCAGAAAGTAATCGACCGTGTATACAAATCGAATTTTGTGTCTTTCACCCTGCCTCTCTGCGACTCGCTCTTTCTACCTAACGCCAATATTTATCGTTGCTCCAAATAAAATTTTTCGCTCGATCAAAGCATCTGTGGGTTTATGAAGAGGGAGAAAAAAGCTTCACTCCCACGAAGGGCGAGAGCTGAAATAAAAGAGAAATTAAAGATAGAAGAGCTCTCCCCTCTTTTTCGCGAGCATTTAACAAGGTTGCGTACTCTCTCTCTCTCTCTCTCTCTCTCTCTCTCTCTTTCTCTTCTCTTCGCCCCCTCACTCCTTGTCAAAGGGTGGCAAAGAAACGAGTTGTTCATATATACGCCATACTTTGCAAATACGCGGGTGAGAAATGGAAGAGAAAAGAAAACGGTGATCTGGGTTATAGCGTCAGAGGAGGGGGATATTCTTGAAATCCGCCCCCGCTAGCACGGTTGTCGTCGCCGAAATAAAAGACGAAGCGATGGAGTTCATTAAGACGGCCGAGCGCGCTCGCGCCACGCCGGGCCACGGAAGAGATAAACTGGTTTCCGCGGGTGTCCCTCGCTTTTGCTCGAGAGACCTCCACCCCACCCCGTTTATGCCGCCCGCTCGGATGTTACTCGGTAACGTTGCCCGCATCCGCGCGCTTGCGCATTCACTTTCTATAGAGGACGCGCGCGGAAGAGAACGGGAGAGAGAATGAGAGTGAAGGGATTCGAACGGGGACCCTTATAAGCTCGCACACGGTTCACCGGCAGACGTATGACTCATCTCTGTTTTGTGTTCGATCCAACTATACAGAAAGGGTATAGAGACAGCTCTCGAGCAGTGCGCGCGCTTTGGAGAATTTTCGGCTGTTCTGATGGGACAAAGCCTTGTTGAAAAAAGTATATATCTGCTTTCCAATGATTTATACCATTATGAACTATATATAACTACCTTTTTGTACCTGCATTTACCGTTGAAGAATTTTCAAATAGCGATCAAACTTACGAAAGTCACGTTTTCCATACTGCTTTCTGATAATCGTATCTAGAAAATTATTATTCGAAATAATGAAAGTCATTGTCGATGTTGAAACACGAGTTTGTTGTATGCTAGACTGAAACAAAAGAGAACCGTGATTTCTGCCGTGTGCTCGGTTATGAGTCGCGCTATACAGGCCATACAGAAGAATACGGGAAATTTTGATTCCTAATGAGCAATATGAATGATGGGAGTAAATTCCTGCTCCCGCATTTAGAATTTTGAGCGGAAAACATTATAGTTAACATATTAAGATAAACAATATAAAGGAATAAAGTCTGATCGATAGATGAAGAAACAATGTTTATCACCTTATACTCGTATTTTAGTTATTTCTTTTCTTATATAGAATTTAGAGCTATAATATGTATATGTTAATGAAATTGATAAAAAATCGTTTAAAAACTAATTAAATCGTTGTATAGGCAAATATTGTATAATACAATTCAAACGAGGACAGACAATTCAGTAATCCGAAAAAATTCAAAAATCGAATATTTAAAAATTCAGGTAATCGCTGCGATCTCCTTCAAAGTAGTTCCCTCCCGCATCTATGCACTTATTCTAACGAGTTTTCCTGTTTTCGTAACAATTCTGGAACACTTTATGTGGGACCTCTCCGACTACCTTCGTCACAGATTCTTGGATCTGTTCAACGGAGTCAAAATGTCGAGCTTTGACGAATTTTTTCAAATGGGGGAATAGGGAAAAGTCGCAAAATGACATATCCGGTTAATAGGGCGGTTCTGGTAATGTTGCGATGCTTTTAGACGCCAAAAACTGAGAGACACTGAACGCACTGTGACAGGGAGCATTGTCGTGACGCAGAACCCAAGTCTTCGCAATCTCTGGACGTATTCTGAGCACCCTTTTTCATAATTGGGCGGGCACATTACGGTAGAGTACTTGATTTACGATTTGTCAAAGTGGTACAAATACTTTGTGAACCATCCCTTTACTGTCAAAGAAGCAAATGAACGTGGTTTGTACTTTGGACTTGCTCATTCTCGCCTTCTTTAGCCTTGACTCTCCAGAATACAGCCATTGTTGACTTTGTCGTTTCGTGTCGGGGTCATAATGAAAGAACCAACTTTCATCACCAGTAATAACTCGATCGGGAGGAGTAGAATCATTTTCAACCTGCTCGAGACAATCTGAAGTGATGTTTATTCGGTGGGCTTTTTGCTCATCTGAAAGGTTCTTCGGTACCATCTTTGTGCACAGCTTCTTCATGGCGAAATTTTCAGTTAAAATCTTTCTATTTCCCGGTTAATATTCAACTCGTCAGCCAACATTCGAATGGTTAGTCACCAGTCTTGACGAACAATATTCCGGACGCCCTGCGCATTCGCGTCTCCTCTTTGACGCTTTTACGGTTTTTTTGAAAATTGGCATGCCACCGAAGCACCTGACTACGACTTAGGGCATCACTACGATACACTTCAAGCATTTTTTCATAAGTTTTTGTCGCGGTTTTGCCGAGTTTCGCGCAAAATTTTATCGCTCACCGTTGCTCTAAATTTCTAATGTTCCATTTTCGTGACATGCACTATTCGTGCGTTGTTACAAAACACTAAACAGCTTGCGAAGAAATGATCGTACAAGGATCATCAAGATCTCAATCGAGCGAGTAGGGATCTACTTTTACGATGACGGAGTTACAGGTTCGCAGTGGTACCACAGGCCGAGAAATAAAATCGGTCACATTACTTAATTGTCTGACCTCATAATCTTTGAAACTGACTTAATAGAGACGAAACGATTTATTATACATTCAATCAGTATATCGAGAAAATTTTCACCTTTGATCCTGTGTGTTTACCACCTGACAAGGTAAAAATGACAGTTTAACTATAGATGCCGCGCCAGATGCAGCATCAATAGTGATAAAAGGCTCACGCTAAATTTAAACGCTGTATCATTATTCCTATGATAAATTATAGTGATTCCATACCTCTCTAATTATATAGAATTCCGCCAATAAGCAGGAAGAAATGATCGTAAAGAATTTCGCATTTCATATAGTGTGCTACGAGTCATTCGCAATTTCGTATACCGCTCCACAAAATATTTAATAATATAGGCTCTCTCTCTCTCTCTCTCTCTCTCTCTCTCTCTCTCTCTCTCTTTCCGTCTCTCTTCCCCTCGCTCTCTCTTTTGAAGTAGTCAAATTTTATTTATCAAACCGGAAGAGACCTTCGTCCGTGATCTTCTTCACTGTCAAATTTAGTCGACGCTCTTAAGAGGTCAGCGAGAGAGTTATGCAACGATAATAATAAGAGCAGCAGCAGTGTGTCGTTGAGCTCGGGGATTATCGTTCTCGATGCTCCGTGTGCCCAACTTTTTTCCTAAGTCTCATCTGTATAGATGCGCACACTGCAGTACAATGAAACTCTAAATATTATACTACGCCTGGTCTGTGCGTCCGAGCCTGCTATTGTACGTTGCTTTGTTTGCACAAGGTTGATTTACACTTGTGGAGGAGGGGACAGGGGGCTTTGCACAACTATGCAGATGTGGCCAGCAATGACGGATTCGGTTTACGCACGCACGCACGCACGCACGCACGCATACACACACACAAAATGCTAAAACTGAGGCAAGTGTGTCTATTATAAGGATGAAAAATTCTGACATTTTCTGTTTTTATAGATATATAAATATAAGCTAAATGTTATGCAGTAAATGCCTGTACATATGAATGTACATATAATATAAAACAGTGTTTTTTCAACAATCTAGCAAATACTTTTAAAAGAAAATATAAACAAATGTTTGAAGTGAGCAACTATTACAATAGTTTAAAAGTTGCTCGTAATTTTGTTTTCGTATATGGTTATTCATTACGGAGTTGAAATTCATTTTTGAATAGCTTTCAAAATAAGACTATTTCCAATAAAGCCTACATTTTTAACCTGATTTTTATTTATACAGAGCAATACACAGATGTCGATCGAAAGAAACGACACGAGTCTGGAAAATAGTAATACGTCATCGAACGCCCCCGTGGGACCGAGACCTTCGAAAAAACATTAGTCATAGCAAGGAAAGAAAGAAAAACCAGAATAAACGGAGAGAAAATCGAAGAATGCGTCTGAGAAAAATATAATTATGTATATTAAATTCAGAGACACGATCGACGGTCTTTCTATCTATTTCTCATTTCCTGTATATAGTCCAACTACGGCCGGGAGCACAAGATCGGCAATCCTGTACACGGCTCGATATATATGCACGTAACCGCCGCGCCGCGCCACCGCCGATGCAGCCGCAATGTCGCGTCTCGATCAATCTCCGTATTATGAATGCACTTTTCCGCTGTGCGGGCCCTATATCTTCCCTCCATTAGTCCACCCCCCCCCATCGCCGCCGCCGCCGCCGCCGCCGCCACCCGCTCCCTTCGTTCAGCGATCGGTTCCGATTAATTTTTCAGAGAGCTCTCCGCGGGAGAGAGACGAGGATGGATGGAGAGAATGGGAACGAATGCGCGCGCGAGAGTGCGGGCGTCGAGCCCCGACCATATTATTTATGGAGATCCTTCGAGATCGGACCCATGCGCGCTCTGCGTTCCAGGATAGAAGCGAGCACCCGCGAGAAACCCGATGTTCGAGAGCGTAATTTAATTTTACGCGGGACGAGAGAGGGAGGACGAGGGGGTATGGGGCTTGCACCGCGCGTGCGGTCGGATGGTAAGATTGCGGTTAGGGGCGATAAATTATGTAAACAAAATTTTTAGCGCGTCGCCGTGTGCAGTTGGAGATCGGGTTTGATTAATTCTTCTAAATAAGAGTCGCGAAGAAAGATATGCATAAATAAAAAAAGAAATTAGCACGGACTAGATGAAAAATGAAAAATATTCACAAAACTAGTTTAAAACTAATAAAAGCATACGGAGGTATTTTCCGTAGATGCTTAACATGTACAAAGCGGGAAGAGCGAAAAAGACGCAGCGATCGGACTCGAAAAATATGTATAGTTGAAAAATCTGGAGGGGGACCATGTCAACGGTATAATCCCCCACCGAGATATTTCGAAAAAGACGAGCAAGAGAGCGAAGAAATATATAGGGAAGAACGTTTTACCCCGATTCCTTGCAAGAATGAGGGACAAAGAGGGAGAAAGAGGGAGACGAGCAAGAGCGCACTGACGGGGGAGCCCATTAGTTGCCGGTGGTGGGGGCCCCGGGGGCCTTGTCAGTCTTTTGCTCAGTGCCTCGCTCTCCCTTTCGCTTCTTATTTCTCCCCTCCTTTATCTCCCTCTCTCTACTCCGAAAACCAGAAAGTCAGCTTGTCAAATTAATCACGGATGACCAATCCATCAGGAGGAATTCCTAGCTGCTCTTGCTCTCTCTCTCTCTCTCTCTCTCTCTCTCTCTCACGCATATAACCACAAACGAAGACCTCCACCTCCACTCGAGATCGCTCGCTTGCTCGCTCGCTCTTATAGCTTCGTTCTTCCCTCTGCCTCCCCCGTCCTCCTCGTCTTCTATTCTTCCTTTATTTTCTTCTTTATACTTATCCCGCTTTCTGCATTTTATGGCAGCATCGAGCGTGTGCTGCTTTCGCGAAAAGAACGAACATTTGGCTGAATTCTGAAATTTATTTCCTCGCTTCTTTTTAATTCCGTCGCACCGAGCTGCTCGCGCGCACAAATACGCTGGTAACTCGATTTGTTATGGCCGCGACTCGCGGCGCTCGCGGCAAGGGGGGTATAATACGGGAATTACGATGCGCCGAGAGCGGAGATGATGTATGGGAACGGGTTCGATCGGAATCCCGAGTGGAATTTCGGTGGAAAGAAAAATATGAAATTTATTAGGGGCAGTGACGAGAAGAAGCCTACCGACCCGAGCGATGTCCCTTCGTCTTCTTTATTATATAGGTGAGTAAAAAGGCCGAACGAATATTCTACTTTTCTGTTTGATCAAAAAAGACTATACTTCTTCCCGTTTTTATCACATCTAATTATATAATACCAGAAGCCCCATTAGCGACGAATTCGAAGGTCGGTATTAGTATTTTTTTAATTTCGAGGGGAGCACGTGTTTTTATTCGAAATTAAGGAATCCTCACGAGCCCAGTCCACGAGTCCGATTCACGAGAGACGTTAAGGTAAACGTCGTTGGAAAATCTTTCGAAAAATTTCCGAACGAGCCGGAGAATGTTCGAAGAGCGTCTCGTCTTGGAAGGCAAAGTCATCCGATATTCTAGAATGGAAGTAAACAAACCCTGTAGATAGCCTTCTTCTCGAGTCCAGAATGGGAGGCTCTTAAAAGATCTTCTTTTACCTCGAACTCAATTAACTAAGCTGACGCGCCTCAACTGTAACGGTGCGAGCGAGAATATATAATGCTGCTTACAATATATAATGTAGATGGAAAAACGCCCCCCTCTCTATCCTGCCGAAGATTCGAACTCGAAACCTGCTGTTCTTTTACGCTTTCCAGCAGCAATCCATCAGTGCTCGACGAGTCCGACGCGCATTGGCGCGAACGAATCGGAGCATCTTAACGCACCTCTCGGCTTTAATGAATCTCGCGGGCCCTGCGCAGGCGCGCGGGCGCGAAAAGTCGTAAAGGGTTATTTCTCTCTTTCTCCGCCTCTCGCTCCTGCCCGCCAAGAGAAAGACCGAGAGAACCCAAGGAATTTTTCAATTTGCCCGCCGTGCACTAAAAACATCTGCTTTTTTCATCCTCCCGCGGCGGCGAGTGTCCGCCACCTTAATGGAATAATCAGCCCTTTCGGCGTTTTGTGCACACGCGCGCGCAGCACTAAAACGCGTCGCGTTAAACGACTGATCTCCTAGACGGAGTGTCGAGCTCTTCCCCACTGCCCCCACCCTTACCCATACCCATCTCGCCCGTCAGCCGTCGCGTCTCTCTGTGTCAGAAGTCGATGCGCGGAGATACGTTTGATGATGTTCCGTGTTGCTATACACCGCGCTCGATGGCATTATGCATTGCAATCATTGAGAGGTAATTGTCCTAAGGTTTTATATATAGTTTCGCGAGCAAGAGGCATTGGCGCGAATGCAAGTCGCCGCGGTCGAGAAGCAATGTTTTTAAATGGCGGTGATTTACTAAACGTTCCGCGGAGAAGGGGAGAGGTAAGAAGTTAGCTCGACCATTTGATATAATAGAAGCAGTGCAATTCACAATCTCTACTTAAATGGCCCATTTTCGTTGTAATCGTGTTATAAAAATAAAAATATTTCATCATAGATGACATAAGTATAAATATCTGTGAAGAGAATAAATTAGTTGCGGTTTCCAATCTTTAAAGAAAAAAATTACGAAACATTTATCAAGCAACTATACTCGCAAAAGCCCATTTATTAAATAATTTTGCGAAATATTACTCTTGAAATTAATTAAACTTTTTAGAAAATTCTTATTTTATACGCTGATGTCATCTTAAACACTCCCAATACATTTAGAATTAAAAAATTCTGAATAAAAGATAAATACATCCTATTATTTTTGTGAAAATTGTTAGCTATGATCGAACTGCTCTTTTCGTCTGCAAATAACCTATTCTCATGACACAAATTATTTAATGATAATAAAAGTGATGATTGTTGCATTCGTATCTAGAAATCAAATGCTGCCGAAGAGCTAAGTGATCATTTATACATAAAAATAAAATGTATGTATTTCATTATGTTATAACTTTTGTCGTCTTCATAATTAGTTCACGAATCAGATTGTAAATCTTTTCGAGTTTTCGAAACGCACCTAAGCTATGGTCGACAAAGTTACGATCGAGAATTTTTTAAAGAGAATCTCCATTTTTATGACCAGTCCTCCTGCTCCTTCCAACCTATTATATTGTATACATTTGAAACCCCGTAATCGCCAAAGATTAATCCTTTACAAAATCGAAGCCGGCTAAAGAGTGATGTGATTGATGGTATTTTTCTGAAAATCAAGAACGTAGCATTGAGCGCTAATGACGTCTCGTGAAGCTTGCAAGTACAAGGTATATAAATTTAGTCTTTATATATCACGCCGAAGGCACGCATTCAGCTCATTGAAAAAAACAGAAAAAAACGAGATGTGGGCAACGCAAGAATTTGTCGGACAGAGCCTTGAATTCAAATTGAAGGAAAATGACATAGTTTCTATCCAATTGAGTCAAAATTGTAAATTTTGCTGTTTCATTGCTATGTTTTTTCTTCTTGGAATAATATATGTCGAGTGTAACAAAAGATTCTGAGAATATTGTAATTCTACGTAGTACGAACGTTTTTACTTTGGTTCAATACAGGAATCGCTCATTGGTAGATCTGAAATTTATTCAACGAATTAATGCCAGCCGATTGTATTATTAAAGTATAATTCTAAAACTGATGTTAATCTACCTTTAAACATAACTGATTCTGAACGAAATATACACTATCGTTCTAATGCTTGAAACTTGATTGATGCCGCTCTTGAAAAATTTCTAGATGGAAAGAAGGCCGCGCGCGAGGTGGCCTGCGGCATCACGACGAATTCCCATCTTTTTACCGAATTCCAACGACTCGTGCTTTTATCAAGGATGTGTGTTCCTTTAACGGGCCAGCTTGCTCTCAAGACTCTCGTCCTATTCCGCCGAAAAAAAGGATGGACGGGGGGAGAAGTGGTAGGGATAAGCGCCTTCCTGAGCGGAGCGTAAGCCAAGTACATCGCAGACAAGCAGTGATGTTGAAATTAAACAAATATCCGCGTGACGGAAGGTCTAGGTTCCGTTAAAGGCAAAAGTGAATGTGGTTCGTTCACGTCGAGAAAGAATCCCATTGAATTCTACAGTTAAACCAAATATCCGAGCTAGTAAGAACGAGAGGGGCATCTTGCGACGACGGGCATAACAAACAAGATACCTGCAGCTCTTTACGGGCAGAGGAAAGCATCACAATTGTGACAGAAACTCTGTAGGGAGAAAATGAACGAAGGCAGGGGGAGGGGGAAAGTAGTCGAAAGCCGATATTTTCAGGGTACAATCCGGATGCAATGACTTCGCAATGGTACTGGCGCACGCGAATCTTCCACGCCACAATAATTCATTTGTACTCGGTGGTCATTACCAAGGCGTAGTTACTATTGTAACCGAACGCGTTAAACACTTGTTTTCAAATTTTTATAAATACATATAAGGAATTTCCCAGATTGCAACGGATGATGCGCGTTCCTTCAGCGTCGTTTCGACGGACGACGCAGATGCCATCTCGTGAATCGTGCTCTATAAAACTAAAACTCTATGAAACGAAAAAGCAGAAAGCGATAGCCGTTCTTACCTCTGGCTATTCTTCAACATCTACCAAACTTCCCACGACCTCTCCTCCTCAATAAATGATTTATCTATCTATCTATCTGCTTTCGGCTACGCTGTATAGCATCGCATGCGCGGCCTCGCTAGGAAGGGGCACTACCGCCACAGGAGTATCGCGACTTTGCAACCCGCCTTACCGGTGAGCTCATTGGCGAACGAAAGGTCGCTTTACCTTGGAGCGTAGACGAGAAAAAAGTCGCTCTGTCGTGAACAGTGGCTGCAGCTTCCTTTCTCAATATATACGGATTACAGAGGCGCACGCGTAGTTCTAAATTCTAAACTAGATCATTTATTAACTAAATCGATTGGCACTCTTGTCGAGCTCGCGACACAGGGAATTTTTGTTCTCTTCTTCCATTAATTTTTTATTGCTCTCCACGATTTCGGGATTCCGCGAGCGTTTCTGTATACGGCAAAGAACGGTCTTTTGATTGCTTGCCTCGTCATGCTGCCATGACTATTTCTAATTCAACAAATTAGCACAATGAACGGGTTAATAGTTGTATATGGAGCTTAATAAAATGCTTTCCTTGGCAAGTTAAATGAAATTTTGGCAATTATAAATAATAGCTGTGTCTATGGTTGTCTATATTTCTAAGAAATAAGAATAATCTCTACAAAAGGCCATGCACAAATGACTCAACCATCCGATCCGAAATTCACGTGGTAAAACGAAAATAAAAAATAGCTCCCTGATAAAGCGCCCATTATAAAGAACTTGTGCTCTCGTTGGGAAAACTCTATGTGCCGGTGCCTTGCTACGGAGAGCAGTATTATATATATATATACATACACACACACCGTATGCATGTACGCGGAGTCCGTGCGCGGTAATGAAATTAAACGGCAAAGACGAGGAAAGACGCGAGGAGATTGACGAGGAGAGGAGGAATCCGTCGAGAGAGGAAGAGCGAGAGCGAGAGAGAAAGAGAGAGAGAGGGGGGGCGATAGAATGAATAGGATAAGAGGATGGGAGAGGGGCGGAGGGTAGGGGGAGTCAGCAGCGACTGAAGCAGCACGTGCGTATGTATACGACCGTTCTCTTTTTCTCCTTCTCCTCCTTCTGCTACGCGCGGGCGCATCTACATGTAAATTATGTTCAAGCATATGTATATACACCGGCCGAGAGTAAGCTGAGCGCAGATCGCTCTCCAGCAGGAAAAACTTTATTGATGTTAAATAAATGTTTACTCTGGACGCACGCAATATACGAAAGAGAATGCTCGTCGAACTTACTTTCCGCAGCTGTCTCTATTGCTGTGCATCCAGCTTCCCCCTCTTTCCTTGCCTTTTCTCGCTCTCTTTTTCCTATATACCGATTACAGTTCCACACTCTTCTTTACAATTATTTTGTATTTCTAGAATTTTAGCCTATTGATTTTCAATCCATGCGTCCTTTGTTGTTTTTGAGCAGAGGCTGGTTGCAGATCGTGAAAAAAGTTAAGATTTAATGGGTCTAATTAGCGAGAGAAGGGATGATCAAATCCCCACTTCCCCTGTTCCATAATTAAGCCGAACTCCTCAAACTCAGTCAGGGAGCGTCAGAAAGAGAGGAGTCAGTTAGCACCTTGCAAAAAAACATCCCATGATAAAACCGAGAGCATGAAGAGGGGAGAAAAAGAAAGAGAGAGAAACATCTATCCTGGCAGCTCGGACGTGCCAGAGGGAAAAAGCTCATCATCCTCTCCATTTCTCTTTCTCCCCTGTAGGCGCGTTTCGAAGTCTCGTCAAGTATGCGTATTGCATATATATAGATACATAGGGAGCAAGGGGCCAGAGAACGAAAGCCCGGGACGATGAGAAAGAGAAGGAGATTGAGAGAGACATTCAACAGGTCGTCGAGACACGCGAGAGCCCGCAAAATCGACACTGGCAAAGCGGCACGGCGCGATTCCTCTCTCGTGTGTATAAGTGGGTATGCGCGTGTGTATGCGGGGGCGCGCAGCGTGCTGTCTGCTTATATACAAAGGGAGGCGAAGAGGGATGCTCGGCGGCGCCCCTCGTGTGAAATTCGTCCGGAAATCTGTTCGCAGTCGCTCTTGCGAGCAAATTGTTTCTCGATTTCTGCGCGGGAGCGGAAGATGAATATATATACACACACAGAGATTTATGTTTGAGAAGCAAACAGAGAGGTAGACGAATAGCACTTTTTGTGGGAAACGCGCGACTGGTTTTTTTTCACTGCCAATTGTTCAAGAGATACAGCGAAAACTGTAGTCAATATGTCTACTCGAGTTTATTGGTCCTTGAAGTACGAAACTGCAAAATTTATTAACCTGAAATTTTTTATAATTTTTTATTTTAGTACGATATGCCGTCGCTCTAAGTAGTTTTTAGTTACTTTATTAAAGAAAATATTCTTTGTTACATGTTACCACGTTCACACTTCCTGAAAAAGTAATTTTCACCTTTGACTTTGGTATTAAAAACTTCAATACTAATTATATATACGCTATACGTATATCCAATGAATTCTCGTTTCTACATTTTATAAAAAACATATTCTTCCCATTGTACACAAAAATTATATATATATATATATAATATATAATAATATTCTCGGAATCTACCGTGTTGCAGAAATTTTTATGCCCGATATCGTGATCGTTAAAGAACAATCTACTGCAAAAATCACGGACCAAATGTTTGAAAGAGGGTACGCGTGAGAGAAAGTCGCGTCGAACGTGTAATTAGTTAATTGAAGTAGCGTTTGAGAGATCTACTATATACCGTTACGTGCCGGCAGCCGAATCATAGGAGCATTTCAATGGAAATGAGCAAAAACCATTAATTTATTCCCTACACATTGATGGCAGCTCTAAATACTTTAGCCACTTTGTTGTGTTTACGAAAATAAACAAAAAGATAAGCCCTTCTTGCGGAGACGCCGAGAAGGTAACCGCGTGCCGTCGTCATTCTTGGAATGATAAAGGTCAAGAAATCCAAGCAAAGCTCCGTGTCTTTTTAACGAATCTCGCGCCACTCGCGGGAGTCGCCTCGCCTTGACCTGCCCGCGAGTTCCTTCTCCCACCTGCTCATATACACCTGACAATAAGGACTCCCCTCTCTCTTTTCTCTCCTTCGCTCTCAAATTCTCACCGGGAAAAAAAGAAAACGAAGAACTCCGATCCGCGAGGGCCTGGGATAAAAAATGATTCTCAAGTACGCGGAGCTCGGGGAACGCGCGGAGTCCGCCTCGTTTCTCTTATTCTACTTTGCCTTTCCACGTCCGCGCGCAAGTCTGTCCGTCCGGCTGTCCGTCTACCTTTTCATCTTTCTCTCTCCCCCTAACACACGTAGATACACTTAGGCGCGCGCGCGCGCATAAACACGAGCTCCTCTCTTGGCCTTTATCCGCAAGCGGAATGATTAATGGGTCCACGCGAGCAGACAAGACGGTTTTCTGGTTTTCTCAGAGGCTCCAAGTGGGAGTGAGATAGCCCGAAGAGGAGAACGGACAGAAAAGATAGAAGGGCGAGTAGATGGGGGAAGAAAAGGAAGTTTACGCGCGCGCTGCAGCTACCGAAGATCGGCTGTGGGGTCCCTGATTGTAGGTTATGCGGGACGTAGGTGGAGCAGAGAGGCGCGCATAATTTGCGCCAAGTGCGAAGGGCTCGGGCGCGAAACCTTTTGCATCCTTCTACTCTCCTTCGCTGCAGCCTTCCGTCGATTTGCGCCAAACGTGCCCTGCCCTCGTCCTCGTCTAAAACAATCTTCCGTACGATTTCTTGGGAATCGTTAAAATTCTATACCGATTAATATGTCTTGAATTATCTCTGCCTGTGAAAAATTATCCCTCAATCCTATGCATCGATCATGTTAATATATCATACATTCAATTCCAATATCGATTGCTTTTATACCAATGAAATATCGAAACTAACTACATCACTATATCTTATATATATATATATATATTTAAAAAATATACATATATGTGAATTTGTAAAGATAATTGTCACACATAAGACTAATAATAAAACTTAGACCACGAACAATAATTATGCAATGATCGAGTGTAGCGTTACAGGAACCAAGTCATTTTCAAAAATGACAAAATTAAATTTTACACCGTTTAATAATAATAATAATAATAATAATATATTTTATTATTATTAAACATCATAAATTATGTTCGATCCATATATATATATATACACACAAATTAAAATATTTAAATGCTTCAATCCTATACCCAAATGGTGTACAATTGATAGCGAATGCAATCATACCAAATAACCGATGCTTTATACATCTATTCAAGACCTCTAAGATCCTCACATAGTATAACAGATAAAGAATGAAAATAAACTCCCGTCGCGAATGAAACATGCTGGCGTGGCGCACGTTTGCGCGGAAAGTGCGCGCCTCCTCGGCGCGGGATAAAAATCGCATTTGATCGTCCCACGTGTGGGACCGTAGCGCGATGATCGTTTGGATCGATTGGCGACCATTTGGCGACCGGCCGGCGCGCATCTCCTAACGATCCCCGATTACGTTGTCTTTCCTTTACGCTACGCACGCGCGCTCATACGCAAAGAAAGAGAAAGGGAGAGAAAGAGAGAGAGAGACAGAGACAGGCTGAAAGAGCAGATCGGCTCTCTCGGTCGAGCCACTTTATGTGTTATAAGTCGGCCATCTTGCGCGGTCGGGAGCCGCTGTTCGCATTATGTGTGTATTTATATGAGATATATATATATATATATATATATATATATATATATATATATATATACACACACACTAATCATACATAAGTAAAACAGAAAACGGCAATATATAAGTGCCACATTCTCTGCTGTATACGGCTGCGCGCGCAGCAGTAAAAAAGCACGATGTGTGCATCGCATTGCGCACGCCAAATGGTAATCTTGGGAGTGCACTCCTATATATCGATTCGCGCCGAGATGCGCGCTGTAGTTACAAGATCATATATACATGGGTGTACGAGTCTGTTGCGATTAATAATTTCGTCGGAAGTTTTAGAAGGACGCGTTGGCGCGAATATAGCGCTCGAGAATGACACTGAGACATCGAAACGTTGGATCTAATGGTTTTAACGATTTTATGGGAATAAAGCATTCAATCGAAAGCAGTCGCTCCTATTTTTCAGTGAAAGTAAAAGCTATATAATGACACTCTCCTTTGGAAGAAATGGGACCAAACGAGATAACAATGACTACTAACAGACATTTCATAACCTCAAAATTATCATAACGCGAAATTGATAAATATTTCCCGGTCAGACTGCGTTTATTTACAACCAATCTGTAGAACCTGAAATATAAAAAGTAATAATTAATATTTTTAGTACAAGAGCAGAGAGATTGTCCTTGACTAACAAACTTCATTTTTACTTTATATATATGTTATAATTTACTAGATAAGGGCGGTCTGAATGCCGATACAATCATATTAATTTATATAAAAGTCCGTTAGCAATATTTACTAATTTCAATTTATACACGTTACTTGATTTAATATCCTGGCGATTCTTATCAAGGTATAAAATATTCTATAAATGTTAAACGAATAATTAATTACATTTTGCAGTAATTTACAATTAAAAAGAAAACATGCAACACTCGGAGTAAGTCATTTTGACAATAATTACTTATACATTTTGGAATAATAAAAATAGTTTCAAAGATAAAATTTATGGTATAATAAATGTATATTAAAATACACAATAAAACAAAGTAATTAAAGAAGGTTAAAGAGATAAGAAATATATTCAGAGTGTTTGATTTTCACTTTGAATAGAGATATTGAACATTAAATGATTGAAAACTAAATGAAAGATTTCAAAGAGAAATATTTTTATGTTTCGAGAGAAAATCCAACGGTGGCCTTACTCAAGGATATTTCAAGATAATCCATGTGCTTGAAATTTTATTTTACCAATTTTGACCCTAAATTCAAGTCACGCTATTTGAAATAGAATATGTATATTTAATGTTTTGGTGAATTCTTACTCGTCGAAATGCAAAATGTCGATCCAACTGAATCACTTTTAACTATTTACACGTAATCTCTTTCATCCTTGTTGAACACAAGAAAGGTATTCATAAAAATCATAATACTAATATTTATAACAATTGCGTACCAAAGTTTACAGAGTTTTTCACTTTTATTCTAATCGATCCCCTTGTGTCATAACAATACAACGTTTCTTTATAAATATCGTTACAAAATATTGAATAACTTTGGTGCATGTTATGAGTAATCCTGTAAACGCCAACAGGAGTATTCCGATCACGCAATCAAGAGTCCAATGAACATTTTGATAATTATTTATAAAATTACGGTTTCAGGAGAAAAAATGAAATCGTACCGATAGTATTAATTTATAACAAAAATGAAGGCAATAATAAGACGAGTAATTTTCATATACAAAATTATGCAGTGAACGAGAATCGAGACGAGAATTGTATAGGTATAAGATAAGTATAAGATTTGCTTAATGAATTATTACTTCAACTACAGATTCAATAACTCCTGTCGAATAAATAGAACTCTTGCTCTCCTTCGTATCCCTCGCCGCTCTACGTATTAATATTTTATTTCCCTTTGTCAGCTGTCTTCAGAAAACTGAAGTGACAATCTGAGCCATTATCCTCGATAAATCGCAGACAGAGAGGCATTCCGCCAGAACTTTCTCCATCGACTTAATTCGAGAAGCGTAAGCCACACCAGGCCACACCCCCGGCGTGCGGGCGGCTGCCGCCACCTTTCCGCGTTCCTCCTACCGTCAGCGGACACAAATGATTGCGCGCCGCGCGTAAAGACGCCTGAGGAAAAATTAGCTCGATCATAGTCGCCTGCGGCGCGCCGCGCGAGCTGCGAGAATAAGTCTCCTTCCTTTCTCCTCTTCTACGTTGCGGCGCTCGTCCGCCGTCCACCGATGGCTCAAGCGCGCCTCTCGTGGCGGAGGGACGAATAAATTACGTCGGAAGCGGCGCGCGCTCGTGTTTCTCGCGGCGGCCGACGATGTGGCAATTAACATAATTGCTGTTAAAGGGAAACGAAAAGAAGCAGAAAGGGGGAGGGGGAGACAGCGCGCGTTCAATATGCGCGCGATGGATAAAAATAGCCGCGCGTATATACAGTATGTGAACTTTATTATGAGCGCGGCGAACGCGACATTGGCTTTTAATGATTTTGTCTCTGGTGTTTACAAGATCTCGCCTCATTTGCTCGCTTTCGGCGCGCGGTAAATGTGTAAATATCCGGTACATATACGGTGGCCGGCAAAAGTTTCATCCCCGCCGTGCGAACGCTCGGATTTGCGTCGGTATTCGTGACGCCTACGTACGTAAGAATTCATACTGCATTATTTTATTAAACGAGTCATGTGGGCGAAGGGACGCGTGTTATTAATATGCGGATAGTCGGTACCATAAATTCTGCCGCGCAGCGTTTCATATTATCGAAAGCTCGCGTACGGTGATACGATAATAAAAACGCTATATGAGCCTCGGGGGATGACATGTTCGTGTAATTTAAACATCGGAAATTGACTTTTCGGCTAATGCGCGCGTTATTTGCGCAAGCCTGGATCGTGGCCTCTGCTTTGTCTCAATTCGTTTACTAAATTTTCAAAAGGCATTCTACGCGAAGATTATTTCGTAGACGTGTACAATGAATTTCAATACAAATTTTCATCTTAAGGTTGATTATCGTTAAAACTTAATAATTCGGAATCAACGTACTGAGTCCCAATAAATTATAGATTAAAATTCACTGCAGTAGCTGAGAATTGCTTATATACGATTCGTGAAAAAATTGCTAAAGTGTTTAGATTTTTTAAGTTACTCGTATCAAACATTTTATCTATGCACGCAATTAATTTTTAAACAAGCACAAAAAATTTATCCAAATATAAAGAAAAATTCCATACGTCAATAGAATAAATTAATTTAATAACTTACGGTAAAAAAATTCAAAAATTAGTAAAATAATTATTTCTTTATTTATTCGGCAAGCTGAACCTCTATATGAGCTTGTTACAGTAAAATCATTGGATGATAAAAATTGAACTTGCTAATTTGACTTACAGAGTGATTCATCTATGGAGTGATTTTCTCGCAATGTAAATATGCTACGAATTATTGGTATATAAAATCGATCGACACTTTACACGAATATCAATTCATATAACTGCGTATTATGTAGGTTTATATATAGATAGTATTTATTAATATAATATAGAAATAATAAGGGGCGTAAGTACAAGTGGGGTGAAAAGCCAGAATAAAAACCGCATGCGTGCACTCACTTTGATGGTGGATGAGCTGCTGTCCCGCGGCCGGATTGAGAAAGCTCGGTGGCAGCTGCCTACTGACAGTTTTCGCGAGCTCGCCCCCCGCCAGACCGTAAATTGCCAGGAGCTCCTGCATCGTTGACTCCGCGTACTCGCGCATATTGTCGAACGGCTTGCGCTCCATCTCTGCGTCCTCGCCCTCCTCGTTCTCCGTCTCGTCCAGGGCGCGATCGTCTTCGTCCTGGCCGTCGTGATCGTCGAGCTCGCAACCGCGGTCACGATGATGGTCCATCATCAGCGGTCCGATGCTGTCCACGCTCTTATCCGACGACTCGGACGCTGGACTCCTTGCCTGCACGGTTCAGAGGATCAGACCCAAGAAAGATTATAACGAAGAAGCCTAGTGTGTGTGTATATATATATATATATATATATATATACACACACATACCCCCCCCCCCACACACACAGATTGCTGAAGCACTTGTTAAAATGTCACTTTTAGAATTAGAATGTCATCTGTGGATAAGATTTGAAATTCTTGATTGAAAGAAATAGAAATAGATTACTCTCTAATGTAAAATATACTTGATTTTAAAAATGTGTGTATTGTGCATCGTGCACTTCTAATATGCAGTTATTTTATCTTATCTTACATCGTAGTTTTACATGAAAATGTTGATTTACAATAACTATTTCAAAGAATTAGTGAATTTATGAAAGGTAACATTTGACCATTCCAACAAATGTAAACAATATATATACATCGAAACGGTTTAATCATAAAAATTGTACTTTTTTCGACATATTGTGCAAATTTTAGCCATAAGAGCATATTATATTTTTTAAATCTGAGAACGATCCTCGATTACTAGAATGCGCTTTCCTGCATATATAATTAAAGTTTGCCTGTAGATAGAAGTAAGGAAACCCGCAGATACACCGGTAGTAGTCTACCTATCCGTTCTCGTGCGCGAAGGCGAAAGAAACGTGTAGCCCGAGTATAGAAGGTGCTAGCCGTCATTGAATGCACTCACCTCGGCACCCGGCGAGTACATCTTCTGCGACCTCAGCTGCTCGAGTATGAACTTGTGCCTGAACGAGTCGCCGCTGTCGTCGTCGGCCTCGGAGGAGGGCGGCCTCGTTGCCACGGACAGGTCCATCGGTATCACCTCGTTGTTGTTAAGCCTCTGCTTGGGCGCGTCGATCTGGCCGCCGGGCGGCGCAGTCCCCGTCCCCGTCCCCGTCGCCGCCGTCCGCTCCTCCGCGGCGATCAGGCCCAGCATGGACTTGCGCTCGTAGTCCATCGGCTGCTCGGGCTCCTCGCCGCCGAGCCTGCCGGCGCAGGCCGCGGCGTCCTCGTTCATGCCCGAGGACTCGGCGTCGTCGTCCCGCTCGTCGGACTCGTCCGAGACCTCGGCCATCCGGCTGCTGATCGGCTTGAAGTTCTTGCGCTTGTTCCGGGGCTTGGCGCCGGAGCTCTGCTGCTGGCCCGCGGGCGACTGCGTCTGGACGGCCTGGGACTGCTGGATGCTCGCCGCCAGCTGGAGCTGCGTCGTCGGCGGCTGGGAGTCGTACTGCTGGGAGTCGCTGTCCTGGTCGGCCGTCGAGCCGGCGCTGCGCCGCGACGCCGCGGCCGCGAAGTTGTACACCGATTCCGAGAGCATTTCCGCTGTAACGGCAACGTGGACTTTCTTTGATTAAATGGGTCGGCTGCTGGATCGTACACTGGCAAACTTTTAACCGCGCTTGAAAAAATCGCGAGAGCATTCTCAAAGCGAACGCTTAAAGCCAGCACGAAGAGGTCGCTACACTTGGCTGATGAATTTGGCCGAGTTCGGCAACTACCTGATTAACTGCAAAATGAGCCCTGCTCTCCCCCATTCCGAAGCAACGAAACTTCGTTATTTAAAATTAGTATCTCTTCTCGAATGAAATTCAATGTGAGCAGTAGAACGCTTTTTCGGCAGAAATAAGATTCCTACATTTATCGCTAGAGTTTAAGTTAAAACTTTCGAATCTTCAGAATGAAAGTGCCTCCAGCCGTATGTCGTTAGAGGGCTCATTTTTAAAATAAGAAGAAGTGATTTTTAAAATAAGAAGTTACTTCGATAGCTCCGAATGAAATCCGTCGTCATCCAAATATCCAAATGCCCTGGCCTCTTCGTGCAGCAGTAAATGTTTAAAATATTATCAATTAATATAGCGTACTATAAATCATATTGGATAATAAAAGGTTGCAATCAGGACTAGCGAGCAGAAGACATCTGCCATATCAGTATTTAAAGTGTATTCAAACGTTTTTTTCCTTTTAGCGTTCGTAAAAATTTGCAACGAGTGTCTTGTTTGTCCGTTGTGCTCTACTTACTGGGTCCATATGGACTCGTTACGGCAGACATCGCGAGCCTGTTTCTCCGTCTGCCGTGTCACTGCATCCTAAAACAGAAAGAAACAGAACACTTTTAACATGCGCTCGTTCATTGCAACTCGTTGTCTGTCTCTCATGAGAGCTTAGTTTACATTTTAAATATTCAAATATAGATATATATATATATATATATATATATATATATATATATATATATATATATGTATATAAAATCATTAAAAAATATTATAGCCTTTATATATTATAGTTTCTTTTAGTCAAAAACATGTCAGTAGCTTTTCAATGATTCAATTGAAAAAGATAAACTAATCCTTTCACTATTCAATATTATTTTTTGTTAGGACTTAGATTAAAAATGAAAAATAATACAAATAATAAATAAAATAAAAATAATATAAATAATAAAAACAAATTCTATGTTAGTAAAGGACAACCAGACTGCCCCCACCACTTTACATTTTAATTCTGCTTTGGCATCCGACGTTTCGAACCGCAATGGATCATCTTCCAGGACTAAACTCCTTTTGTTATTTTAAATTTTTAATCTAATCGTAAACAAGGACAGTCTGACTCTCATTATATTATCACAGTATATTATTATCGCAAGACTGAAAGATCGATAAATATATTTATTACTCAGTCATAACAGTCTGCCGAAGATACGTTGCTGAAATCAGCATTTTTATATCTATCAACCTAAAGACAAGAGGCGCCCGCGATATCCCCTCTTTGCATAAAATCTCATCAATTCATCCCAGTCCTTAAAATTGCGAAAACAATGCTCTCCTCTTCTCGTCGCCGAAATAGACGAGTGGAATCCCGAAAGAGCAGCACTGCCCTAATTGGTCCGCAGATTTTTCCTCAGCCGACGCAGACACTGGGACGTTGGCGGTAAATGCAAATATACGTTACTTTCGGTTCCTCTTTTCTCGAAGATGCGATGCGGGAGGGGATCGTACGCCTTGTGTTCATGCGGCGCACAGAGCGCGTTTATGAAAAAGAAGAGGAACGACTCTCAGCTGCACTCTTTTTTTCTTAATTTCTTTTTTATGCTAGTACTCCACCTCCTACCCCCTCTCGCGAATCGAGAGGGAATCGCGCAAAACAAGGCACAAAACAAAGGGACGTCACGGAAACAAAAGCCCCGGGGGTGATATACGAGCCCTGCTTTCTTTCTCTCTTTCCCTCCCTCTCCCTCTTTTTCTTTATACACACACCGACTGCTTCGTGCTCTTCTTCTCCAGAGCGTACTGGCGTTTTTCTTTTCTTTTTCCGTACGCCGTGCAAGAGAACGCGTTTATCGCGCCTACTCGTGTTATAGAGCTTTATGTCGCATATGTGGAAGGGCCTGCTCTCTCCCCTCTCCTCCCTCCACGGTTGCATTTTTATTTTTCGCTCTGCGTGTGTGGCATTTCTGCAGAGCTCTGTTCGATCTAGTGTTTCCCTTACGCAGCTCTGCTAACTTCACCGAAGTTCACATATGAATAATAAATAGATATCTGTCAAAGCAATGAAGAATATTAGTATTGCAGAATATCTGATTCGCTAGCTTCCTCTTAAAATATTAACGGTAAAATTTTATGCGAAGAAATATAACAAATTTTTATGGAAATTGAAAGTCGAACCCGAACAAATTGAATATAAGAGTTAACTTATTTTGTAGAATTCGCTGCAACCTGAGAAGAATAGCAAGCATTGATTTTCTTTGAAATTTCAATAAATACGATATAAGGATTGACAAAATTATGTACATTTTTATTTCATTGAAGTATTATAGTAATTTTTGGAAATCTCGAATTTATCGAAAAATCCCGTTGAAAAATCTTTCATAAAATAATCATTTGAACAAAAAACTTTAAAAAACTATAAATCTTTGTAATAATTTGAATCGTTAGATCTAGGAAAATGACCACTATGAATCAAACTACAAATACGAAATATTACTTTTAATTAAATAAAAGTGTAGCTATATCAAACTTCTCTTCACGGCTTATGGTATCAACCAACAAATTGGACACAGAATACCTTCCCCAGACGTTCAATATCTCCTCAGAATCTCGAAAATCCCGTAGGTCATGCTGCTCTCTTCAGCCACGCTCCGTATCCTCCATTTTTTCTCTCTCTCTCTCTCTCTCTCTCTCTCTCTCTCTCTCTCTCTTCCTCTCTTCATCAATCTTTCTCGCGGGACGTTTCGTTCTCCTTGCTCTCCTCGCAACTGTGATGGTCTCTCTTACTCTGTGTATAGAAAGAGAGAAAGAGAGAGGAAGAGAAAGAGAGATGAAAAGAAAAAGAGAGAGAGAGAGAGAGAGAGAGAGTAAATCGCAGAGCATAGCATATTTTAAACCGGTTCGCGGAAAAAATCTCTCCCTCTCTTTTCCTTTCCCGCATACTTCGATCATCGCATTATACAGAACGGATTTTCAATTTACGAGCGCGAGCACGCGGGGCCCTGGGCGTTACACCGTGTCCCATGCGCGTGAGCGCGCCGGCGCCATGAATAAAAATGCCCCGTGTAGGAGAGCGGGAAGTAAAGCGCGGGGCAAGAGAGAAAAAAGGGAGAGAAATAGAGAGATGAGAGAACGAGTGCAGAAGTGCCTCTACATATATATGCGGATGAAAGGGAGACAGAGAGAGAGCGAGAGAGAGAGCGAGAGAGAGCGAGAGAGAGAGAGAGAGAGAGAGAGAGAGAGAGAGAGAGAGAGAGAGAGAGAGAGAGAGAGAGAGAGAGAGATGGAAACGGGGTAAATCCTGGAAGAGCCAGATAAGTCGCAATCGTGTTAAACTGCAACAATGCTGGCTGGTCTACTACAGCGGCACAGCATATATATATATATATATATATATATATATATATATATATATATATATATGTATGTATGTATGTATGTATGTATGTATGTATGTATGTATGTATGTATGTATGTATGTATGTATGTATGCATGTATGTATGTATGTACGTACGTACGTACGTACGTATGTATGTATATAATACGTATACCAAGGTACGCGTGTACGTGCACCCGTGTATATATATGGTAGAACTGATGCGTCCGAGCGATATTAGCAGGGCATATGCAGATGTGTATGCGTAGGCGTACTAGCGCGCCGGCGCCGCGCGAGTTCTCTCCCAAGGGTGATAATGTATTTTACAGGTCCGCCCCGCGTCCTGTCCGACATCGTAGTGGTGGGGATCGCAGGAAAACGAGTCGGGTCGCACGCAATATAGGCATTGTAACAGATGTTAATTATCCCTTCTGTGCTGGATATATATATATATATATATATATATATATATATATATATATATAGAACGAGAGAGAGAGAGGAGAGAGAGAGAGATAGAGAGAGAGAGAGAGAGAGGGGGAGGGCGAGAGAGCGAGAAACTGATAGGAACAGACGGTAGATTTATATCCATTGGTCATCCATTGCGTTTCTGTGTTCAGTCGAGGCTTTGGCATGCGCCATTGCTACTAGTTGGAAGCAATAAGAAAGAGAGAGAGAGAGAGAGAGAGAGAGAGAGAGAGAGAGAGAGAGAGAGAGAGAGTGAGAGAGGAAAGAGGAGCACATGTATATATGCATCTAACGATAAAGCAATATTGCGCGTCACTTCGGTCAAACTTATAGCGCGTGTGTATTGAATCACCGCGCCGCTCTTATATTCATGTTGCTGCCGGTGCACTGCACTGACACAACCTCAGAACGCGGGTGCGCCCTCGCACACGTATGAATGCATGACAAGATGTTGTATTGTATTAGACAAAGAATCTTATACAGACAGGGGCGGCTGTCAAAAGAGAATGAGAATTGCGGTTGAGAGAGAAAGAGAGAGAGAGAGAGAGAGAGAGAGAGAGAGAGAAAAAGAAATGTGCGCGATGAGTGGCGGAAAAAATTAATTATACTAAATGCGAATACAAAGGTGCTAAACATGCATTCAGAGCAATAGGAAATATATTATACGAGTGTTTTACAGGACAAATTAAGAAACAAATACTCGTATATTCAATCAGTCAAGCTTTAATACGCGGTTTATCTCATTTTTGCGAAAGAACGCGTTCAAAAACATAGCGTTGCGTTAACATTGCTCATAAGCTAAACAAATTTTTAAGCGAATCTCTATCAATGAACATTGTATGGGTATAATGAGTCGTAGAAAAATAGAGATGCACGCGTTATAAAGAGAGCATAAATATATAGTTAAAAGCGAAAAATTTTAATTGCAGTTAAGATATAGCGTAATTATTTTTTTGGTTCTTTTATGAAAAAGTAGAAGGCGCGGAGTTTTAATGTGGTAATAATCTTTTAATTAGCAAGTCCAACGATAGTGGAACACTTCTAATTTCCATTTAGATAGAAACACGCTTATCGTGAATTTTGTAGTGCTCCCCCGACTCCCTGTCCTTTGGCCGAAGCTTTTTCGCATTCGTTTCCAATGCTGAATTAAAAAAAAAATTAATGTTTTTTGTTTCCTTGTTAGGCTATTTCGTATTTTTCTATACTCAGCCTCAAAGTCAGTTACATTTTACATTTTAGAAATGTCGTGATATAATCCAAGATTAAGGAAATTAAATCCGCTCTGGATATAAATTATGTCATTGAAATATATTATAATCTCGGAAATCTTAAATCCGCTTCAAGTATTATTGGTGTTTCCTTGCAAGTTGTATAATAAAAAAAAGTATTAAAATAACCCGAGATGAAAAAAAAACAAAATATACAAGTGCTCTTTACTCGGCTCTATACAAAAACAAACATAAGAAAAATTTCCTTTCATTCCGTACACAAAAATTGATAAAGACGTCACGCGATCGTAAATCGACTCTCGAGAGCCTTTTTCTCGCCCGCTCGACTTTTTTCCTCGCTTTTAGCCCCAAAAACTTTACCCATACAACTCGCTTTGCTTGTGCACAAATATTTCTCGAGTGCTTTTCGAAGAAACGAACACTCTCTCTCTCTCTCTCTCCCTGCCATCTTCCTTCCCCTTCTCACCCGATCTTATCGAATTCTTTTATCGGTATACAGCACTCGTTTCTTCGAGGAGACCCCACCGGTCTCCTCCATCGTTCTATCCCTCTCTTTCCTCTTGGCGCTCCATCTCGATATTTTTGCCCTGTGAACGCATAAGCCACAGAGGGAGAGAGAGAGAGAGAGAGAGAGAGAGAGAGAGAGAGAGAGAGAGAGAGAGAGAGTGAGAGAGAGAGCAACGAATGACTCGCGAAATGCCAAAGCTGTTTTGAGTATCTATATGTGTGTGTAATTATGCTTGCAATCTAGCGGGACCAATATTTTCATCGTTCGTGCACGAGAATATGAATTAAAAACGACGCACGGCGGCTGAAAGGGGATGCTCCCGCGGGCAGGAGCTGTAAAAAACCTCGAGTTATAGAGCGCAAACATACATACGGAATACTTTAAAAGAGCGGATCACGCCGGGCTTACTTACCGGATTATTTCAAGCGATCCTCTTTTCTCTTTGATGTTTCTTCTTTCAGTTGGCCGAGTTATTTCATGTTCCGACCCGTTTTTTCCCTCATCTAAATGGCTGATGCCGTAGCTTCGTTTTATTATATGCACAAATTTATGAGCACAGTATCTCTGATGCTTAAATATATATTACTTACATTTTTCTCTTCTCCTTCAATCTCTATCACATTGTTCAGTTTCGCGGTCTAAAAATTATACAGAAATTTCACAGAATTTAAATTACTCCGTGCTAATTAGAGAGATAAAATGGAATGAAATTCCTAATTCTTACTAAGCAATTTGACGAAAAACAAATGGTCAACTTGCTCGCAGTTTATATTATGTAAAAAAGCCTCAGCCGATCCGCCTCCGCGATTCCAATCCATGCTATAGGAGAGTGTACCATATATGTGACTCGTACGAGCGATTCTTTGCTCACAAAATTTAAAGGCTGGAAATATTTAAGTTTTATAATTACGTCCTTAAGAACCGGAGCATATTGGTTAATGGTCCGCATTATCTTATCAATAATAGACGTATAATCACCCGGAAAAAAGTCATACATTACAAAAGGAAGTCCAGACGTCGTGTCGTGTTCCTGCGTCCACTCGAACTGGATACTATAGTAATGAAATCGTGAGAGAGAGAGAGAGAGGGGGGGGGGGTAAAGCACACAGAAAGATAGCGACCAGAAGAAACAGGAAGGAGATGCGTGGAGTTGGAGGAGATGCGTGATTGTGAAAAGCACTCGAAACGGTTAATGTGGCCAGTGAAGAGTGTACGTATGACGCTCCAGAAAGAGAAATCTTTACCCCGACCGGGCGTGTTTGGTATCTGGGGATATTATTCAAATTTGAATTTAAAACTATGTCCGATTATTGGCACCGCTGAAGGTGCCACTGGTCTCAAGAGACTTTTTTTTGCCAGGACTGTTCTTTATTTCATTTTTGTTTGTTCGTTTTAGATTTAGATCGATGAACTCTCTACGACCTACTGATTACAAAATAAATTACGCGGAAGAAATGTTTAGAAATACAAATGATTTAGTTTTCTTTAAATAATAAATTGTAAACTATTTATTATGAAAAAACAAATAAATCAAATGTCATTTCTAGTAAAACTTTCCATTTTTTCGAAATTTGTACTTCTAATATAGAAGAAAAAAGATGAAATCTCAACCTAGGATTACAAGTAATAAAAAAAAACTAGAAATTCCAAACGTTCCTTTCAACAATATCAAAATGTCTGTTTAGATGCACGCAAAAAATCCATTAATATCCTCGACGCGAACTTGGGGCTGTTATTAAAGTATTAAATGTGCCTAGTCAACCACCGATATCTGCGTGATACTCCAGCGGAATAAGGTAAATGGCGAGGTAAAAGGAAGAAAAATAAAAGGTCCCGTCAAATTAAGCAAAATTTCCAGTGGTCGGCTTTCGTGACCAGAACAGCTTTTATGGATAAGGATAATGAAAGTAACAACTGCCTCCCCCTGTCTTTCTCTCTAAAAATAAAGGGGAAATAACGTAGGTTCGGACGATGGCATTTTCGGAAAGCGCTGAAAAAGGTGGGGCATAAAGGAAACCGGATCGTCTACGCGACACCACTTTATCGAAAGGGGAAGTCGATCGATCTTGGTATCCGGATCGCGGTCTCTGCTTCTCCTTCCTTTCTTTCTTCTACTTTTTTCTCACTCGCCATAAGAACACGTGACTTTTTCTCTCTTTCGTATAGTTGGTTGCGCGTAGGCATACCCCCTCCTCTTCCACGGGGCTTTTACGCGATATCGGAATCCCTGTTCGCATTCATAACAATGCCAGTCCTTTTTACAAGGATTTCCTCTTTTTAGGAAGACAAGAAATGTGTGCGTGTGCGCGCGCGTGAATTCGAACGAGAAGTTCGATGTACAGGCAACATACACTGATTCACAGACGCGGTATTTTCGAAAGAACGGAGAGCACGGCCGGTAGAGTTGTGATGTTGTCGTCTCTTTCAAAGTTATTGCGCAGCACCGATGTATCCGCTGCACGAACGCTGTCGCGGAAAGTTCCAGCTGAGAATGCCCGATGTAAGTCCACTCGAATCTCGAAATATCTCGCGCACTCCTGCGAATGCCGTCGTTCGCAGAAAGTTGCTAGGCAGAGAGTCGTATAGAGAGAAAGGGGACTAATCTCACAGCGCAGATTTCTTCCTTGTTTGGCCAATGCACGCGCGTCTGCAATGGCCGGTACCGTCGACTTATGTATAATGCCGAGACTTTGTGGAAAATGAAAAAGTTCAGCGCGTAACTTTCGGAGAATATGCGAGCGCGCGCGTCAAGCCAAAATCGAGGCGAAAACAGACGCGAATTTACTCTCCTTCTATAAGGAGACGCCCTCAAGAGAGTTAAGAGGGAGAAGAATGTCGTCTCCGATAAGGAAGCGCAAGAAGCAAGGATACTAAAGCCGCAAGTGCGTAAATTGCAGAGGCGGTTATGCACGCGCTGTAATGAAAACGAAGCATAAAAATCCAATGTGGCGCATACATGTGGAAGAAAGAGTTTCTGAGCCGGTGTTCGAGCGGGGAGTATTATAAGCGGGAAATAAAGAGAAAGAGAAGGAACTTATGTGTGTTCATAAGATATGGTGTGAAACAGGAGAGGCTCGAGATTAAAGAATGAAAAACATAGAGTTCTCGGAAGCCGCGGCTACTCACGGAGTCATAATAATATTCGTAATTTCAAGCGAGGAAGTTCCTCTGTCCTCCTTCTCCCTTCTCCTTCTCCCTCTCCCTCTGTCTCCGTCTCTCTCTCTCTCTCTCTCTCTCTCTCTCTCCTTGCACACCCTTGCTTATATTCCGATACTTTACGCAAGCCCGGCTCATGCACACGCGGAAATATAAAATTCCACTTGCCTTTATTTCTCTCCTTATCCGCGGCTTTAGTCCACGTGCATACGATAAGATACGAATTTATTACTAAATTCGCGAATAATCTTGGGATTAACTTTAAACCGTTATCGATACGATTTTATAAAATGCGCAACGGTTAAAATAGAAATTTAAACATATTGGTGTTTGAAGAAACTAACATTAGTTATATTTTGTCCTGCGTTTTAATAAAGTTTATGAATATTATGCATATTAGCATCATCATCATAATCATCATCATCATCATCATCATTATTATTATTATCAGTATTATTGCATATGCACACACAGATTTCAGTATAAAAAACTATTTGAGCTATTTTTACAATACAAAAAATATATAATTCACCCGAACGCACAAGTTAGCGTCACTCCCTGATGCAACACAACTAATTATCAAAAGACTTTTATACGATTAGTCAATAAATAAAATTGCGAAATAAAATATCCAAAATAAGTTCTTATAGTCATTGTGCAACTTCTTTTTCGCGTCGAGCTGATTATGATGTACAAGCGTTCAAAATTTAAAATCCAAATAAGTATCGGCACCCACGATAACTAATCTTCGCCTCTGTTTTTGATGCACCTGCGTATTCAAGAATCCTCGCCCAACGCTCGCACCACTGTAAAGCAGGAGGAAAAAGAAGGCTGAAGTGAAGAGCAGGAACGGATTAACAGCAAAACAGTAGAAACAGTAGGCCGCACGGCGCCGCGCAGGGTTCTGAACTGGCCGCGGAACCACAATAATGGCGCCCGCAAGTGACAACGCAAAAGCGCACAACGAACAAACGAAAAATCCGGGAACAAAAGTCTCCTCCGCCTCCGAAGAAGAAGAAAGGCAGCGTATATGCAGGACGGATCGCACTCGCAGCACTATATACGTATATATATATATATATATATATATATATATATATATATATATATGCGTGTGTGTATAAACATATAAGTGCGGACACTATCTGTTTCCTTTGTATATGCGCCTCGCTTCCTGAATATTGACTAAAGTATATGCCCCCACGTGCATATATGCCCATACATATGGAGAGCGCGTGCACGCAAAACGCGTCTTCCCCGCGTGCTTATTATGCAGGCGCCTCTTCGCTCAATACGTATATACTAACGCTCTTTCTCTCTTTGGTTCCCGATCGTCCAGCCTCTGGAGTCGAAATAACGAGCTGCCCGCGGGCCTTTCTTACGAATCGCGGGCACTGCGTGTGTCCATACTCTTCTCCTTTTTCCTATTCTTCCTTCGCGCCTATTGTCTCTGTCCTCTTCCTTTGCGCTCTTCGCCCCCCCCCCCGCCCCACGTCCCTTCGAGCCTGCGTACATGTCTCATCTAGCCGATATTAGCACGAGTGAGACGGAGCGAGCAGGAGCGCTCGTATGTGCATTCGTATATATACACACGACTCCGTGGGCGCGCAAAGAGCGCAGGCTTAAAAATAGAGCAGGAGCCGGTTTACACATGGAAGGAGAAGAGACTGCGACGAGGAAGAGAGCAAACGAAATGGTACGTCTCGCACTAATCTGGTTAGGTACACTTAGCAGAACAGACCGGCCGATTAGTACCCGAGTACGCGTCCCGCGCGCCGGTCTTCAATCCGTGTCGATGGCTCTACTCCTTCATTCGCATCATGCCTCGCGGGAGAACCGCGCTCCGACGGTGCGGCGGTGGCTCCTGAGTATTATAACATAGGACTCCTCGAGAAACGCGCTAAAACGTCTTAATGGGAGCCGGGGCGGAAATTTCAATGTTGCGAGGCTACAGCTCCTTTTCTCAGCTCTGCGGTTCTTTTGCCACCGTAGGCGATTTGCGTCTCCTGCACGGAATATAGCACTTCTGTTATAGATTTAACAAAAAAAACTGACAAAAACCCGCCTACGAAATTATAGCGTCCAAGATGTGCTTCGTTGATTTTCACGACAGTCCAATTAATTCTGTGGTAAATTAAAAAATAAGAAGAACATGTACTATAATATAGAATCGTCTAAATCGGTTGACAAAAAAATTTTAAGACAATCATTACGTTGTAGAAATGTTGAAAATTGAACGTTTCTGTACAATTCACGATACATTGTTGAACTATGTTTAATTAAATCTAAAAATTTAATAAATTAATGTTTATATACTTTTGCTTAACTTTTATTTACTTACTTAGATAAAAATAATGTTCTATATAAATACCTAGTCTTTTCTAATTTTTCCTGCTCATCACGCCCCATGAGCGTCCAAGATGATATTTTTAGATGACCTACGTTTTGTTTAATAAAATTAAAGAATTTTTTTTCTTAAATTGAAACCTTTGTATTCAATTTAGGCCTTTTCATTATGATTTAACTCAAAATTGAAATGACAGGACCTATTCAATTTTGGGTGTCCCTTGTGTCCCAGCTCCCACTCCCCACATAAGGCGTCCGAATATCCCAAGGTTGCGCGCAAGCGATGCGCTGCTCGTATGGCTTATACGGCGTGTATTCTGAAACGCGTGAAAAACGAGCAGCAGCACCGCACCACTCGACGGATAATAAAGAAACCATAAAGTCGACTAATAAACGAATGCACGAGACGCGAGCGAGAGAGAGAGAGAGAGAGAGAGAGAGAGAGAGAGAGAGAGGAAGGAGAGAAAGAAAGCGAACAGAATTGCCGGAGAGGAAAAAATGAGACGTGTATATACGCGGAGCACCGTCGGAATCGAAGGAAGGAATTCATTCTCGAGCAAGCCCGAGGAGCAGCCGCGCTAGGACGTCCAACGATTAATTAATTACCTCGACGCAAACACGCGCAATACTGGCCAGTACTACCCAGCTGTATTATTGCAACACACGAGCGCCTATACATATAAGAACGAGGGAGGGAGAGAGAGAGAGAGAGAGAGAGAGAGAGAGAGAGAAAAGCTCCGCTCCTTTAATTACTTCTGAAACCCCCGGCGGTATAACAACGCCAAACGATACCACCGAACGGCTATAACACTATACGGATCGGGGCGAGTTCGTCTGCAGTGGTTAGTTCCCTCTTTCTCTTCATCTTTCTCGCTCACAGTCTCTCTCTCTCTCTCTCTCTCTCTCTCTCTCTCTCTCTCTCTCCCTCTCTCTCCCTCTCTCTGTGTTTTCTTCGGCAGGGCGTCGCCGCGCGCGCGCGGACGCCTAATTACATCGATCGCCAGGCGCCGGCGTATTATAAGTTTCGCGTATATACAAGCCTCGAGACTCTCGCGCACGCCCATGTAATAGCGGAACGTTTTTCGCTGGCGCTTTATGTGCGTTTGTCGGTGCCATTCTTCTTTCGCTCTCACTCTCTCTCTCTCTCTCTCTCTCTCGGTCTGTCCGTTTCATTGGCATTGTTTCTTGAATTTGGAAAGTATAGAAAATTATACACTTCCACGCTATCTGCAAGTACGACGTTTCTAAAATACGTAATTTCACGGTAGAGAATAATTTTAAATGTCAAAAGTATATATGTGAGAACCGATGTACGGGAGAGGAGTCGAAAAACTAGTTTTTGTTATTCTTCGATTTTCTTTTTTATATGTAAAATTTTAAATTATGTGCAAAATAAAAAATTTTCCATTCAGAACGATAGTAATTAATAACAAGTATCGTAGTCTCACCGTTCTCTACGCTGTAAACAAAATGATAATTTTTAATTAAAGAGGGAGAATGTGTATATATATATATATATATATATATATATATATATATATATATATATATATAATATAAGCATTTGCAACGGCATATCTTTGAGAAAATGCGCAAACACAGATGCTATAATTGACCATATGCGGATTGTTAATTTTTAAGACAATGCACTGCAGTGAAAAGAAAAAGCGTTGAGAGATCCATTTAATCTGCATGCTCCAGCAAATGATTGAGAGGGAGGTTCCAGCTCCCCTCGCAATCTAATATAATCTCGCCATGGAATCGTTCGAAATAACGATTCCTTCTTTATCTTATATATATATATATATATATATATATATATATATATATATATATATATATATATATATATATACACGTGCACACGCGCGCGCGCGTGTGTGCGTGTATGTATGATCGAGCATCCGTGTAGCGAGCATTTATATACCTATGTAGCAAGCACACACGCGCACTCGCGGCTTAAAATCTAAATCTACACTCGGGGCTTTTTATATTTTCTATTATAACATTATATACGAAGACGAGAAAGGGCGAATAAACGGATTGCCACGGCCAAAATGTCGCATAGCAAGCTGCTTACGACCGTTCGCTCTCTTTTTTTTCTTTCTCCTCTTTCAAATCCTGATACGATATGCCCGGGGTGGCGGCGCTCTCCAATGACGCTTTTTTCATCTAGAACTCCCCTCCCCTTCTCCAGTCTAGATCCCCTCGTCTCATTAAAATGCAAAATCCAAAATGGGAATGTTATAGAAAACACGGCGTGCAGGCGCAAAAGTTTCATTTGGCGAATAAAATAAATAATTCATGGATACTCGCTCCTCTATATGTGCGAGATGACAAATCGAGAAAAAATACCTTGGAGCCCCGAGAATTAAGAGTGCGCGTGCGCGTAAATGCAATGTATCCATAGATAGCATAATAAAGGGCTACACGCGTGCGCGCAGACTGCTTTGCCGACTGAAATAAAAAGTAATATTTAATCCTACGTCCTATGTGGAGCGCGCGCGCGCGTGTGTGTGCAATATACACACATATATACATACATCTATGCAACCAATATATATATATATATATATATATATATATATATATATATATATATATTTGTTGCATAGATAATTTAGCTTTATAACCTTTATTCCATCTCTCTCTCTCTCTCTCTCTCTCTCTCTCTCTCTCTCTCTCTGACTGTCGCTTGGCTTTTTTGCCAGACAAGATTGAGTAATACGCGGTCGAAACAGCACACGAGGGCTGTGCCTGTAAAAATTATGATTGGCCGCGTTGTGAATGCACGCTTTTCCGTCTCCCCCCCCCCGGTACGGGTCAAAAACTAGATTTCGAAAATCCGTTATTTCAATAGGATAGGGGCCAGAGTAATGTGAAAGAGAGAGAAAGAGAGGGGGAGGTAGAGAAAGTAGGAACGGCTGCCGGTCTGAATAATTTTATAAAATTAATAGTAAAAGGGTGGCGGCTGCTTTGCTGCTGCTACCGTTACTACTGCTGCCATTATGTTCGTATGCAAATAAGATGGTAAAAGAGAGAGAGGGGAAGAGAGGGGAGAGAGAGAGAGAGAGAGAGAGAGAGAGAGAGAGAGAGACGTGGATGCTGGTAAGGGGTTAGTATGGCTTCACGAAAAAAACATCCGCTGAGCACAAGGCTGACGGTGGGGGGAAAGCGAGCGAGGAAGTGCTAGCGAATGAGATGTGAAGAGAGGGAGTGAGAGCGAGATTTTAGACATTGCGCGCTGCAAACGCGGACAGGGTGTTCTTTCCGTTTGTGTGAGTTTTTTTTAATGCAAGAGAGAGAGAGATGTAATTTTTCGGACGAGTTTTGAGAATGATAATTGTGGCCGTTAGTAAATTGAAATTGGTGCAATTTTCTCCATCTACATTGGGGGCCGATGAATATATTCATAAAAAACGTGCTCATTTTGGGGAACCGTGGCCAACAAAATGCAGTCTATATTAGAATAATAATGATTGAAAAATCGCATCAACAAAAATTGTACTCGTTTGTCAAGATCCGTACGGTAAAGCCAAATTCTTGTATTTGGCATTGGGTCGCTGGTAGAAGTTATATGATAACAGGCGGTTACTGCCGAGCAATGACAAACAACAAACAAAGGCCACCCATCGGCATATAACAAAAGCCGGCTCATTTTTGGACATGACAGATATACCCGCCGCGAGAGAGAGAGAGAGAGAGAGAGAGAGAAACAGGCTCAAACAAGAGGGAGGAAAGAAAGAGATAGAGAAGGGGAGAGAGAGAGAGAGAGAGAGAGAGAGTAAAAGTGCAAGCTGAGAGACATTAAAACTCCCGAGATTTATAGTACACAGCAGCATATATCCAGTATATGTTCAATTTTTCTGTTCTCTCTCTCTCTCTCTCTCTCTCTCTCTCTCTCTCTCTCTTTCTCTCTCTCTCTCCCTCTTCTTCTTTCATCCCCGGACGTCGTGCCCGGTGTTAGTGACCCGGCTGGTTCTCTTTGGCTCTCCCTCTCTCTCTCTTTCTGCTCTTCGATACGCTGTGCTCCGAACTCGTTCGATTCGCGACGACTGACCGTGAAAAAGGAGTAACAAAATGGCATGCATATAATAAAGCAACAGCTATAGAATGCCGCGGCGTTCTCGATTTTGCAAGAGCCAAGTTTTATAGATGATTTTGTTTTTCGACTTCACTACTGGCAATGATCGCTATTTTTTATCTACAAATGTATTCAGAAAAAATAGGTATTTTTTATTTCCAATGATAAATAAAGGACTTATAAACGTGTCTTGAGATATAGTTTCTCTTTTCAATTTCTGACAAATTAAAATGGTTTGATCGATTACAATTAAAGAAGATAAAACTCAAAGTAATTTAATATTAGATCTTACAAATAGGTCCCACTTGTCATTGTGCACAGTTAACAGCAAATTACATACTCGCCCTCGTCATACTCTCCTTTTCAAACTAACCTGAAACACGAAAAAAATATTTAATTAAGATTAATTGGAATACTTTGGAAATGTTTAAGAATAGCTGCGTGAACAACTAAATCTAAAATTATTAAGAAATGTATGTGTGCAAGTGTATCGTCAAAAAAATCTGAAACGACGCGTTCGCATATATTCAGAGCGCGCTGTTAATCCTGTCACCGTAAAGTATTGACTTGCAATAATTATCAATGAAAAAATCCCGTGTACATCTTTTACAACCCTCCAACGGACAACTGTCTAGAGATACTACATATAAAAAACGTGTCCTCGTGAGCGCATTAGCGATTACGTACAGCATCACGCTATATATATAATAGGCTTGCGAAACGGAGCTTTCACCGCATCGGTATCGACGACCGAGTGACGTTAGTTGGGGGGGGGGCGGTATTTCGCGGCGGGGAGACCGGCGCACGCGCTCGCGCAACATATTCCGGAACGATCGCGAGAGCGGCATAATTAGAGCTCATTCGAATATATAAAGACGGGAACGCGGAGCCCGCTGCTTTTACTCGGACGGTCGGCCTATTTCGCCGCTCGCTGATAGTCCCGACTCCTGCTCAATTATATTCCCAATGCTCATTGCGCCTCGTCCCGATGTTAATAGCGCGAGAGGGGCGGAGAGATCTAATTTTTCTTACGGCGGTGCGTGCTTTACTCCCCGGTCTTGCTCCGCGTGCATTAAAGTGACTCTCAAGGGGACTGGAAAAGTCGGGGATCTACTCCGCATCTTTATATTATGCAACGTGCAATAATTATCGGGATTCGTGACGCGCTTGCGCCACGAGCTGCGCAGCGCGGATGGAAAGGTGCGAACTTGAATAAGCGTTAAAGATATTAAGAATAATAAAGAGGACGTGTAATTAATACGCGGGCGCAAATGAGTGGCGAACGCGTTTTCTCCGCGCATCCCCGAGTAAAAAGCGTTTTATTGTGCAGATAAGATATATACTTTTAGGCAAAATATCCGGTTAAAAATATTAGCTGCTTCCCATTTGTTGAAAGCGGAAAGTTTACCATTTAATTACTCTTTTCAAGAGATCCGTATTGGCATCATTCGGTCGGAAATACGTAGGAAAGTCTTCCTTTTACCCGGGGACACTTTGGTGCGAGTGGGAAAGTACAGAGTGCCAGGCCTACGATGCACGTTTTCATTATTCGCTCTCTGTAGTAGGAGGCTTCGCTTCACCTCCACTTATTGAATTACACTGCCGCGAATATGCGTGCCGCCGTCTACGTACGATTAATCGAAAAGAAGCAAAAGATACCTGCACGGCAAGAATTATACACGGGGAAAGCATCGCATCGCCATAATATACCTTACAGCGAAGCCCTGCACCAGAAAATAATCCGAAAGCCAAATTGAAAAAAGGGAAGGAACGAAGAGGAAGAGAACTTCGCGCGCACGGGCAAGCGATCCAAAATACGACCGCACGGTTCGCGCGTGTCTGCATACTCGCAAAGAATAAATTTCATCGAGCCCCGCGTATTCCGCGAAGGAGACAGAGCCTGGGAGGGAGGGAGAAAGAATCTTCACCCCGGGCCGGTCGTATATACCAAGTTTATTTCGACCGGTCAAAAGAATGACAAGGGAGGAAAGGAGGAACGAACGGAGAGGGGGAGGGAGACGGATGATGAAAAATGAGTCGGCGGAATTGCATAAATTTAACGAAAATTCGAGCCAGGAGAGCCCGATTACAGCGACGACGAGCAAGAACAAAACGAGAAAACACCGCGCCCGGGGGCTTCTCTCTCGCTCTCTCTTTCTCTCCCTCTTCGCGCGTTCCTTCCTTCGCCCTTTTATTTGCGTCTGCATCGCGCGCGCCGTGCGTATATGGGTCCAAACCGCACGCACCAGAGAGAGAGAGGGGGAGGGGAATTCCGCGAAACGCAGAAAAATCGACGCGACGAAGAGGAAAGGGGTGGCGGGGGAGATAATGCGCCACGGAGATGCGCATCTCTGTCGCTTTCGAAGCGCGCGAGCACTGAATTTTGCTAAATTATTCTTCTCTCCTCCTTACTCTCCCCTCGACAGTTCCACCACACATATCGCGCGCGGTGATATTCTAAATTAAGCAGCGGCGCGCGGCAGCGGAGCGCGGCGAAAGCTTCATGGGTGCAGAAAGAGAGAAGGGGCCGGACTAGGGGGGTGCTTTGCGCAGCGTCTTTGGAACTCGAGTATTTAAAAAATTATTTATCACTTATAATGAGTAACACCTTCTTCCGATCGGTCGGCTCGCGAGCAATTTTTTTCAACCTAAGTACGATTTTTCGTTAAAACATTTTAAGAAATAAGAAGATAACTTTGCTATCCTATGCCAATCTACATGCACCTTTCGTGTACTTATTCTCCAGAGTTTCCACTATGCTTTTCAATTATATTCTTAAAAAATGTTTTTAACGATTACATGTTTAAATGCTTTACAAATTTTAATAAAATTCTAATAAATCTGTATAGAATTTTATCTATTTAAAACATATCTATTCTAATATATCTATTTAGAATATAATCTATTTAAAACATTTTTTAAAATTCTACTACGGCTTATAATATAAAATAAGTATATTGTTTAATATAATTTAAGTATATGGTTTTTGGTGCATGATAGAAAACTGTATATTTATAAAAATGAATGAAACACTTTACCCTGAAACTTGCAAACTGAAAATTTTTTTCGAAAAACTTATAGGTTAGAATTTTGAAAAAATGGACCTCTTTATTAACTCTGTACAAGACGAATATTATAACGTGCATATCGTATTGAAGAAAAATGAAAGCAACGTCCAGATTTTACAAAATGTCAAGGTGCCGTGATTTGTCAGAAGATGTCTTTATAAATTCTCAAACAAATTTTATAAAGTATGATGGATGGATTGGCAAAGAATGAAAAGACTTACCAGTGAAATATATAACCAAAACGTTTTTGCTAAAAAAATACTTTAAAATTGAAACCTTAAAATTAACCCGCATCTCGCCTCCTCCTCTCGGTCTTTAATGTATAGTTGGCCAACGGCAAATCTGGTCTCCTTTAACTTATCTCTCATACGGCCGCGCTTTCGAAATTCGCATATAACGTTCGGCTCCCGCCGTTAAAGCGCGTGTGCGCACATCAGGGAAACACAAGAATCCGGAGGGCAAAGCGAGCCAGTCATAAATTCACTTATGCATGCTTATATGCAAGCGTCATGCCCTACCGGTATATTTATACGCGCGCGCAGAAAATGTTACATACGGTTCGTTCAAAAAGGCTATCGCGTACTTATATTATGCGAAAATTATCCGACATGTTGTCTGTGATCCCGGTAATAGCGCCCGAAGGATGTATTTACGTAAAACTTTTTGTACGGCGCTGGATATAGGAGCTGTGTGTTTCTGCGTATGTGTGTGATATGATATTTAGAAAGGGTCGGCGATCACAGAAGCTCGCATGTTCTTAATTAGGAAAAGAACAGACGTACGGAGACAGAGAGGGAGAAAGAAGGAGAAAGATAAAAGGCATATAAGTAACCCTTCCACTTTCTTTAGCACGGTGGGCACGGGGACAAATATCGATTACTGGCCTTGGGATCCTCAATAAAGTGATATTGCTCTATACGAGTATATTAATAATAGTAGGATAAGTATCTAGGGAAAAATAGAATTAGTCAAATATCTCCTATCGAAATTTCAATGGAATTCTGAAACGCTATATTATCGCTTGAATTACGGGATATCGTATTACTCCCGTCGGCACGACGCTTTCACCGTCCTATATTGTGTATATATATAATACATAATATATTTGATCGATCTATATAATGTAGCACACATTTTGTCGTCCCCAGATATAGAATAAGAGACTCCTTTTTCATTCTCTTTTTCATTCCCTTTTCCATTAGTTTGCATACATGCTTTTCAACTGTAAAAGGGTTGAATTGATCAATTGTCAAATTTCATTTAACTCAAGGGCACGTCGAAATATTACTGATTCGTATTCGTGATCTCTATTTTTCAAATGTAATTAATGTTTTAAACGTAATTTCTATGTATGAGGTTGGCTCCGATGTAATGTTTACATCAACTAATTTTCATGGAATTAAAAAATTAAAAAAAAATTAATATGCAAAGTAACAATTAATAAAAGGCTTGTCGTCGCAATAGTGTAATACGATCAAACGAAGAGGGGAACATGATAAAAATATATGCATACGTGCACGGGAAAATTTGCGCAATTACGCACATACTCAAGGGGGAGAAGCCTCGAAAAAGCGATTCGACACCAGAGTACAAAGTGCAATGAGTGTACAGATCTCAGATGAGAAAGTCCGCGAACCAAGGAGAAGAATACAGAGACGCGCGCGTTCCATTATAGGGAAGGAAGAGAGGGAGATCGAAAGAGTTGGACTGGTGTGTAGTCCGATTGTTGGGTACGCGAGTTGCATTGCGGAACGGCCACTTCCCATCTCCTTCCTTTCTCTTTTTCTTTCACTTAGAAAGGGGGTGAAACGTCGGCTAAAGCAGAACGCGAAGAGGGTGGAGCAGAGAGAAGGTGCCCATAGAAAGAGAGAGAGGGAGAGAGGGAGAGAGATATATTATTCTGACTCCCTCCCTCTCCCTCTCTGCCGATGCGGAGTGATGAATCGTTTCTATTAAAATACGTTTTTCGACGGGGAATACGGAATGGACGTCCACCGCGCAGGAGAAGCCGGACGAGAGAGCAGAAGAGAAGAAAGAACCGCGTGGCGGAGCGTGAGCGGACTTATTTACATATTTTCAATCTGGATTAAGAGGTATAGTCGGTGAGAGGACTTAGTGCTCCTCTTTCCCTAGAACGTAGCGACGAGCCGCGTCCGCGCTGCCGTGACCGCGAACAATAGCCTCGCGCACGAGATTACCGACGAATTCGGATTGTTTACGGGCACAGGCGTCGTGCCGGTTTTGCGCGAAAGCTGCCCCGACGCTCTCTCGCTGATTTAAGACCGTGCTCTCCGCTCCCCCGTACCTTAACTTTTATATTGCATCACACGTATGCATCGCGGAGATCGAGCGAGTGGCGCGTGGTGGCGCGTGGTGGCGCGTGCGCGGGAAACGTACATTCGTTATATTTCGCCTCGGGCGAGGCCTGGACGTTACACACGCTGCAGCAGTCAAGGTAGCTCGTAGATTCAGCGAGCTGGAAAAGGCGGTGCGCGACTCTCGAGCGCGCGAATAATAACCCGGAGAACGTCGGGCGCGCGCGCGCGCGCCTCCGCTGACCAGGGGTGAAACAAAAAGGGAAGAAGGCAGGCGTTATAATAGACCGGGGGCCCGACTCCCCCCCAACAGATGCGAGAAAGCGCCAGCGTCGCGCCGTTTCCTCGGCCGCTTCCCATTAGGATTCGCCTTCCCGGGGTGATTAATCGGCCCTCGTTAATAGCGGGCGAGCCCGCGTGTATGCCGTCATTGTCTCGCGGCGTAGGAGCGTTCGCACTTCCGCGGCGGCTCGAGTTTACACCAGCAGACACGAGCGAGTGCCTTGCCGGCCAGAAAAAGGGAGATATATTAAAAGGCCCGCGCGAAAAGGGGGCGGGGAGGCGCGGAGGTGGCCGCAGAGCGAGAGCGGGAGAGAGAGAAACCGACGCGGACGGACGCGGGCGAATCGCATAAATCACTTTTTAGCTTTGACCGCGCAGACCGCGATGCGCGACGTTATTTTCACGGATGCTTTGCGCGCGCCCGCGCCCACTTCACGCGTACTTTTGGCCGTTTGATTCTTCGGTATTTTTCTTTTTCTTTTTCCCCTTCCCCGTTTTGCCCCGGTGCTCTCTCATTGATTTACTTTTGCATTGTCTAATTTTGATTCTCGCTCGGAGGGAACGAGAGATTTTCGGAAACCTCGTTCCTGAGACCGACTTTAGACCGTCCAGATGTGTTGAATATTTATAGTTAGCGCAGCCGAATTTTTTGAATTTCCTTTATTCCTTGCCGACCCTGCAGTTTCTCTTTGGGGGCGTTTCTATACTTATGATATATATGAACAATCCTCAAGCAAAACAGTTCAAACAATTTCTAGATATACGTCAAAAAATCTAACACTAAAGATTAACGAAAATTGTATAACTAGAAATGAAATTATTAAATTATTTTAAAATTTTATCTATAATACGACTCTAAATATATATACATATATATATATATATATATATATATATATATATATATATATATATATAATCGATTCTAGTATTTCTGAATCAAGCTCGCTCGCCTCTATATAGGCTTTATTCGCCCGTTCCTAATTTATTATTCATATACGCGCAACATCCACAATCAAGATTTATCTAATATTTATCTGAACTATTTTTTTCAAGTATTTAAGCATCTGCCAATATAAAATATAAAAATACGCGCATATATGGCAACGCCGCTCTAATAGAAAGTAAGCCAAAATATTAAGCAGAGTTAGATGTAACGGAGTTCTTATTAAGAGTTTGCGTATACTGGTGAACGAAAGAGGGGGACTCGAATTCGAGCCAAACAATTCTTTGCCCTATCCCGCTGTTGTCTATATAACTCACTTGGGTTACAAATCTATAGTGTCGACTCATAAAATTAATCAGGCGAGCAGTCCTCGCACGGAACAATTCCAAAACGTGATTTTAGCATAATAATTAAAATAAAAAAAAAATAAAAAACGCCACGTGCACTTGCTTGCACGTAGACATGCTTTACGCTCTTGAAGCACTGGACAATGGTGTTTGAGATGGAAAGGGAGGAGGTTTTATAAAGACATGGAGATCAGGTGCGTTAGAAATGCCGCAATACGCGTTGCAGTTCGATCAGCGCGCGAGGACGGCGGAGAACGCGCACGAGAGAATGATAAATGAATTTCTTGAAACTGCGAGTGTGTGAGTGGGAGAGGGGGTCGAGAAGAGAAAGAAAGAGCATATGATATTGAGAGGCTATTAACATAGTGGCGGATAAAGTATAACGAATTTAAAAGAAATCCAATATATGAGGAACCCCCGCTCCGACCTCATCCAACACACACTCTCGCTCTCATTCCCTCGCGGGAATTCCATCGGAGATCTTATCCCGTGCCGCCACCGCCGCTGCAAGTCCATTAATCACATCGTGTCTCTCCTATGTCTCTCGCGCTCCTCCTTGCCCGCCTTCCTCAACCTCCTCCACCTACCACGACTTTCGTCTCTTCACCCTCCTCCGTTTATTCTTTATATTCGTCTCTCTCTCTCTCTCTCTCTCTCTCTCATTCGGCTGTTCTTTATTCAAAGGCGGATCGCCACACTGGCAGGCTTTTTCTGGTTTCATTTGTCACTTATTAGCCGAGGACTCCGTTATAAGTGCACAGTTTACGCGACTGCTAATATTGAGAGCAGCTGGCCATACATAACCCGGTACGATATGAACCGATATGCGATATGCCGTTATGTATGTATGCGCGTATGCGTTGCGGTGAGGTGTGGGATAGTTGCGTAAACTATTTTTTTGAATTTCTTCTACATAAATTGAGCTGATTTAGTACATTTCAGATATATAGCAAATGCTGAGTTCCAACAAAACGGAGTGTATAGCAAATAATTTTAAGTTGAGAGAATATAAAAGTTTGACTGTTGCATTGTTTGTATAACAAATATTACCAAGCAGTCTTAGAAATGTAGTGCAGATTATGCTCGATCGACAATTAAATAAATTTCAAATTCGTGTTAAAAGCCAAACCGTTCGCGTAACGTTTTTCACTTTCTCCTTCAGCGTCTCGCTCTGTGCAAAAATGAATTGCGAGCTAGGGAGAGCAACCTTATCGTTGGATAATGTCTCGTGTCATTTATATATAAAGTAATTAGATTAAACGCAACTACAGCTGTATATTTCAACCGTATTTTTAAAGTTACAAAACAAGAAATGCACAAAGATAAATGTTACTTTCAGCAATGGAGCCTTCACACACAGACTTTACAGACACCCGATCATAATAGAACAAATACATCCTCAATGATTTTCCACGATTGAAGACTAATAAAATCGATGTACAATTTCTCTTTTTTCGTAGACCTATAATTCCGAGTATAATCCTAGAAAAATCACATTCGTTTGTTTGCATCAGTACAGTATACACGATCATTTTGCAAAAGCCTCTCGAATAGAGAAACTCTATTTTGTCCTGCCCCGAGCGCTCGTCGGCGGGACGTTAATGCCAGAGAGCTCGCCAGCTCGATTGCCGGTCTCTTACTTAATATTTCATCCGACTGTACGCGCAGCGACGAGAGAGGATGACTTTTCCGATTGTTTAGATAGCGCGTGAGGTGCGGGGGGAATGGGATAGGAGGTAGAGAGAGCGAGAGAGAGAGAGAAAGAGAGACAGAGAGAGAGAGAGAGAGAGAGAGAGAGAGAGAGAGAGTGAGAGAGAGAGAGAGAGAGCGGGGAGGGGGGGGCGGGAGTGGGAGGGAAAGAGGATGAGAGAAAGGAAGAAAGAGCATAGTAAGAGAGGAGGAACGGGTAGGCGTCTAAAATAGCTTTAGACTCGCTACGGGTCATTTCGCGCACGACGATGTTTGCGCATACGCCGGAGAGCAACGTATGATTAAACATTATCGCGATAACGGGTAATTGTACGTTTTCAGGGACTATTATGTGTAAATTTCATTGGTTGGCTCTCGATGTCTCATTTCTCTCGTAGTCGTAGTCGCACTCTCTCTCTCTCTCTCTCTCTCTCTCTCTCTCTCTCTCTCTCTCGCCCTCCCTCTTTCTTTCTCCGTCTGTCCTCAAATCTTCCGCTCTTTCTTTCTCGATCTCTGTCTCTGTCTCCGGAAATCGTGGCGCACTTTATATATGTATATGCCCACGTGGGTGTGTGCACGCGCGCGCGCGTGTGTGTATTAATGATGAAGATTTCTGATGTCTGAAATTATTATGTATTAAGTTTACGTTATGTATTAATATTGTTAGTGCGCACAATATTTTATCATGCTACACGTAGTGCCCTTTGACTTTTCATTTGACAGAGAAAGAAGCAAAGACAGAGAGAGAGAGAGAGAGAGAGAGAGAGAGAGAGAGAGATTCTCAAATACACTCTTCAAATGAAGGTAAAATTACACAAATCTACGAGTGGGTAGCGAGATGTATGGCAGAATAAAAAATGATTATTATAACATGCATCAATATTTACATAACATGCATCCATATTGTAATCAATAATTACATAATATGCATCAATGTTTCCAATATTCCAATATTCTTCTTGGTGTATACATTTATAGAAAAATACAGCAAAATACAGCAAAGGATCATTCAAAATGAAAATAATATGGTAACATTTTTTACAAGTTTTACATTTTTACTTTTTTCCTATAGTTAAACAAAGCTAGATGATATATCATTAAGATTGACCATCTTAATATACGTTTCTTCTGAATCCTCTTACAAACAGTTAAGTGCGAATGGAGATCTAATTTTCAAAGCTGATATTGCATTGAAACTGACGCCACTTAAATCTCATTCTTTCTACAATCCTCGAAAGCGCATTCTATCTCTCTCTTTCTCTCTCTCTCTCTCTCTCTCTCTCGCTCCCTCTATCATGCAGTTCTGAATGGAAAGCAAAAGAAAAATTGGCATAAATTTCATACGCATACACACATACGAGCACCTTAAAGCGCACAACGGGCAAACCGCTGCCAATTACGAAGCCGACACGAACGAGACCTGGTTAGTAAAAATCGTCTGTACACTTGTCCTCCCGCTGTCTTCGATTATGTTCTGCTTGAATACTGTCGCTTACACGCTTCCAAAAAGGAGAACGCGCCGTGCATCCGCACCGCACTTGCGAAACGAAAATGAGAGAGAGAGAGAGAATAAAACATAAAATGAAAAAGGTGCGTTATCTAGAATAAATATTGCGAAGGTGAGACACGTGCCACGGGTACCTCTTGAAAAAAAAAATTTTTTGTAACGCTGCGGATGTACCTGACGCACATTCGTGAAATTCATTTTAATAGATGGAAGATGTAGGTTCGTAAAGAATGTAGATAAATTTCTTTTTTTTTGCTTCCTGTATTAAGGAAATTTGTAACAATCAAAAGCCGATTAACGAAAATATAAAGAAATACAAAAATTCATAAAAACACAATTTGCTTGGAAATGATTTGCTTTAGATTAGTTGGTAATGAATATTTAAAATAGAGAGTTGTTTATGTTTAATGAAAAAGTGTCAAAAGTAATCAGAATTGGGAAAAAATTATTCACCTCCTTATTCAGGTGCACATACATATACACGCGCGGCCGCGCACGCGCACACACAGAATAATCGTAATAATAATTATCCTGTCAGCCACTCTATTCTTGTTTCCTCGAAGTGTTAGACGTTATAGACGCAAGCAACTTTTGGTGAAACAGTCAGTCTCATTCTCCTTCATTAATAAAATTTAATTTCATTAACATATTTTAGGTTTTATAGTGCAGAGTATGTATATACACGACGGTGTATGTATAAAAAAGGAGTTTCTGATTGAGTGATCATTATTATTCTTATATCATATCCTTTTAGTTTGTTAAAAAGATTAGGACACAATAAAAATATATTAGTTTGATTTGATCTAGTTATATTTATGAATTATTAATTTGAAAGTTATTAAGGAATTACTCCGCGTGTCTGTTCTTTCATTTTATATTGAAAATGCCGTTATACAGGATACAAATTATACTAATAACGGAATTGAGTAGTGTACCATGAATTTTGATTTAATGATTAATATTTTTAACGGAATTTTTATAATTTAATCATTCAATAATTTATTTAATTTTAGAATGAATCTTGTCTATGTGTGATAATAAAAATAGGTTCTTAAGAAGTTTTTTGACTATTAATATCGAGCAGAAATGAGAACGAGCTCGTTAAAACTATAATTGTCATTAAATTATTTGTTAAAATAAGTGAAAATTGTAAAAACAATCTTCATATAAATGCGTATAAAAATATATGAATTTACTTACTACGGAATATAAAAGTCTAAGCTGATTGATTTCTAGAAAAATAAATCGTTTCATTGTCAAAGATCGCCTATGAGAAATGTTGAGTTGCATCTGAATACAGACATTTACTACTCTACTATTTTAAAACACATTGTTAAACATATCAAGGGAGAAAACGTTGGCCGGAATCTATTTCTTCTAGATACATTAATTTATATATTCAGTTTCGATGCATGTAAACAGAAACAAAACCCTCGATTCCATATCTCTCTCTCTCTCTCTCTCTCTCTCTCGAGCGCGCGCGGGTGCGTGTGTTCGGGTTCAGGCAGTCTGATCACGTAGTCACTAATCATGCCTTAGTAGAGCGATCGAGAGGATTGAAGACGGAAGGAGCTACCTGATGGCTCCTCTATGTACGTCCGTGAAGGTCCTTTTCAGTTTGGCAAAATAGAGAGCTCGCGCCGTCCTTAGAAGGTTTATAAGCAGTAAATGTAGAAGCGTTTTCCAATTTCTAGTACTCATTCGATAGTTATTTAAGATTTTTTTGAACCACAGCAATAAATTTAAAGAGAAAGAGTTAGTTAAACTATAGTTTTAAATTAAGAATGTTGATGAAAATAAACACTAAATTAGTTTAGATCATAAAGATATTAGGTTGAAAAATTTGAGAAAATAATAAGGATTACAAATTCGATTGATATTGTTAAAAAATATTCGAATCCATGTCAAATAGCCTCAAGTCGATTGAAATGAGTTAAAAGCATTTAAAACTGGTAAACATCGCGTTGAAATTATTTAACTAAAATGTGATAAAACATTGCAATGATTTCAAATAATTTAATGTGTTTTTAGATAAATGAAAAATCGCAGATGTACGTTTTATTAATAAGATGGACTAAGAAATTTTTTTTTGCAAATCTAAATTCGTGATTCGAAAAGAGTCAGTTTATTCGGCATGGATTGTTTAGTATTGGTTTTGTTCCTAATCCGATAATCTGAAATGCTTTCAAAGCTTTGAAAAAGGAAATAAAATTAAACAATCATCTAATTATTAGACAATGTTAAGTAGCTTTTACATAAGACTCCATAAACGGCGTAAAAATAAAATCAATCTGAATCCTTTCCCCCATCCCCCAGGAAAAATTCCAAAGACGAGTCCATAACTCGGGTCTTACGCAACGATCGTTGAAGTCTGGCGTCATCATTTTACCTCCTCGACAAATTAATGCAGGATTAGCATCGAGTAGAGTCAAAAAGAAGGCACACGTACACACACGTACACACATACGAGGAAAACACGACGGAGTTAAAGAGCCTGCATTATTATATGCGCCGGTGCGCGCACGCGAGAATAAGAGAGAGACAACGCGTTACAGCATAAGCGCGCGCGCTTATGACAAACGAGCGGGGCGCCCCCGAAATGTCACTCAGGCGCGAGAGAGCCGTTGGAGAGCCGCATTCCACATTATGCTTCACCTGATTTCCGCTCCTCTAGGCCCGTGTGCGAGAAAGAACGATGATATTCCGAGCTGACCGCACCCGCGAGCATTGGACCGAGAGATTTTTAGGCCTAATGGTGGTAGGAGGAGGAGAGCGAAGGAGTTAATCTAAAGATTCCTCCACTCTCTCTCTCTCTCTCTCTCTCTCTCTCTCTCTCTACTTGTTTTAAATGCATTTCTTGAGGAAAAATTTTAATTACGATCCAAATACTACTAAGCAAATGAACTCTGCTTTTTTTTATTTTTTTGAAAACTAACGTTTTCTCACCTTTGCAGCATTCTTTGCACTATACAAGACAGGATGTCGAGTGATATCGACGAATTGGTTCGCTGACCGCTCGAACACTTTAACCTCCACTTAAATATTAAATATATCAGAATAAAATCATTTGAATATAAATATAAATTAAAAACTAAACTTTAAATGATAAAAATAAAAGTATTTTAAACGATTCTTAAAACCAATTAAAATAAACTGTTCTCAATTCTATTAGGATGGACATTAGAAAAAATTGTGAAAAATTTATACTTTGAAAAAGATTAATAATTATAAAAATATTATATACTATATCGTATCGTATTACGTTTTTATACTTTATTCTAGAAAAATGAAGTTCGTATTAACTTTTATTTAGTAAATTAAAATATTCTTTATATGAATTGGATAAAACAAATGAAAAATCATATGTTAAAAATACTTATGTGGAAGACTAAATTGCGATAGTAAGTTATAACAGTATATATTTAAATATATCGATAACTTTTTTGAAAGTACTTTAGGTATAGTACATGAATTCGAAATAAATTTAAAATGATATGAAACACAACGATATCCTAAAATTATTTTTGACCTTATTCTATTTTTCGTGTAAATAGCCGCTCTGTAATTACGTGGAAGTTTTATTTTAAATGAAAGTGACACAGCAGCTGTCAATTTCGCAAATTCACTACACAGAGGTGGAAAACCGCAAGGATTTACCTTATATGCAGAATGTATTAAAAGCACGGCTATTCGAGCTGACATCCGAACTTGTGAAAACGACGCGTCCGCGCTATTACTCGAAAATAATACTTGAGAGAGAGAGAGAGAGAGAGAGAGAGAGAGAGAGAGAGAGAGATAGGGAGGGAGAGCGCCAGAAAAATAATGAAAACTGTTGTAAATTCAATTGAGCCAACGATTCTGTAATTCGGGGTGCTCGGCAAAAGCGCTTGCCGCCGCGCGCTCAGAGAGATCGGGGAAAATTAATAAAGCGCAGCTGTCGCGCTGCCTCGCGCGAGATTTCATTTCAACCGGTTCCGTCTCTATATAAGACAACGACCGCCTCTCTAGTGGTGGCCGTATACCACTAGCAACGACTTTTCCTATACGGCCATATGGAAGACAAAATTTTCAATAAGACAAAATGTCGAACGATCGAGTCAAAGACCACGCTTCTATAAGTTTCGATTGACAACCGGTAAAGAAAGTTATAAAGACTTAATTGAATAGCAAATTTTTATAGGTTATGCGCTCAAAGTTTAATTTGCTTTAGGTGTTATATGTGGGTTAAGAATTGTATCTACGAAGCTGAACGAATAAAATCTACAGCATGTCCCGCATTCTTGGGTAGTTGTTCGATATAATCCGAACGCTCCTATACTATCCGGCGCTATTATACAAATAATAAAATCGCGCTCAAAGCCAGTTTCGAGCCGCGTTCGGTTCCAGGTCGGTCGTATCGGCCGCGCGCACGCGCAAAATTCCGTGCGGCCGCGCGCACGCTCGGCGGTGAAATTGCGCGGATTCCATTTTAACCGGTTTGGGGGCACAAAAGGCTTTATTGAGTCACGTTTGAGAGCAGCGCTGGTGGAGGCAGCGGCAGCGCGAGTCCCTCATCTCTCATCATTCCACCGATCGCGAAGAATCAAGACCGAGAGATGACAGGGCGCTCTCTCGCTCGCTCGATCTCCTCCACCCATAGGCTCTGCGCGCCTGCGTTCTTGCTTTATCTCCCCCCCCCCGCTCTCTGTCTTTTATTGAGAGATGGGAGTTCCCGCGAGAGAGTTGCGGTTCGCTTCAGCGTTCCTTACGCCGCGGACCGCCGCCGCCGCCGCCGCCACCGCCACCGCCACCGCGGGCAAGAGCCGCCGCATTGCGCGTTGACTTTATAGAAAGTATACGCTGACGCGCACGATGCTGTATAAAATTTTAATAAAATCGACGAGATAGCGTAATTTTCCGAAATCATATGGTGCGTATACATCTCGGTGTATAGGCGATACCACTCCGGAAGTATACTTTTCTTGAAAAAGAATTCACATCAATGTAAAAATGAAAAATTATTTTGTCTGAATCTTTACTCCATTAAAAAAATTATTAATACTTTTCATATAACACAGCCAACACAAAATTCATATTTTTCAGTACATTTTTAGGGCCTATAGTAGTAAATTATAAATCGAATCTATATAATAATATAATAATAAATTGTTATGATTAATGCTTTAAATTATATTATTATATGAAATAAATAAAGCATGTTTTGTTTATAAAGTATGACTTTGTTTATAGAACATTTTCAACATTTTGTGCCCTACTTTGCTATATCAATACCTACTATGCGAAACAATGTTTTCATCGCATTTTACGTATCCTTAAGACGTATCATGGACGTTACATTAAGACCTCAAATTGTCGTAATTGATTATAACCCACTATTTTACGCCCCAAAAACGAGTCGTAAAATATTAATTTTACATCCGTGGAGTTATAAAATAGCGCACACAGATCGGGAGCAACAATTGTAATCAGAGACGCAGTCGGATCGACTTATGGCTGACCGGCCGGTCTCCTGTGCGACGATCACATTAGATGGCGTAAAATCACATGTTAGAGCCGGGGTGCATAATGTACTATAGCTTTATTTACTATACGCTTTCTTTCACTTTATTAATTTCACAAGTGAAAATTAATTTTTATTTAAATGAATATAATTAATTTTTTTCTGCTAGAGGAAGGACTTTTAGATAAACAATGCAAAAATATGCTGATATTAATTTTAAATAAAAAGTCAATGCTTTAAAAATAATAATCTGATAATAAGCATTACTCAACATAATGATCTTATAATTAATGAAAAGATAATTATAATAAAAAATATCTTTTGTGCATGCACATGAAAAAAAATGAGGTTTAATAATTTATCCATAGCGTTCCTTTTAGTATTACAAGAAAAAACGCGGTTTTGTTACGTACCGCAAAAATTTCTTTCATGTGGATTATATTTTCAACAATTTAACAATCAAGAAGTTTAACGTTTATGACATGTTTTGACCAGTTCTACAGAGAATCTTTAATTAATTATATAATACCATTTTTAATTTATTAAACCACGTAAAATTTGTAAATGTTATTCTTGTATCATTTTGCTTTCGAGGAAGACTCGAGATTTGATTTTCACAAACAAGCATATCGTGATGTTTGTATAAAACGTTGAAATTGGTATATATGACAACTGTAGTAAGAAAATATTGAATGATTTAAAGCATCTTTAATATTGATACGTAATTTATTGAATATTATTTAACTCAAATTACCACAATTATAATTAATCTATACATACTCTATATTATTTTATATATATATATATATATATATATATATATATATATATATATATATAAATGTAGAAGAAGGGGGAATTAGAACATAAAACAGGCTTAACTTATTTTATTAACTTATTGTTTCAATTATTGATTAATCATATTAAGTTATAGAAAATCCATATTTTTAATGAGACAATAAAATTAAAACAGAAGTGGATTGATATGTGGTGAACGTTGTTAACTATTCGCTTTTTTTAGAAAATTTTTTTCATTATATAACGCGATTCTTTAAACTACATTTTTCGATTCGATTTTTCAGTTTAGTTTATAAACAATTGCATCTTAAAAGAACGCATATAACGTGAACAAAGACCAGAACATTATTCTCATATGCAAAACACGTGGCAATGACTTTTATGCGTTTATTCATCTCATTTCAAAAAGCGAAGAAAGAGAAAATTTCCCACCTTTTTTACCAATTTTTCTTATGAAGTAAGCACTAAGTCTATATCCCATATATTATACCAATACATATCTATAAGAATATGCGCCTGAGAAGCCAGAGAGAGAGAGAGAGAGAGAGCTTAACGACCGCCCGCGTCTGTATTTTTTCTGCGCATTAATGACGTAAAGAATTTAAATGAAGGATTGTTCACAGCCAATGTTCGCGGAATCAATGTATAGCTATTACTTATTATATATATATACATATATATATATATATATATATATATATATATATATATATATATATGTAGAGGTGCATTTTTCCTGTACGTCCAAGTTTATTAACGCAAAATTATAATAAGTTTTCCATGCGCCGTATGCTAGCCTCGCTGCCCGCAGATCGGATTCATCGATTCGATAGATTCTATGAGTCGCGGCGCTTGCCTGCCGATCTATAAGAAATGAATAAAAAATTCCACGGCGTGCTCGCTTGAAATTCAAAGCAAACAATAGAGCTCGCTTCGAATCCCCTCCCCCTGGCCCGTGCAAGAGCACACATATATAAGCGCATTCCCATTGTCTTCGATCGCTCGTAAAGGCAGAATAGCAATTTGTTGAAATAACTAAATAAAATTGCGTGGTACATTAACAAGCAGCCGCGCGTATGAGTCGTTCGAAACGTATCAGCACTCCGCGGAGAAGGTGGAAGCTGCAGCGACGCGGTGCGCGTCAGGCATAGCTCGCTCGGGGTGAGGTGCGCGTGACTTCCTGTCTGGCTGTATTTCACGCTACCGCGAACGCGGTGATCGAGAGGCGGACTGCTTGCCATTGCGCCGCCTATGGCAATATATTGTGTATAACATAGAACAGTACCGCGCGACAGAAAGCATAACCCCATCCGGCGATCGCAGCATTAGCGCATATACACGCGCACGCATGGAAGGAATTCGGTCTCCGTTCGGGGAACGCAACTATATATAATATCGATATAGAAAGATGACGCGCTCACGGAGGAGAAAAGAGAACATCCAGAGTGCAAAAAGACACGAACAAACACACGCGCAGACGGTGCATATACGCCGGCACGAGCGCCGGCATCAGCGGCGCGGCGAAAGCGCTGACGTCGCGGGTCGTCGGCCGCGCTCCTGCGCAGTGCAGTAATGCACGGTCGATCGCGCGGGAGCTCGCTCTTAATTGCCAGATAATCAAAATATAAAGCACGACGAGCGCGCTTTGTGTCTGCGCATGTGTGTGTGTGTGTGTGTGTGTGTGTGTGTGTGTGTGTGTGTGTGTGTGTGTGTGTGTGTGTGTGTGTGTGTATCGGCGTGTGTGTAAAATAAAATAAAAGAGAAAAACAGAACCACGAAGAGTAAGACAGTTTAGAAACAACAAAACTGGGACGATGTCGCGGAAAAATAATTATTCGTGACGGGGGTACTCGTATAGGACAGCACTGCAGAGTAGGACCGAGATACACTGTGTGGTGCACAGTGATGGCAAAAGTTAGTTGCCCTGTTCAGTTACTCGGTCGAAATTGAAAAAAAATTCGTAAAAACTAGGAAATTAGGATACTACATTGCCATAATTGCAACAGTCGTGCAAGATATCAGCACGTGTACCAACGCAGGTGTGCCGTGATGGGCGCGCAGTGTGAAACGACCTTTTATCTTGAACTCATAAGGTTTGCCGTATGTTTAAAAAGAGATGGAAAGAGAGAGAGAGAGAGAGAGAGAGAGAGGGAGAGAGCCTTTTCTAGAAAATTATGAAAACACATCGAGAGTGCGACGCGTTTTAATGGGAATATATTTAAATATTCTCTAAACTGCTAAATACCAATCCTCTATTGATATCTGGTTGTACGAACTCTGAAGTTTTTTCTCCTGCCAAGTTAGCATCCCAAATTTTATGGAGTATATAAATTAAGGAGAAGTCGAGGAAGGGCGCTTCGACTGAAACAACAGAGTAATATTTTTAAGAAACTATCGTATGCAAGATCGGACAAGAATAACTAATAAATTTTTCTAATAATCGAAATTTGAATACTCGATATTATATATATTTCAGTTGAAGAACCTAATTTTTCTCGAGCATAAATACCGACAAGTCTGCTGTTTTTCATGAGCATACGGGATGGCAACTATACCAAGAAAAACTGCCGTGAAATACGAAGTTTAAACACGCTTCCTTAAAAATAAGGAAACTTCCACGGATAGAAAAGTTCCCGCTCTCTCTCTCTCTCTCTCTCTCTCTCTCTCTCTCTCTCATCTTTCGCCCGTGTATTCCCTTCTCCGATCGACATTCTCGAACCCCCCCTCCCTCACTCTGTCTCTCAAGTCGAATATATACGCGAACCGCGATAAATCAACGCGGCTCACACGAGCACTGCATCTCGCCGCGACGACGACCGCGAGACGGTGAGTTGCACCAGCACAGAGACTCCTCAAATTCGCGCCTGCGCGCGTGCCGCTACGGAAGCGACAGTCACTCTTTTACAAAATATTTATGTATGCTCGAGAACGAGAAAAGGGACACGCAGGGCTGAGAGAATATAGTAGCTGAATATTATACGCAATGGGCGCATGCATTTCCACTTTGACCCAGGTTTTCGGAATACCAAATAGGCACACGCATGCCACATACAATAGCGCTGATTCATCCTCGAATTACCTGATCTATGGCTTTGTTCGACCGGTGCTGCAAGGTGCCAAGATCGCAACCGTTTGATAAATAACGCATTATATAGAGAGGCAGATGGGTCGCGTTGGACGACAAATTTTGCGACATATTATAGGCTAAATATTAGGATTAGCATTAAGGAACGCACGCCTGGTGCACGAGATAAAATCTTTAGGTCAAATTTGTAAACGAGGTGTGATTGGTAATTCATCAGCTAGGTAATTATTCAATTAAGTCGCTCTATCGACTACTTTCTCCGCCGAGTCCCCGCATTGTCATTTATTAGCCCCTGGAATTCCTTACGCGCCAGCTTATTATTACAGATTATTTATTGTCACTCGGATAGATTCGTATTATGTTATAGCAATTGAGAAACAAGAAATCTTTAATCGTTTTTCCTCATTTTCGAAATTGACATTTTCTGCTGGCCCAACAGCTTTTTGTTGTGTAATATATTATATCCCGAACTATATTATTTTTATATTTCTTACATAGAGCTACTTTATTATAATTACGCATTCGTCCAACAAACATTACGTTTTACACGAAGTCGTATTCAGATTTAAACCTCTTAGTTATTATTAAACCATCGACATTCTTTCTACATCCTGCAGGCAATTCAAACCTACACATATACGGAAAAAAGGGGGACATTTTGAGAAACCTTAGCAGAGCAGAGCCAGGCTGCGCGCTCGGTCCCTGCAATTAATCAAACTGATTTACATTAATTACACGTTTTATTTCCATTACGCACGTGTTTTTGGAGACTGTGCACGCACAACAACAGCAGCCGCATCGTCAGCGCTCTCTCGCACAGTGAATTATATTGTTTGACTTGGTGAGCACCCACGAGGCGCAGACTAAAAAAAGGATATACTAAGGGGAAGAATAAAAGGTAGAAAGGTATAAAGAAGGAGAGAGAGAGAGAGAGAGAGAGAGAGAGAGAGAGAGAGAGAGAGGGAGCGAAAGGAAGGGAGAGGAGAGCGGGAACTATACGGCCGAGGTGCTACCACTATATACCATAGTACTGCGGCGGCCGTCGCGCGGCACACCGGTGCCCGAAATAAATCTCCAAATTCGCGTTTCAGACCGCTTTGTGGAAACGTCGGGGCTTAATGACGCGGGGACGCGCTATGAAGAGACAAGCGAAAGCGAGCCGCGGTGTATCGTAAATTTAAATTTAGCGCGCACAGGCGCGCACGCACGCCCATCCCGAGAGCATTTGAATTTCAGAATGCCGCGAAATTGACGACCGGCAATACCTCTTGAGTTCGTACGTTTTTATCTTATTTCCTCTATTATGCAGCTTAGCCTTTTTATAATGGCCCGAAAGGTGCGATGGAAAGAGTAAAAATCCCCGCTATCGAATTAAAAGTTTATGTGAATCGAATGAATAAAGAGGCACGCAGGAAGCGAAGCGAGGTCAAGGGCGAATTTATTATAGACTCGTCTAGTCGTCGATATTTACATTTCGATTTATATTTGCATTAGAGCTCCTTGAGTGATTTCATTAAAAGAGACTTTTAAAATTATTCAAATAAATTAATAGATTTATTTAAAAATTGGACCTTAAATGCAATGAAAAAGTCTTAATTAATCGCAAGAGCCTATAGCATTTTGTAGAGGATCCCCAATAGCTTTTTCTTCTAAGACGAAAAAAACTTTTTCAATTCCGCAGAGAATTCAGAGAATTACATGTTTATAATTATGTTGACAATATTAGAAAAACAAAATAGATAATATATTGTGAAAATATAATGAATAAAGATATTTCGTTACTTTCTGAAAACAGCTTTACATCGCGGACTTCATAAGCAAATAAATGCAAAGCAATACATGAATATAATACATGTTTAAATAATATGTTTCATTGTTCAATCGTATACTAAAATTTATGAATATATATTTGAAATAAAATAAAATTCTTTTTAACATAATAAGATTTGAGATACTATACTGTCATCAAAGTGACGCCATCAAGTAGCCTCTCCTCTGTATAGATAAATGTTTTAAAATTGATATTTTATTGTTAAAAATACACAATAAAGGATATATTAATAGATAAGTTGCGTAAATAGTAAACTTTTCATTCTGATGAATAAATAAAAGGTAGTTTTCTTATATATACATATTGCGTATCTACACACTTATGTACTCATTGTATGATTTATTGTAAAGCTCGTGTGCTCGTGTCATGACTAGCCTTGCTTGCTGCTATAAAAAACCTTAATTCATAAAAATATATCTTTTAATTAAATCAAGTTTAAATTAGAATCTACACAAGGATCGATGAATTCTATTTCATATATAACATAATTTATTACAAAGATAGCGTACATTCGTTCATATAAGTACATAATTTAACTTTGCTCTTGATATATTTTTCATAAAATTACAAAAAAGAGATTTTAAACAACTTGAAATAGATATTGTATTCATACTTCATAATTCTGCATTAAGTTTATGAAGAATAAATCTGCTATCGTTATCGCTAAAGGTGCAAACTCATATATTACAATTTTCTTCCTTCGCACAATGCCTCTTTCATATGAAACACACTGCTCGCTCCGACTATATTATATAGAGGGAGACTCAAAGTGATGCGCGCATAAACAGAAAATAAACATACGACAAATTTCGTGACAGTCGACGAACTTGGCGTTTGAAACAAAGCACTCGCCGCGCGCACGGCGTTGAACGTTTCTTCATTTAATGTATTCAGCATTTAAAAAGAGAAAAGAGAAAAGAATTGCATTCCTGCGCGCTGGTTCGATGTATAAGAGGGGGTGAGAGGGAGGGAGGGAGAGAGAGAGAGAGAGAGAGAGAGAGAGAGAAGCAGATAATTGAATGCGCGATTGGTAACTTACACAATATGTCGTCGCCGGCGGCGGCTTGACACATCAGAAAGAGAGCGCTCGTGCCTGCGATATTTGCCATTCGTTGCCGTTTTTGACTTACGATTTGGACGGGACCGCGTGGCAATTATTGATTCGCGCAGCGAACAATGAATCATTACTCGATTTTCCGTTGCCTTCGTCGGCTTTTTCGAAGGCGAAGTGGACAGGGAGGATCATCTGTTTTTTATTTACCCTCAAAAGCTTCATCGTTAAGCTATGCCAAAACATAAAACGGTCAGGCTCGTTGTATCAGAATTGCTGACTAAAACAAGAACATGATGCATAGATTCTAAAGAAGCATGATTGAATATTCTTTACATATATGACATTTATTGACGTTTTCGATTTCAACCGTTTCATTCGTTATGCGTATCTGGAATTGTATAGTCTTTACTGCCAAAGTACAAGCGCTAAATTTAATCTAAGTATAAACATTTCCGAAAAAATTTTCAGTCATATCCAAAAATTCAATTAGTTTCAATTCTTCTGGAAATCGAATTTGAACTGTGTGGAATCGCATTTGGTCGTCCCTTATGATAGCGTACTTCATATCTAACTCTTAGAGAAGCTTTTGAAAAAATAAGTTGGAGCAAGAACCACTCGGATTGCACGATGTTTTTTACGTAATCGCGTTGCATTGCCGGTAGCACAGCAATGCAGCTGCGCGGGAAGTACTTAATGAGCATGTAATTTTCTGGTTGAAATTTTTCATTAGTTGAACAACTGTAGATAATCGTCATAAGCGCATAAATAAATTCTCTTTTATGGCGAAATCAATCAATATTTGCGGTCTCTCGATGATTTTACGTGATTTTACAATCTTGTAGTATATATACGGCTGCCCAAGTTCATTGAGAAATATTAATTCTGTTCAATTACGTTTGCAATTTCTGCAAATGTTCTACTTTTCTACTCTAACTTTTAAAAAAATTCAATCATTCTTTAAATTAAAATCTTATAAAAGAATCTGCGCGTCAAAATTATAAATCGCTCCATATAGTTGTAAAAAGATCGCGCAGGTATTAAAAAATTTTTGCGCATAATATATTCGCTATATGCTTTATCGCAAAACAAATTTGCACTAGCGCAATTCATAGCATTGAATTTGTTTTCCACAGCTTGAGGCGATAAACATTATTTTCCAATTATAAACTTTTCAAGTAACAGCAAATTATTGTCGTTTTTTATATACGACGGCAAATTAAAAATGGCATATTATATGATAAACTTTATCAGACGATATTTCGATAATGAAAAAGGCGAACTTTGCAATAAAACTGCTCGACTTTATTTTTCGTTTAATTTAATCATTTAAAAAATTACACACATACGCTTGCGCGAAAGGTCTGTAACATGCTTGGAGGTGTGCGTATTTATGGTTCGATGAAAATTAAAAAGGAAAATCTTTTCTTAAGCGACGACTGCTTCGTAACACGCCTGAAACAAACAACAGTCGTACACTCTACGCGCAAACACAGAAAAATTCGATAAGAAAATCGGCGCATTATTATACAACGGAACAAACAGATTTTTAGCGCCACTTAGACATACAGACGTAGACGCGCGCGCGCGGATAGTTATTAGTAGAGTATATTCCAGCGACAATTTATGCCGTTCATTATCATTGTGTATGTATGTACAATACAAATTGCAATTACTATCTATCTTCAAACGCTCCGCTCGTGTCGAGTTAAGAAAACATTGACGTTTACCTTCATTATCAAGCCTCTAACAAATCCTTAACTACTGTATGCGTGTATAACACACGCCGACTTATTTCTATTCTTTTCTAATATACATTCGTAAACAGTAGAGTTAGATATACTAGCGCAAACGCATTTACAAACATTCCTATTTGGCAGCGTACGATATTGTTACTCTCTCTCTCTCTCTCTCTCTCTCTCTCTCTCTCTCTCTCTCTCTCATTCCTTTAGTCATGATAGAAAAAATGTTTCGCTAAATTTTTATCGATAATTATCGAGAGTATACTTATTAATCTAACAAAAATAGGCGAATCAAAGGCAATTACAAAATAACATTAATCGTTGTTCTTATAATTTCAATACAAATGTAAGCTTATGCACCTCCTCGTTTTGCAGCTCCCGGCATCCAGGGGATTTTGGCTGTAGCAAAATGTGGGTTATAGATTTCGCTGTAGCTTCTCCGCCCGTGCTTTCGACGGGGCCGCTCTAATTATGAATTAATACCCCGGTAGAGATCTGAGCACACGCTTGAGCACATAACGGTCCAGGGGATCTCTCGCGAGCGACATTGCTCCTTCCCTTCCTTAGCCGTCCCATCGCACCGATTCATATATGTGCCGTGGACGAAACGTGAGAGAGCGGAGAAACCGGTTATGCGACGAGCCAAGAACGAGGAGAAAGAGAGAATTCCGGAAGTTCCTGCTTCTCTCACTCTTGACACTTCCGCGAGACCGGCAAGATCCTCTTCCCTCGAGCCCTAACATATCGTGCCCAACTTGCTTTCTCGCGGAGAAGTGCTAGGGAGGATGGCTTTTAAACGGAATTAACGCGACGGCTTTGGAGCGCCTGGAACGCTATCTTGGGCTCGTTTCAGATGCTCAGATATTTCAGATGTTATTAAGAAAATTGGAAAATTTAAATCACTGTTACTTGTTTATTTATTGACTTTTCAAGTAATGAGAAAAATACTCCTGATTGCCCAAGGTGATTTTATTCGAAATTTATGTACCAGAATTTTTTGTAGTTGTCATTTGAAGTCATTAAAATCCATAATTTTATACGATTATTCGAGCAATTTTTTATTCTGGCCCATGGAACGAATTAAGAGAAGCCCGCATATTTCAAGGAAATTGGATTTTAAATCATACGCTCAAAGTAATGAAATTATTTTAACGATCTTTTATATCTCTCCCTCCCTCTCCCCCTCCCCCGCTCTTGCACCAGTGGTTCAGAATTTTCTGAACCACTGGACCCAAGATTCTTAATCTTTTTGAGAATTTGAAAGAAATATAAGATTAATATGCCCGCAAGATTTTTACACATATTGGGAATAAATAAGATCGATTAATTATTATTTAATTAAGTTTCTTAAATCAAGCAAAAAATTAATATAACACAATACCGCTTAACGTGTATTTGTAGTTCATTAATATTTTCTCTGAAAAAAAAATATTTGAGTATGTACCGTCAATTATACGTTAAGAAGTATGATTTTTCCTTACAAAATTTTCACGTTTTCTCATCGACTAAGAAAAAAAGAGAAGAAAGGCAAGACGCGCGAAATATCAGCAAATTTTTCTTATTAGGAAACCTTTTTGCTCACGCTTTTCGCATACTTTGATACATGTATGATTAAGGGGTAATTATTTCATCATAAAGAGAAAGAAGTGTTTACGAAGAAGAATATTATTTTTATATTGTACAGCCATTTTAAAGCCCTGATTAATGTGCGAACTTAATCCTGATCGATAATACGTTTCCTCATTTGTATATGGATTTTGATATTACATTTAGGCAGGAAGCGCGCGGCACAGAAACGAATGGGAAGGTGGAAGCAGGAGAAAGCAAATAAGGTTATTAGGCACCTTATATGACCGTCAACCGGTTGTGCGCTTTGCCCCCCCCCCTCCCTCTATCTCATTCTCCCATTCTCATGTGCGCGTGGGATTACAAAATGTGTCTTTTAAAAGATTCGAATTACAAAACTGCTTTTTTTATCCCTTCTTACCAAGAGCGGAGAAGATGGGAAGAGGGGTGTATATCGAATTTAATTACACGGTGCATTTGTACGTCTGTAAGAATACGGGGATATTCTTTGAATAATTCATAAACTTTTTTTCTCTTCCTCTCGTCCTCGCTTCTTGCTATAAGGGGAGAAGAGGGAAGTTCATTTATAAATGCACACGCCAATCGTCGCCAATCGTCGTATCGAAACTTATATAATTGCGCCATATGGCTCTCTTTGAAAAAGCTTTGATAAACGCTTCTGGCAAATTTATTTTGGATTCGAACAATAGCGGGAGAAAAACAAAATTGCTAAGAGATGTGCACGTGTGTCTGTTTCGAGGTCTTCTTACTCTTTTTGTCGAGTGATACATACATAGGCGCATCACTTTCGTTTCTATATACAGAGAAATATCGTAATGAGCCGAAGCCAAAGCGATTCATTATACGAGCTATAATAATTATATTTAGATGTTACACTGTTTTCGTGTTGATAGCACAGATCGCCGCGTGCATAATATATAAAAAGGCGGTAAAACAACAAATCAGCGGTTGAATAATTGCCCGACAAAATTATCGACACATATCCGCGTACGAGGCAAAGTTCGTCGCGTGTGTTTTTTCTCATGCCTTTTTCCGCGCGCACGCGGAAAACGGGGAAGAGAAAGAAAATCGAGCGTCCTCTCAGTCGATGATAGCGCCTGATGAGATTTACTAAGTGATGTACAGATGTGAAGAAGAAGAAGAAGAAGAAGAAGAAGAAGAAGAAGAAGAGAGAGAGAGAGAGAGAGAGAGAGAGAGAGAGAGAGATCCATATGGAGAAAACTCGAAAGGCTGCCGATCAAGCTGCCGATACTTTTCCACCAAGGCTCCACGCGCGGTTTAATTTAAATCGGTGACTTAGCTATTCTTCCGCATCTCTCCCCAAAACTTCTTGGTTGCGCAGGAATTATTACCCTAGCGTCTCTGGCTTGCGTTTGGTTTTTCGAAATGCCTAGTATTTATGACGCACTCCGCATAGAAAGAAGGTATATAGAAAATCATATATGGTCCCCCATTCTCCGTATTTTCTCCAATTTCATTCATCTTCGTTCTCTCGATTACTTTTTTTATTTCTTTTTTTTAATTATTATTCAACTCGACTTATGGAAAGCTTACATTGTATAACTTTTTTCTAAAATGAATTTTGATTTTAGCAAGATCAGGGACTTATAAATATTTGAAACGGTAAAAGAGAAGAAGTGGTCCGCCTGGTCGAACTAAAAAAATATTACACTCGCCTAATAAAATATAACATTTCGATTGTAGAATTTATTCGATTTAAAAAAATGTTTGCGTTGATGAATATATGCTTTTTTTTTAAAAAAAGATGTAAGATTCCTAAAAACTGAAAATAAATTTGAAAAAATATGTAACAATGATGCTGAATAGAATAATAATTGTCAAACTAAGCTTCCAAAATTTGTAAAAGACCGTCGCATTTATTGTCCAAAGTATAATAGATAATAGGAAATATTTTTATTTATATCAAATGCCAATAAATTACATAATAATGGCATTTTATTATGGTTATGCTGAAGAGAGTTTAAGCGTATAGAAGAATTTAAACAGTTTAACAGTTTAAAATACTACTTAACCTATTCACTCGTTTATATATTTTGCGTAAAACATGTAAAAATCAAATCTAAAATAGAACAAATTCTCGTTTTCACGTTTACATATAACTGATTAAAGTACACCCTGTCAAGATTAATCGATTTTCTCCGCGTACGAACGCAGCCAAATAAGACGAAAAAAATTATAACAGGATGCAATACAAGTTACACCTCTCGACAGACGCATTTTTTATAATACATGCTTCCGCCGAGACCTGCGGCATTTTGTACTTTTCTCCTGTTGTAGATAAAGGAGTGTAGGGCGAAAGAGAACGAGAAAGGGAAAGAGAGATACAGAGAGAGGGGGAGAGGGAGAGAGAGGGAGAGGGGGAGGGAGAGAGAGAAAGCGAGAGAGAGAAATAGAAAGTGAGCGAGACAGGGAGGAGCAGCCCTTCGTTGACGCGTAGTATCCTCGAGGTTATGGACAAAAAGGGGAAAAAATCGAAAGATGACGATAACGACCGGTTATTACTCGAACCAGTGGCGCTGCCGCCGAGCGCGATGATAATTATCGATTTTAATTATTAAGCCCAACTTCGTATATTTCGACGAATGAAATAAAAGACTATACTCCCGATACATACACACATGCGCGTGCACATGCACACACGGTATATGCCATCTATTTTGGATGCTTTTCGAGAGCCTTCTAGCATGATTACTAATACGGAGGCTAATCTCTCGCGTTTGACCTATGATAATTCTTTATTTATGAGAAAAAACTAGCTTTAACCGCGATTTTTCAAAAACATCACCAATATATACAAGAGCAAAATGTTGCAAAGCAACCAGAAGATTTCTCGCGCGCTTCGTTTTTATCACTTACATATCATTCGTTCGTCAAGTGCGTACAGTTGTCGAGAGAGGGAAAACATAATTGGACTTTTTGATTTATAAATGAGACAGAGAGAGAGAGAGAGAGAGAGAGAGAGAGAGAGAGAGAGAGAATAGCATCTTATTGAAGGTTGTAAGCTGGAATGTTGGCATTGTTTTACGTACGCACGGATAGGCGATCTTCCTATTGAGAGTGCGCGGCGTATGTTAGTTTCTGCATACGTTAAGTATACATACATACTTGCTTGTATTATAGATTTAAAGACCAAAAAATATCGAAAGAAAAAAAAAGAATCGACACGACAATCATGAATTGAAAAATTCATTGGTGTTATTTCTGTAGTTAACTGGAATGCTGCGATAAAAAAGAAAAGACGAGCGCGTGCGTGAGAAGAGAAGCGAAACGCGTTCAAGGCCAGAGCCAGTTAGTCCTTATGATTTCTCGCAATTTCACTCTTTATCCTTCTTCCCTCGTTCTCCCCTGCGTTGGCGCACGGAGCCGCGCGGTCGCGTCAGAAATCTCGGATAATCTAATAAACGCGCCCGAAAGCGCGCGCCGGGGTCTCTCCCTCTCTTCCCCAACTAGGCTATACATCAGAAACGCGCGTGGAGAGGGGAAGGAGATGGGGAGGGGGGGAGGTTGCCGTTTTTACGGAATCAGTTTTACTCAGAAAAGAGATTTCTTAAGTGAAACATTTTAATATTTCCCACGTATCCCCTTCTCCGAGTGGAACCGTGCCAGCCAATGAAATTACTCGATCGCAGTTGAATTGCGACTGATGCTGGGCTTTCGTATCCGACGAAAATCAGACAATCGAACCGTGAGTCGCTTTTTAACTATTTGCATATGACGAAAACGACGACTAATTAAAACCCTTCACATCTTATGCGTTGAGATGTGTATAATATGGGAGAAAGGGCCTGTCGGCAATTCAATTTTAAGATGTTTTGTATTATTAGAATATTCTTTTCTCTCTGAAGAATGTAAAAAAGTAGAAAAATTGTGATACTCGGCTCGGCGCGGCCATTCAACTCCATCATCATTTTTCTTAAAGGCAAAATTTTTGCTAAATGCGCATACGCAATAAGACGCTTCCTTCGTTCTCTTCCGATATTATAACGCGTGCGTGCGCAATTGTTATTTGAGCACTTTGCCGCGCTTTGCCGTCATCGTCGCCGCGTCGCCAATAACTGTGTGTACGCGCGCGCGCGCGTGTGCGTGTGCGCGTGTGTATGTGCGCGTCCAGAGTGCGCGTCGTTGCGTCGTTCAGCAGTAAAAGACCTAAAGTTTTTAATACTTTCAGTTGTTTTTATGGCTGCTTGTGGCATTCGCTGCTGCTCCTTTTTTCTTCCTCTTTCGCGCTATATAGCGCGAGGGGTGGGGGGAGTGCAGCTCAAAGAAGCAATTGCTCCACGTATGTGTGAGAATTTTATTTTCATTTCGACTGTGCGCAGCAAAGAGAATGAAAGAGCGGGCGGGAGAGAGAGAGAGAGAGAGAGAGAGAGAGAGAGAGAGAGAGAGAGAGAGAGCGCGAAGCAGAGCGAGAAGAAGAGCAATAACAGACAGACGCCTGATGTACGACTGACTGAGGCCGAGGGGGTGAGGAGGTCGCGTGAAAAAAAATCCCATAAGCCAGTAAAAAGCAACGGGTCGTTTCAATTCCTCTTTTTCTCCAGCGGACCGCGCGAGGATTGGACTAAACGGAAAAGTACCGACTGAAGCCAACCCAATATCGAGAAAAGGAGAGAAAATTTGTTTATTTATACGAATATAATATATAGATGATTCAATTTCAGAATTGAGTTACGCTGGGACAGACGACGAGACACGCTAGGACAGACGAGTATATCGGAAAGAAAAGATAACATTACATTTTTTTCGGAATCTCTTGCACGCGTACTCTATCGTTGCTTTGGTAAAAAGCATGACACCTATTCATACGTGCATATGCACGTACACACGTGCGCAGGCACGCACGTGCAGGCCAGATGATTTTTATAATATCTTCGCACAAGAAATTTGTTTTACCTTAAGCGAGGGTACTTAAACTTTATATCGTTTTGAATGTAAACGAGCGTAATGCGTTTTTAAAATTGGTCCGATTCTTTGAAATTGCTCTTCCTTACACGCATAAACGAAAGAAAGAAGTTTTTAAGCCTCAGACGTATATATTCTCGTCTTTCGTCCATCCTCCGTTTTTTCTCTTTCCAATTGGTCAGAAATAATTTTTTAACGAATTAAGCGTATTTGCTTGTATATATAAACACGGGAAGAACAAACGCGCGTTACGGTTTCAAATGAGCGAAGAGTAAAGAACGACGTAGAAGAAGACCGTGTAGAAGCGACAGTGCGAGCTCATATCGTCGTATACAGGGATTCTTATGGTAACCGTGCCTAATTTCTTTTGGCCTCTTTTACCCTCTTCGACACTCGCGCGGGTTATACATGCATACGTGTATTCTACATACGTAAACACATATTAGAAACGCAGCACTGCAGATCTTGTGTGCACTAGTGGTCAGTTTTCAATCCTTTAAATCCGTTCCTTCTCTCTCTCTCTCTCTCTCTCTCTCTCTCTCTCTCTCTGTTTCCTTATCCCGGTCTCTCTTTAAGCACAACCATATATTCTTTTTCTCCCGGTGTTTCTCATTTAACCCGTTCTTCTGAAAGTTTTTTATCCCCTCTGCCGCGGTCGGCGCACCGTTGTCGCTATGCTGCTGCCCTTCTCTCGCCTCCACTGGTCGACTTTTCGATTTCTCTTAATATATGACCATAATCTTCCTTGCTCGGCGATAAAACTATACCCGAGAAAGAACGAGAAAAGCCTGTATATAGAGTTGCCGATTCCACAGACGTCGTACGTGCACACCAGTTAATTACACGGCTATCGCTCTATAGATGCTCCGAACGCGATGCGTTTTGGGCCCATTGTTGTCACACCCGCCGTATTGGTGCAAGGGAGAGGCATTTTATTTTTTGCTATTATTCATTTGGATAAATAATCAGTGATTTATATGTTAATTTAAAGCCAACCATTTTAGGTACAGTACTAAACACAAAGCAATATTTAACTCCTATTGCAGAATTCTAGATTTTAAAAATTATATATAATAAGTGGATTAAATTATTACTGTAGTTTCTACCTATTTTACATATTTTACGAGAATAAATATAATTGTTTTTACGTTTCTTTTCGTCACGAACTCAGTTATCAAATGGTTATTTATATTCTAAATTTCTTTGGCTCTGAGGGTCATTGGAAAGATTCTTGATTCTTCATACGTATTCTATAGCGGTATGTTAAAAAGGAAGGTTGTAAATTGTAGCCAAAGCTTTATCAAGCCATAGACACAAATAAGTAACTTGACTCTGTTTAAAAGCTTATATTAATTATCAAACTATTAAATATATATTCACAATAGTTTGCTTTATAACAGACCACGTAAAACTTTTCCAAGAAGATTTTCTAATTTTCAGAAATTTTACGTTATCATTTTCTTCAAGCTGAAAAAAGTGTATGCTCAAAATATTGCACAACTAGAAATGAAAATAATAATAAATAGATCTCAATATTTTTCTCAAAAGTGTATAAACTAATAAGTCATTAGATTAATTATGAATAAAATATATTGACTATATTTTTTCAGATGTCTGAGAGACGTATAAAACTCATCAACAGAAGTTGAAGCTTTTCTAAACGCTAACTAAATATAAACTGCAAATTTCATCAAATAACAAAGTAGTAAATTTAAAGTTTCACTCGAAAGGCACATATATTTTCAGACTAAACGTTACTCTACATTTAAAAGGTGCTTATAAATGAATATAAATCAGGACACATTTATTAAACAAAAGTCTGTATACTATCGCTCAAGGCAATTTTTCCGGAATTCTTCTTAAAATTGTAATGTGAAAAATTAACACCAATAAATCCCGGTATGAATTTTCGAACGGACAAAAACGAAGAAAAAATTTCAACCGAGAGATCTACACACCTAACACTTACACACAGAAGCCAAGCGCTCGCTACCGACAAATTTTTAAGCAAACACAGATCGCGGAACAAATTCGTGCAGCTTCTCTCTGCGCAGCCGCCACGATGGAACGATTGTACCTTGTACCAGGCGAGCTACACAGAGAGGAAGGGAGAGTGAGAGAAATATAAACAAGCGTGTGTAAAGGGAAGATTCGTCTACGTGGATCTGTTCGTCGTGCTCTGTGTAAATTCACGATATTCTTTAATCTCTGGCAAAGCATTATAAGCGCGCGTGGGGACCTTTTGCTTCCTCTACTTTTGCAAGAGAGCGAGAACGTCGTAGAGGAGAACCAGAGAGAGAGAGAGAGAGAGAGAGAGATAGACGTAGAGAGGAAGAGCAGAGGAGCCCGCGCGCGCATGACGCAGTAAATCTTACGGACAAACAATCATAATTTTCGAAGAGCTAACACAAAAACGAATGGAGCGCAAGGAAGGTAGGGAGAGAGAATGGGCGGGGGAGGGGAGCGGAGGTTTAAAAGGGGAGCCGATGCCAAGAGGCAAATGAAATGCGACCGCCTCCGCGCCTCCAATTGTTTCACGATCCTCCGACTCTCTCACTCCCTCCCCATCTTTCCCCCCTCCCCCCTCACCCTCTCTCTCGCTCGCTCTCTTACATGTGCGCGGACATGAATACACACTTGCTCTTTTCTCCGTACCTTACATTTTTCCGCGCCAAATTCTCTATTCTCGCATTATTGACGTATATGCGCGCTTGATTCTTTTTTTTATTTTAAGCGCGTATAAGAACGCGCAGACATCTGTATGCGTATATATATATATATATATATGAGATGGGTAAGACCGAGGTAAAACTCTTAGCGAACTCTTATACACGTTGTGGTTCCTGGCGCGCGTTTTTTCCTCCGCTAAATTATACCGACCTATCTTTTATCTCTTTTCGTCGGACGCGCCGCGCCGCCGACCGTGCCGTAAGAAACGTAACGCGAAATGCAGCCATGGAGAGAGAGATATACATGAAAATCTTCGGTTTATGAGACTGAAAACGTCCGTATAACTCTCTCCCGGCTCCAGCTGCTCTTTCATTAGTAGAAACAGTCTGGTAAAATCGTCCGGCTTTCTCCATCTCTCTTTCTCTCCCTCTCCCGCCCCCCTCTCTTTTAGTTTTTCCGGATTACAATGGGACTCGCGCGTGTTTTTCAGCATTATAAATACGAGGATTTTACAACACTAGCGCTATATTATTTACCAAGAGAAAGAGAAAAAAGTACGCGCTCTTTCTCTCCGCGCGAGAGAACGATAAATCGTAACTATATATTCAATAAGCATGCGCCTAAGCCTGCGGGAAAAAGGGAAGCCGCCGCTTATATTCAGATTACGGCCGATGTAATGGCACGTACATGAAACACAACCGTTCTCCACGTTAGAGAGAATTCGAGAATAATTCGCCATGAATGCTTGCGTCACGGTTTCGAAGGAGCGCTTTCCCGGGACGATTTTTAAATTCCTCCTCTTCTACATCGTCAAATAATAGTCGATGGAACGGATATACGATTTTTGTAAATTTGTATGTAACGTATATATGCCGTAAGAGCGACGAAAGCGAGGGACGAAAGAAAGGGTGGAGAGAAACGTCCTCGACAAAGTCCGTATATAATATGTAAAACGCGCTCTAACAAAAAGAAGATGTACGCAGCTGTCGCGCACGATGTGCCGATGCGCCTCTATACATACGCACAGGCGCGCGCGCAAAGTCAATGGAAATTACCGCCTCGATAAATTGAGTACAACTCGAGCTAACTGCGGCCGCTGGCCGCGCTCATGTTCTTCGCGTTAGTTGGTCTCTCGTTATATCTATTCGCAAATTGTCACTCGATTAGACTTGTGCTGTGCAGCCGATGATTGTTCGTCTCGACTCTTTCGAGGAAAACGGCGACTGGGGCGAGAAGAGGGGGAGGACGGGGCGACGATTACTCTTCCTCGTTCTCTACATGGGCAGATACCGGACGACGCGGCGCGGCGCGAGCTTTACGTAACGCACCGGAGAATTCGACGCGGCGCGCGCTGGGGAGTTTATATTGGAAACATGATCGCGAGCGAGAGAAATGTTACCGTTCAACATTTCCCGTTGATAGCAAGCTTGATAGTCAACGAGGCTGCGCACATATCTATGATACTTATATAGGTTTATTATAATAAAATCGGCGAAATCCTGAAAGGTGAACGATTCGATACGGATTAAGCTATCGAAGAGCGCGCGGCGGACTATTTTCTGGAAATAGCCTGAGAGAGATCGAGGGGGTGAGGCAGAGAATTGGAATGAAAATTATGTCGGTTGTGAGAGAGGGGGGGGGGCGTATACTGCTGAAAAAAAGCTTGGAGCTAACGCGAATACAACGGGACGAGCATCTATCGGTAAACCCTTTAAATATGTGATTACAAGATCGATTCTGTAAAATAGTCGAATCGAGCTCGCGAATTATACGCAGGTCTCAATACTGAGGAATAGCGCAGTCGGGCAGGGCTCGTTGGGTGACTATAGAGAAAGTATCGTGCAAAAGTTTTTTCGCGACACTAAAATATTTATATTTTCCTTTTTATTCTTCGAATTTGCGCGCCATCTTCCTTACACCAACCATGAACAACGTAACACAGGAACGCGCCGAAACACACATTAGAAATTATTGCAAGTTTTTTTTGCTCCAAGCGTTATAATACCATTCTGTGGGAGAGAGGTAAATCCGGGAAATCCGAAGCTCTCCAGGTTTTGTGTAATTAAATTCAAATCGTTGCCGTTTGCACCGTAGGCTTTACGATACACAATAAAGCCACTAACTGTATTTTCTTCTCTCTTTCACTCTCGAAATTCCGCATTTCTGTTATTAATTATTCTCTCTCTACCTCCCCCCCCCCCGTTCTTTCTTCCCTGCCTCTGGCTAAGAGCGGAAAATTGTAAACTTGCGAACGAATAACCCATCGGCTAGGCGACTTTTTTCGTAAGGAAAAATTCACTCTCTGAATAATGCGTTCTATGCGCCGTACTATAGAAAAACACTCCTCTTGGGCTCGTTTCGAGGCGCTTTGTATAATGACAAAGAGTATATATGTTTTCGAAAAAAATTTTCCAAGAGGAGAAACGCTGTAGAGGAAAAAAGTGGTGAGAGAGAGAGAGAGAGAGAGAGAATGGTCCGTTCAGAAATTTTCAAAATCTTATAGCTTGCAACGCGTTCTGTTTGAAATTTTTATTTAGACAAAAAATGTATTTTCCGGGAATACCACGCACCTCGCTTGCGGCTATAAATGGAACGCACGAGCGATTAGTTTTTTGAAATATTTGAAATTTCTTACACGGGATTAGGAAAAAAGAGGGAGCAGTGGCTGGCAAACTTCTGAGTTTATTTTTATAATAATCGTCTCGGATGCACGTGGTAACTGTTATATAACGCAAATCTTCATACCTATAACACCACGACAGTCGATTCATTTTCAGGCTATTAGCACGCCCTTATTCGCGCGTCGATCGTTTTAGAAGAGCTGCGATGATTTTTTTTCACGCTCCTGTTTCTTTGCCAATAATACATCGAGTGTTGTTTCTTAATCCTCTGTCTCTTCATATTCTCTAAATAAATTCTGCAAAATATAATTAAATTTTTTCGCCGTTCGCAATTTAATAACTTATTTAATAATTGGCAAACTGAACAGTCATCATCGTCGTTTACCATTCTTGAATAAGTAACTATAAAAGTTTATGAAGAAAACGTGGACGCTCGTGTAGAACAGTTCGAAAAACATGGAGTTTACAATTCTATATATGATTTACATACGCGTGTGTCACCGCAATCTCAACTGAAGCTGACGAGTGGGAACGAGCGGGAGATGAGAGAAGGAGGGAGAAGGAGAGAGAGAGAGAGAGAGAGAGAGAGAGAGAGAGAGAGAGAGAGAGAGAGAAAGCAAAACAGAAAAGAGTGTAAAGCTTCTTTCTCTCTCTTCTTTCAGCTTTTCTCAACCAAATTTCTTTGCTCGTGAAATGCACACACAAACGCATAGAGAGAGAGAGAGAGAGAGAGAGAGAGAGACAGATAAATGAATGTGGGGAACATATGCGCGGCCGAGTTTCTCGAAATTTTTTGACGAACAGTTGTTAAGTAAGTCGATAATTATAACAGGGGTTCTCTCCGTTCCTTCGGTAAAGCCTAAAATACAAGACTGAGGTTTCCCCTCTCCCTGTCGTTCTTTCTTTAAAATGACCTCTGGATTCGATTTTTCTCTTTTGTACACCACTACATATGGATAATCATGCCGATAATCACAGGAGCGTTTTCGAGGCGAATAGTCGAAGCCACTCCGTTCTAGTTTGATCAACCAACCGACAAAGATCATTAACGTAAATTTAATTGTAATCCCAGTCCCAGTCCGCGCGTGCAGATTTTAGAATGAATTTTTTGTATAAAAAAGGTGGGCGATATTTGATATGTTGGATCTGTAAAATCTTATTGAATTTTTGTTGCCTATTTCTATAGTAACGATAGTAAAGCAACGAATAAACGAAGTGTTTTTAAATATGAGAGGCGGTTCGTTTTGCGCATAATTCGTGCATTTTTAAACGTGAACAAATTTTAATAATGCGAGCTTGTCCTTTTGGAGGATATACTGGTTTTTGTTCGGGCTCTGGGCTGACAAATCTTCCATTCGTACAAGCGACTGACAGGCATATGAAGCTTGACAGGTACGAAAGTGCGCACGAAGGAGGAGATGGAGAAGGAGGGCGCCAAACATTATGCTATAAAATTAATTACGCAACAAACTCTATGTGATGTGTGCAGCTTCGTTTCGCCGCGCTCTTGCGCAATTCTTATAATAAATAATACCAAGGCAGTTCTCGGTAAATTTGATAGATAGATAGATAGATCTGTGCAGAAAACTAATAGGTCAAAAATCCGGACAGAGGAAACGAAGATGACGGACGCTTAAAAACTGGAAAGAAATTGTCCCTTTCGACAGCTTATCTTCGAATTATTTTGGCCTTCTCGCGTATCCCAGTTTCTCCATGACACAGTCCCGGTGTGGGTTCCTCGACCGATTTCGTCCGCGGAACGGCATCTCGCGCTTTTTACTCGCGGCTGGCGTGGAAACGCTTCGGCGTTCTTCCACCCTGGCCCAACCCCGGTGCATCACGAATTTTAACCGAAATCCTTCCACGACTTTACGAGCCCGCGCGCCGCACCTCTACCATCCCCCGCAGAAGAGGCAGTTTTCGGGGATTTCGAGCCTGCAGCGCGCGGAGCTGCTGACGCCTTGCGCACGTTTCACACCGATGCGGTATACCGATGCGGAGTGCGCGGCGCGTGCCGCCAACCGCGAGCGCGGTGAGACGAGAGGACCGACGAGCGCGCGCGCGCGCCCCCCGTGTATAATGTCGCCGTTGTGTACACAATTTTTTTCGTTCTCTTTTACGATTGCGCCCGCAAGCCGCAGACTCTCCGTGCGCGAGAGAAATGCACCACGAGTATTCACACGCCTGCACACCATGCGAGTATTTTACACAGGGATGCACACAGATGCCATACTCCGGGACTGTGAACGTGTTTACGACTCCCCCCTCCCCCTCGCTCACCAGGGATCCCACGTAGATAATTATTATATATTCGCGCTCTCGATGTCGAAACTATGCAGAATTGTGTGTGTGTGCGCGCGCGCGCGTGTGTGTGTGTGGTGTGTGCGTGTGTGTGTGTGTGTGCGTGTGTGTGCGTGCGTGCGTGCGTGCGTGCGTGCGTGCTCGCTCGGAAACGTGCTTGCAAGCATGCATGTACCTCTTATCGAGCGATCCACGTGCGAAACTCCGGGCGCCCTGCTGCATCGCACCTCTGACAACTACTCCACTGCCAGGGTCCGCCGCGGTTCACAAACAACAGGCACAAAATTTACATAAACGTCGCACGACTCGCGTAAAATCTAATAAAATCTTGTATAATATCACAGTTGTTCCGCAAGTTCTCTCTCACGGTAGCGTCGCACCAACACACGTCGCCAGCCGACCGACAGGTCGGAGGCTCGACGTTACCATCATCATCGGCATCCTAATCACCAACAAAGCACAGAAGCACACCGACAATAAACTCTGCGCGGCGACAGTCAACGGAAAAGAGTATTGGCGCGCAGAGTCGTCCATGCGCGCGCTCGCGCGGACGCTGAATGTATAACAGCGAGCTCACACTACTACACTATCGGCAAAAACACAGGCGCAACGCGATGCACACGACGAGACCGGGCCTTCGACACTGGACTAAAGCGTCGAGGGCGGCGAAAGGACGCAGTGGGGACCGAGAGGCCGGCGCCGATTCCGCGGCGCATGCGGGGGCTGAGAAATTCGGGCCGCTCTCTTTCGCTTTGGCGCGCGGAGCGGCGCTGGGGGTGGGACGCAAAACTGTTTCTATGGTCTGCTTCTGCCTCGGCCCCTCGCCGTTTTCCCCCGCGACCGCCGCTCTTCCAAAAACTCTCCGCTCCTAATCCGCGGCTCGAGATCGCGCCGTAATCGGCCGCTCATCTGAATTAGTGCGATCGGTGCGTGGGTGGCGTGCACTGCAGCTATCGTAGAGCGCGCGCAGCGCGGCGACGGCGGGCGTCTCCGCGGCTTTTGTATATATACAATAGATGCGCGCGTAGCTACGTACACGCGACGCGACTGGCGCGAGTTGACTGAGACGGGCCCCCGCTCCGGCGATATGCCGGCTTCCGCGAGAGGGCGAGCGAGACGCGCGCTCGAGTCGGATCGGAGCGCGGGGAGCTGCGCCGACTGCGGCGACGACGACTCCCCTTTTTGGCTCGCCGCGCGCCGTCGGCCCCCCACTACTGCGCGGACTGCGCGCTCCGCCCCCTTTTCGAGCGCGAGCGTGCGGGACGCGGACGCGCGGGCTGGACTGGGCAGCTCGCTTTTTCCCATTTCTGGCGCTTCCCTTTCTCTTTCCTTTTCGCTCCCCCCCCCCTCTCTCTCTCTCTCTCTCTCTCTCTCTCTCTCTCTACCCTATTCTCACCTTATACTCTCTTATCTTTGGCTCTCTTGTGCACCTACTCGGGCGATGCATTTCTTTGCACCTCGTTGGGGTTTGGACTTCGAACTCGGGCGGAAGGAAAGGCCGTTTCCTATTGAAAGAAACAAGAAATGGGGGATGCTCACCTACGCCTTCGTTTATTTTTGACAGCGATCTTTTTTATGAAGTTGGACTAAGATTTGAATGATTTTGGGTTTAATAAATCTCGTGCATTGGACCAGCTTTTGGGTGCAACAACAAAAGTATATCTAGTTTATCACGAATCAAATATAGGTATAAGAATGTTACGTAGCATGATGAGAAATATTAAAAAGTAAAATATCAAAGTCGAGAATACTTAAAATTACATAAAATGAATTTATTTCACACGAGAAAGAAAAGTCTGTCCACGAGGACGAGCGTTAAAAGACTAAATAGACCGTTAAAAAATCAAGAATTCTGAAACTCTGTATTGTTATAGAAAACCAATCTAAAACTACGGTACTCCAAATATTTAACGATAAACACATATACTTTCGCTACGCGGAAGTATGAAAAAGAGTCGAGACACCGAAAAATAAAAAAACATCTATGAGACATTATTCCGAAGAGTGGCGACGCAGACCGTAATCGAACCGACCGGACTCGGTTTACAATCTTATAAGAATTTATGTCTGTTTTTTCTCAAGTGGTTTTTGATACATTATGTAGGTCAGACTTAAATTATTCAAAAAAATAGTGTCAACAAGTTTCGTCGAAATGACGTTTTCGCGCGAAAATTTCGCGCCCTAACATCGAAGACTAATTATTGCAAAGTACCTTCAACATTTACATTATATTCATCTCGCTACGATGTTCTACTATGCGCCCCGATGCGCCCTGCTTTCCTTCCTCTTTCGGTTATCTTATATATTATTACAGCTTTGTAATACAAGGACAGCCATACATATGCTGGTTTTAACGTACCTTGCGCGCTGCTCATTTGCTTTTTCTCGCAGGTGTCGGAGGAAGACAACAGTCTCGACACAGCGCCGGCAATTCCTGTTAAGACAGTTTAACATGTCTTTTAGTTCGCTGAAAGGGAAAATAATCGTAACGTAACGGAGTTATATAACAAAAGGCGAAGAACTGTAATAAAGCTTTGTGGAAAATGAAAATCAAATTAATCGCGATTAAATGTTATTTTTACATTAATTTTATGGAATTGTATATTGCGTATAAGCAGCAACTGCAAAATTTTTTCTATCGAGCATACTGGCAAATTCCAAAACGATATTTGCAAGGACACAATAAATACTTTAACTGTTTGTTTTTGCTTTATTATTTACTTTATCTGTTCTTCACTTGTGATGTTTTAAATAAACTCACATTACCAAATACGTAAGAACAGATGTACGTTTACAATCCACTTTTTATAAATAGTAGTATAAACTCATCTTTGTTATATTGTTTGCGACATTATTTTATATTTTTATTTTAGAGTCAAAAGAGGTTTTAACAATCCAATTTTATTACTAGTAACCGTCTTCAAATAAATATACAAGAATATGTTGCCGTTTTTTATTTTTTTTAACAACAATAAAGATTATGTATATTTTGACGAAAATATATAATATAAGTTTAGTATTTGTTGTGATATATTTTATTTTAAGTTAATATTGTTCCTTTCACTTTAATTTTTTTTTTCATAATATATAAAAAATTATTATTCAATATAGTTAAAATACTGAATGTATTTTAGCCCAACGGAATTTTTATTTACTATTTATATAAAATTTAAATGGAATTTATCGGCTTTATTATAAATTTTATTTTATTATTATGTGTCATAATCTATACGAAAGACACCATATATATGAAATTTCTTTGAAATTTTATTAGTATTTAAATGTAAAAATATAATCATGAAAATATAATCATTGAACATATACAATTCTATAGTATATGTAAGTGAATTACTTGCATTACTACTTATAGTTTTTAAGACAAGCAAAAAATTATTATAGCGAAAAGTAAATTAAAACTTATGATATTTTTTAATAGTAATTTACACAATTAATTATTCGTAGGAAATTTGTAAGAAACTAGAAACAAAAATAGGAGATTAAACATTGAAGTTTAACTTATTTTCCACGTTTGAGTACATACGATTGATCATTATATAATAAAGAATAGCTCCATTATAGAACTTTACACCGAAATTTTACAATGTAAATATTATTCTTTCTTCTAATCTAGCACCAAAAGCAGGATTTTCCAATTAATTGTGTAAATTATTATTTTAAAAAATAATAGATTTTAATTTACATTTTACTAAAATAATTTGCCCATCGAAAAATTTAGCTGAAAATATTCTCCGACACATGTACAATGTAAGCATCGTGCAAGGCAGCTTTTGAGCTAGCCGGTCCGATCAGACGAGAAATGAACGAAACTGGTCGCGCGCGCCCCGTTCGCAGTGCGCAAACGCGAAGTTACGAATATACCATCGATATATACACATATATAGTACACCTATATGTATATATAGTCCTCGAGTTTGGCGCGTGCGCGCTTCGCCAGCACGAGGGTGGCGTCCCTGCCCCGAAAACCGGCCACTCCCCCATCTCGCGCTCGCCCTCTGCACCGCTCGGCGCTCTTTTCGCCTCCATGTAACGCGCATATATATACTTATAAATGGCAGATAGGGGAGGCGAGCCGGTGTGACTCGAGGTGCGACTGTATACTTGTTACATTATGCGCTTATATATATATATATATATATATATATATATATATATATATATATATATATATACACACGTATACGCGCGTATATACTTAAAATCGAGTACGCTCCCCGCGCTTTTTACTGCTTTCTGCATTATTACACACACACACACACACACACACACACACACACACACACACACACACACACCACACACACACACACACACACACACACACACACGCACACGCACACGCACACGCACACGCACACGCCACACACACACGCACACACACACACGCACACACGCACACACACACGCACACGCACACACACGCGCAGACACACACACGCACACACACACACACACACACACGCACGCACACACGCACACACACACATATCTATATCGCGGTAAGTTTTTTAGGAGGTCAGTTGGCTGTATGTCGAGTGACAGTGTATGTCAGTATATATGCGCGTGAGTGTGCCCATGTCTGTGTCGTTGCATGTCCCGACAGATGGTCCGTTGATAAGATTGAACGATGACTTTTTCTGTCGCTCGGTTCGCGCGCATATATATATATATATATATATATATATATATATATATATATATATATGTACATGTATATATACGCACGCGCAGTACGACACTCGCCTCATTTCAGATGATACGCGGTGAGGGGATGCGCCGATCCTGGGCTCATTATTGCTGAATCCATTTTTTTGGCGATTCTTCCGAACGGATGGGGATGATCGGTTACGCAGATTCCCGCGCGGTGCGGCGCGACGTCTTCGTTGGATAAATCTGCGCTGCTGTTTTGGAATATATATATATATATATATGTAAAGCGCAGCCGACAAGCTTGGCTGTCACGTATATAAGGCTGAATCGAGGCTGTATGCTCCGTTCATAAACAGTTCGGTGTGGTTTATAGGGGCGCATTGTGACAGGTCTCCGCGTCAATATCTTTGATAGTGTCGATAAGTGAAAGAGTCGACATTATAGTGGTGCAGGTTGATTTTAAAAACCAAAAAATTAAAATTCCTCGTATATACACCTTCGATTGTATCGTGCTCATACCGACGTATTTAAATTTATCCATCACATAGTTAATGCAATATGAACTTACGCATAGAATAAAACGAACTTTAAAAAAACGAAAGCTAGAAATTGAAAGTTTATGGAGGATCGATTTCTCCGAATTCGCCACTATATATAATAGTCATAGTCAGTCTACACCATGATAGCAATGAGAAAAATTTTAGCGACAATTTCCACTTGGAAAGCGATATTAGTAGTATGTGAGATGGGAAGGTTGTTGAATATGACGCTAATTCGGCAGTCACAAATGAATTTATTTATCACCATTACCTACATATGAGCACGCCCGCTTGTGTGAAGGAACGAATGGCGATTGTCCGTGTGATGCGAAAGCTCTTCGAACTCCGACTGCCCTCGCCTCGCTCTCAAGTACGCTTCGTACCTTTAAGCTAGTTCGCTTTAGCTTATGACGGCTTATGATGATTGCGTCGAACGGTACTTTACTTTACTTCTTCAAGCCTGTCACTACTCGCAATTACACGGTCGACATAGTAGGAATGATTTGATAAAAAGGACGATCAAATAGTTTATGAGAAAAAAACTGAATGGCGCGTGTAAAGAAGGCTAGAAAAATTCTAAAAAACAAAGACCAACAATCAACGATTCCGAGTTTTCAATAACAATACTATCACTCAAGTAATAATAAACAAAGAGAAAATCTATGTATCCTTCAATCCATCAAATCAGCTTCATTAAAAATACTGCATTTTATTATTTATATTTTATGCCTTTAAAGTATTAATTACAAATCTTAGTCGATTTCGGCAGGATTTGAATTTTCAAGAGAAAATCTTCAAAAAGCCTCTATAAATCGTGCTTTTTAGAATGACTCTTAGATAATACAAAAATTTTGATAAAATATTTCAAACAAAAATATTGTAGATCTGATCCAAAGTATATATTTGTTGCTTTATACATTTTTTCGGTGCAAGCAATAAGTCCAAGTATTTGAGAAACTAATTAAAAGAAAGTTTTTATATTAACTTGATTTATTATCTCAGACTGATCATTATCTAAGCAGATGCATCATTGTGAGTCCAGTTCTGAAATTATATTTTTTCAAGCTTCATTTCAATGCTGTAAATATTTATGGAAAATATTTTATTTAAGTTATTAATGAATGATAAATATAAACATCGAAAATGCATATAAAATAACATGGAATACCTTGAAAATTATGCAAAAGTCAAGGTCCAGGAAAAGTGAATGTTAAGAAAGAATAAGCGAAGTAACCAGTACAAAATCTGAAGTATTTAACAATAATTTGTGCGAATGATCGATGAAATTTAAAGCACTAATAATTATTAATTTAAAACAATATAATAACATATCAATATGAAATCTATAGATGTATAAATGAAAAATAAAATACCACAAAATAGTTGATTAGTTACAATCATTATTATTAAGTAAATACTTAATTAATAAAGAGTTACATTTACTTGTAAACATTTACTAGTACTTGATTTTTTCTATATATATATATATATATATATATATATATATATATATATATATATTACGTATATATTAGAACTTTTTCCTCTTCACTTTCACGTAATAATAGAATAATATGCATTCGCTTATTAACGTCATAAAATAACATACGTCGATTTTCGTATAGTCATTAGATTCGTTATAAATCGAGAATTTTCTTTATGTTTTGTATAAGAAATGTTTAATGCTGTAAAAGCATCAGCTAAATGTATTTTTTTTTGTTATAGCTGGAGGAATTTATGTTTAGAAATTCTTGTTTTTTTGTCTACAGAAAAAGTTAATAAATAAATCTCTGAAGGATTTGAAATAGCTATTAAATACTTATATTATAGTAAATTGTGTTACGTGAATATTATAGAAGACACAATACTTATCTCGATATATTTATTAAAATAATTGAATTCAACAAGTCCTAATTATGATATAGGATATCTGTTCGTATAGATGTATGAAAAATTATAATAATAAATATTTTTATCGGCCTTACAGTCCTTATACTATAATATATTATACTTAAAAAACGATAGTCAGACTATTTTTGTTTATTGTCACATATTCAAATTTAGTTTTTTGTTTTCTTTGTTTTTCGTATTTTACTTTCTTAAAGTGTCTGTTTTGACTCAGAAAGAATTCATTTAAATAACCATTTTCTAAATATCTATAGAAATAGTCTTCTTCTTTGATTCATTAAATAAAATTTTGGCATTTTAATAATTGATTAATTTTAAAATCTTTAGATGTGATTTCTAAATTGATTAATTTATTTTTCAAATAGAAAATATTAAAAATTATATATCATCCACTTATTAAAGTATTTTGACTATAAAAGGTTTGTCTATTTGCACATATTTGCAAAGATTTAAAGATATGTTATAACATCTCTATTTGGTATTTACATTCGTTAATTGTAAACCTATAATACATTTTTATTTTAACATATGAGTTAACGAACTTATTAAATAAATAAATTCATAATAATTAAACAATCTATATATAATTATTTTAGATCTACTTTTATATTTTAGAACACATTAGATCCTGCATTTTCTTTAAGTTCGTGCTGCTGACTTCCTCTCTTCTTCTTTTCAATACTGATATGAATTTTTTCTTTCGCTTACATTTCAAAGTATATCAAAAAACTTTCTGAAAAAACACGCGCTTCTTCTGAAAAATATACCGAAAACGAAAAGCGATACCTACTTACTTCATACTTGCTCGTCAATCTAGAATGAACGAAAAAGAATGGAGCAGAGAGAGAGAGAGAGAGAGAGAGCTACGGCCAATGGTGTAAAGGCCGCCGTCTAATCTGACCTATTTCTCGCTCCCCGTTCTCTCTACTTTTTCTCTTTTAACCCTTTAACGCGCGACGGCGGCATGCACTCGCATCATTATACTTTTCCCCTTTATCCCTTCTCTTGGAGCGACTAACGGATCGCGAGCAATTTTTCCCACAATCCAGTTTTTATGAATTAACCCTCTCCTCGGCTTTCATTCCATTCTCGCCCTGCATTTATGGTGGTAGAGTTGCTTGCGCGCGCGCTAAAGCGCACAGAGCCTAGGAAGTGACGAGGCGCAAAACGGTATATTTTCGATCTTTTCATAAGATTTTTCGGACCGCGCAAAGGGGATAAAAGAGAGAGCCTTCTTATGCCCGACGCATTAACCCTTAAACGGTAATTCCTCCAACCCGAGGCGTCAGTGTACAGCAGGGAGGAGTAGATCTCGATATCGGGAAAGTTATATATTTGGCGAGGAGGGGGGAGAAAGGGAGCGAGTATGGAGGGAGTTGGTTATTTCGGCTCGGATTTCGGTGGTTGCCGGTGTAAGTTACACCCTTCAAAAGCTGCATCTCGGAAAGTACAGTTTAGACTGTTTTGTGAAGAAAAGTTTCGCGGCGGGGGCTTTTTCGTTTGGAAAAGGAAATTAAGTAATAGGCCATGCGTCAATGCTTAGAGGAAGGTTAACTTTTTTTTAAAATACGTATTAAATACCGTAGAGTGTATATTTCTACATTTTAGTAGAATTTTTTTTAATACATTTTCTTCTTTTTGTAGAAATGAGACTAGCGCTTATTGTTAAAATATAATCACAATTTAAACTGCCAATACCAAATAAAAATACGCAAAAAATCATTCTCTTTGTTGATTAATTTAATTATTATTTATCTACATTTTTATTCGTATATTATAGCTTTTTGTATATTCAAGCTGCCGGTGTATGTATGTACTTCACTTGGATTCATTAAAACATTCATACGTTCTTAAATTTTGATGAATTTTTAAAAATAACTTTATTATTTTTTAGTAATAACAAAATTTTAGATTTTACAGAAGAGCATGTTTTATAATACTGTGAAGAAGAGTATATTTCTGTTTATTAAATTAATTATTAATCATTTTATTTTTTATTATTCTCTTGGTTTTTAAATATCAAAATTCATTGTAAAAACTTTATTTGTAATGAAATTTAGTATTTATATAATAATAGAATAGGATGTATGAATATAAGCAAGCGAAAATAACAGACACAAGAAATATAGTTTGAAATAGTATTTATTGTAAGACGAGGAAGGAACGTCAATCCAGGAGGACGAGTGCCAAAACTGTTGCTGAGCTATTGAAAAATTAAGAGCTCTGAGTGGTTTGTACTCTACTACAAAAAAATATCATTAAATACTGTCCTGCAGGACATGGACATACAAGCAGAAACTGGATGAATATTATACGTAATTAATTATTAAAATAATATAAGAATATTAAGAAAGTTTTAATGCTTGGCTCTACCTCATCAAAAATTTATTGAAATATCAAGAGCTGTTTCGGCCGGCTCCTCTATACAAGATTATGCCATTATTAAGATTGAGCATCAACTAGTAATTATTATTAATCAACACCTCCAGTAAAACTGAAAGGAATTATGAAACAATGAATTCGTCACTTTTGTTAAAAGCAGAAATAACTGCTGATTGCTGGAAAATATATTAGACTTATCATTAAATATTATCATTAAATTTTGCTTGTGATTTTTCGACCCTTTATAATGTGCAATACGTATGAATACGAAGTTCTTAAAAGAAACATATATAAGTTCGTTCAATTTGATTATCGTAAAAAGTATTTAGAACAAATTTTATACAAATACAAATTAAAAGGTAAAATACAGTTGTAGATGTTTGACCTCGTGTTTGAGTGTTTTGCTACGAAATTACGAAAGCATCGCGTTAAAAAATATTGGTAGAAAAAATTGAACAATAACGCGGAGAATAACATAATACAGGCTCGGTTTCTGTTTCCGTGAGAGAGTAAAAAAACGAGAAGTATAGTGCCGGAGCTCCGAGAGGGTTAGGTAAAAGGGACACACGTCTCGACAGACGCACACGTTTCTCGGAAGAGAGTGAGGCTACTGGCGGGCACAGGGGCCCCGCACTCATGCCCCTGCGCTGCTGCTATATATACTTCCGGAGCTGGCTCCGGCGCAGAATTCAGGCCGCGGATTGATCGGGCCGCCAGGGGGGCCTACATATAACATTTATATTACGCAGGAGGAGGGATTTCGATGAAAAAGAAGGGGTTTTCCACTGGGTCCTCGGTGCCGCACGGCGGGTGCAACGGCGTCCGCGTGTGAGAAACCATTAGACGAGAGAAGCGCGGCGAGCACCCCTTTAAATAACAGTATAGTCTATACTTGCGCGGGCTACCGCTGTGCTAAGGAGTAATTCACGTACGCACGTGCGCGCGCGAGAACGGAAGAGAGAGAGAGAGAGAGAGAGAGTCGGGAGGCTGTCTTCAGTTCTCTGTTCCGGTAGAGTTTTAGCTCGGGCGAAGGGTGATTTCGCGCTTTTTTTGGTATTGCCAGAGGTATCGGAATCTGTTATCCGAACTTTCGGAGGATAAAAAGTCAAATGAGTCTCGAAGACCTTCCCACAAACTCCCGCATAGGTGCAGAGGCTTTGATTTATTTAGGTATTCGTTACAGATTCGATTATAATATATAGCACTCGGGTAAGTTTGCACTATGTGTTCTCGAGAGTTTCGGAGGAATCGGTTTTTTAACGATAATGAGTTCTCTCGCGGTGTGTTCGACTTTGTCCGAATAGTAGACGTATATAGTCGTAAAAGTTTTATGGGCGACGCAGCCTGTACTCAAATTAAATTTATTGCCTAGGTTACCCGCATATAGTACCCATGTTTTATTAAAATTTAAGTGTCCCAGTTTATGTTCCTCCTACCACCCCTGTTATATTGGTTTGCTTTATAAAAATTAAATAAAAAACCCCATTTCAATACATTCGGTTAAGTGACCTATAACGTAAATATTGTTCTTTCATAATTTTTCGGAAAATGAATTATTCTTCAGCTACGTTAATAATTGGTCGAGTGCTTATTTATACCTCTTCTTCTATATTGTACAACTTTTCAATTTCGTACTTTAGTCAAATATTTATAATACGAGGATAAAATTCTCTTATACCTAATATAACGAGCACATTGTGTTACCGATAGTTTGCGGTTGAACGGATCCATATGACGTTTAATAATGAAACGAGCTTATAGAAAAACTCGAATTACGCTATAAGTTTACAAAATAAACGGATACGTTTCTCACAAAAATACCATAGTTGTTGATCGGCTGAATTCAAATCCGAGCTACAATATTTTTGTCGCTTCAAATTCTTCAAATATAATTCTATCGAATTCTATTTAATGTAAATGTAAGCAAATCCCGTTCTTCACCATCTTTGAATTCAAATTAGATTCCGATTGAATTTTTAGTTTTCTACTAAATGATATTATTCTTACTTTTGCAAGTTACGGGAAATTTTTTGTTTGTCTCAAATATCGTTAACTGAAGTTTATATAATATATTGCTTTCTTAAATTCCTTACATTCTTAGAATGAAACAAATATTTTCAGAAAATGAATCATGTTAATTTTTATCGATTTTAGCGAATCAAGAGCATGTATTGATCAGCCAAAAAGAGCTGTTTGTATTATCTGATCATTTCTGGAAATGTTTAGTATTCTAAACAGGAGAAAAGCGTTTTAAAAAAAAAAACTGATTTCTGATGCAATATGTATATAATATCCGTAAAATGGACTTTTGAAAATATCTCTAAAATCTAAATTTATAAAGAAATTATAGTTTATGAATCAGATCAAACAATGATATAAATACAATTTTCAATACAAATTTTTAACTTACTTTGTTTAATTAAGATTTGGCTTTAATTCCATTTTAACATAACCGCCAAAACAGCTATCGGAATGAGAAAATCAAGTTGACTTTTATAAAATATCTATATTTAAGTTTTTTTTTTTTGAATATATATTATGATTAGTTTTTAGATAATCGTCATCAACTTATGTTTACAGTTTCTCAGAAAAAATCCAAACGAACGAAAGTGTCAATATCAGCAAGTAAATATATGAGCGTAAATACCATCCCTAATTAGCGATATTTTCTCACGACTATCCAACACAAAGAACCGCAACAAGCAGAGGTTTCGACAGAGCAAGCAATAGAGAGCTCGGCAAGCATCCTTCATCAGCGAGTTCATCAGGCATCAATTAATGCCAAGTTAACGCCCTTTTCGTAAATTTAAAAACACTCCACTATCAATGATGTCCGCAAAGTGATTTTGTATATAATACGACTTTTCAGTTTCTTCGGCAAAGAGTCGTGCGCACGTTTAAAAATATATAATAATGTGGCCCGCGCTGCTCGAATAGGGATTCGAACTTCTTTCCCCGCCAAGATCCTCGAGTTTTTATCTCTCCCGCCATAAGCCATATGGTACGTAGGTGATTCTTCCGAGCTGCACTTTGTCGTCTAAAAGATACGCTGCTGCAGCAGCTCGAAATGAAAGAAACGGGGCCGCGCGGCGTTAGAAAGCGACATCCATGATGGGGGGGGGGGCGATAGAAGGAAAAAATAAGTCTGGAAAGGTTTTTACGCGGGCACGGGTTAAAAAAACGAACAGTGGGAGTCTTTAACCGGAAGTTCGAATGGCATCTTTTTTCTCGCCCTGTCCCTGGATTTCTTTCCCTTTTTGGGACGGAATTGTGCGTCGTCGACTGTTTTGGCGTGTGAAACACAAACAACATTGATTTTTTTAACAAATTAGGAACTTTGAAGTAAATATCGAGACAAAATCTACATTTTTTTAGACTGTATTAATTTCTTTATATTTCTTTGTATTTAACATTATATTTCAAGCAATTTGTGTAATTATCTAACATAACATTTCACGGTTACAACGCCCAAATTGATTAATTTTAATAAATTTCTAATTCCATTAAATATAAGTACTGCTTTCTTCTATATTGCTGTTAATATTATTAATTAAAATTATCAAAATAATTTTAATATACGCGAGTTTACTACTGACAAATGTAGAAAATATTGATATATTCTAATTTTAGTAAAAATATTATTGGTGTTCTAATGTGTTCCTCTACGTTTTCCAATAAAATCATTACTTCGAAGGTTAAAAATTTATTTATTCTACTAAGAATGATACAAACCCTGATACAGATCTGTGATAATAGAAAACGGTACCAAAATTATGAAAAAATATTGAGTAAATAATACCTGCATCATACCTGCATACCGGTCATACATAATAGCAGCATAATACCTGTAGGATCATAATTTAAATTTGTATCATATCGAATAATACGTATTGTATTGATTTTCTAAAAAATTCATATTTTATGTTCAAAACTAGTTATTTTACTAAACAATTAATCTGAAAACGTAATTTTAAATAAAATGTAAGAAGAAACCATATAAAGTTCAATACAAATATATTATACATTTCATATCGATATTAGTAGTCAAATTGTGTGAAATGAATCTAAAAATATTTGGAAAAAATGCTTTAAGTAAAGGTTATAAAATTTCGCTAATCCACCTAAAAAGTAAGTCATCTTAAATTATAAATAATCGAAATAAATTAATTTCAAACTGAATAAAAAGTTAAACTAAATAAAGTCTAAAAAATAGCAAGTTAAATTTTATGTTTAGTTGAGATTAATGTGTTTAAAAGTGTAAGTGTAATATAATGAAAATCTTTTAGAAAATTAACATACAATTATTATATTTATAATTATTATATAGGTTACCACAAATATAAGTAAATTATATTCTGACAACTATATTGATAATAACTAACACCATTTTTAAAGTCTGTATAACTCAAATAATAGTAGTATCTATATACTGAAAATATTATTAATGAGTTTTTAATTTACAATATATTATAAAAATAAAAACATCTTTTCCAAATACTTTTTATTTTTATTAAATTTTTTTAAAAAACTAAGAGCTAGATTTACGAAAAATTTCGTTTATTTGAATTAAAAATAATAAATATTATAAGTAAACAATAAAAATTTATAGAAGCTTTGTAGAAATTAAGAATACAAAGTAAATCGCAATACAACATATTTATAACAGATTTTAAGAAAAAAGTGAATTTTCATATATAGTATATATGAATTCCATCGGTCGTAACTATTTTAAGAACCTATATTATAATAAAACGATATTTCCAATTAGTTAATGGGAAAACGTTACCAAACCACACTTCCACATCATTCGATAACTATCCATAGAGGGAGAAAAAAGGGAGTCTCCGAAAAGGATAGAAAGAAAAGAAATATAAAATTTGAAAAAGCCTTTCCTTCTTTATCCTCACACGCACTGTCTCTCATACACCCGTACAGAACATGCGTGTAGTCTGGGCGTATTCTCTCACTTCAGTCAGCTTTACCCCGTCGTGTAACTCGTGAAAGGCTTATACTTTCTGACAAAGTACACGGGGCGCCTTAGCACCATATTTTTAGATACGAATAATTCTCCGGATGGTGCGCTGAGTATATATCTACAATGCTTTTATATAATGTCTATGAAAAAGTATTCTCGCCAAGGAAGGACAGAGATGGAGAGAGAGAGAGAGAGAGAGAGAGAGAGAGAGAGAGAGAGAGAGAGGGAGAGGGAGAGAAAAGATCGATAGCACGCGAGCGAGGAAAGGGTTGAGTACAGTTTTCACTTATTTGTGCGACCCTTAACTCGCCTCGAAAAATTTCTCACCTTCCCTTTTTTATTACAGTTCCTTGAGAGTGAGAAAGTAATAGAAGAACGTAAAGAAGGTCGAGAGAGAGAGAGAGAGAGAGAGAGAGAGAGAGAGAGAGAGGCAGAGGGAAACATACCGAGAGGCAAAGGAACACCAGCTGTCTTTAAACAGGAAACTACATATTTGTTCTTATACGCACATACAGTTACGGAAATACCGACTAGATCCGACCGATATGTATTCTTTTCGTTCAATTTTTATAACAACCTGAAATTACTTCTATACATTTTATAACAGCTGAGTGATTGATTGATTGATTAACATTTATTTTGCTATGGCGTTAGACCCCTCTAACGCTTAAAGAGTTATATTATTATAATAGATTACTTTAGTTTATAATTAGAATTATATAAAAGGGTGTATGCTAATATAAATAAGAATATAAATCACAATGTTAAATGAATATTCGCATTTGGAATAATAAAAATTAGTACTAAAAAAGAAATAATGAATTCAATTAGAAGATAACAAATATCCAATAACAAATATTAATTGGAATAAAGAAATATAGGAATAAAGGAAAAATAGGAATAGAAAAAGAAAAATTGTGGCTGAAAAAAATTTTCAGCCACAATTCAATTAAGAATCACTTATTTATATAAGTGTTGTACACTGTTGTACAACAATGATAAAAGAGTCAACAACCTCTCATTGTTGCATCTAATGTTTCAATCATTTATGTTACGGGCAAATAGATTTTCACACAATCATTTTTTTTAAAAAGATTAGTTAAGGTTACTAGGTTTCAAACCGTGGAGGATATAGAGGAGTGAAAACTCCGCTAAAACCGTGTCAAATTACACGGCACGACTTCGGGACAGAATTGGCCACAAGGTGGCGACACCCTGTGAGGTTGCTCGTTCAAATGCATGTATTTGAAGAAAAGAACGTGGGGCTATGCAGTGAGCGTGCAAAGAGGGGAAAGTTAAATCTCTGCTCCCTTACTTTTGCTTCTTTTCTTCCTCTTACTCGCTTTGGCTTTTGCTTTTTCTCTCTGTTGCATGCATAACCAGCGACGGATTTCCAAGACAGCGACGTCTACCGGACAAAATGAACTACCATCTTCTGCTAATTTTTGTTAAGCTTTTCACATGTAAAGCGAGCAGCGTTTCCACTCCTTCTCTCTATCCTCCATATTTAAAACAATTCAGGATTGATTTATAATAGATTTTTTAAGAGCTTTCGTATGTGAGGTTATGTACAAAACAAATTGAATTCTGAATTTCTTTCGGAACGACGAAGATTATTTGTGGCACTGAGTTTAATGAATCTATAGAAATGATATTCTGGTTTACTATTTGATGTTATTTAAAATGTTAATGACCCTAATAGAAACTTTTCTGCCCCTAACAGACTGTGAGCCAATTTGTAATTTATTAGGAAGTAAAACGGAGGCGTGACTATGAGTTTGAAATCCAAACAATGCGGAAGAAACGTCTTGCTGCATAGCATTCATACGAAAAAGTGACTTCTTTTTTAATTTTGTATAACTTATCTGGTAAAATTACTTGAAAGATTATTGTCATAGTGGACTCAGAAAACTAAGAAATGTTATTATGTAGGAAATCGTCTGTATCGCAGATATTTTATTATGATACGCCGCCTGGAGCTCTTTTATGACACGATCTGCACTGCACATGTTTTTTGCATCTCTGCTTTTCCAGGTTTTCGATGACTTACATTGAAAACAATTTCTTAAGGTTTGCGTATCTGATTTTTTTCATATTTGGACGGCGATAATGCGTAGTGGAAAAGAATTTTTGTTTTTGAAAATGTTGTATTGGTTTACTTGATTTTCACTGTATGTGTAAATCTCATAAGAATTGAGTCTGTTAAAATATCAAATTTCAGAAGTATGCAAAGGTACAGTGTATTAAGTTTTGCAGCAATCTGTTATCAAAGCGTTTACGAAGTATTTCATGAATATTTTTGTATATTATTTTTCTATATTATTGTTGGTATGCAATGAATATATGCACCATACAAATTAAACTGATGACGCTAATGTGGATCAGTGCAAGTCAATACCCGCACTGTTCCTGAACCCACATGAGTTCAACCTGCAGAAATGCCGAGGATACAAAAGGGCCAGATTATGAGTTTTAGTAACAAAAAAGAAAAGTAAACCAATAGTTATTTTATTATACAGTATTGTTAAACTCATCTCAATATGAATGACTACAAAGAATTATCAGTTGACATTTTGCTAATTTTATAGAAATATCATTTTTATTTAACGAATTTGCTACATTTTCCGCATTATCATGAATTAACCGAATGCCATTTATGAAATGCTAAACATAACAGTCTGCATAAAATTGTAAATCATTTACACGTATCATGTGATTGGATGATTGCAAGCACAAACTTCAATCATTCCCGAAGATAGAAATCACAGTAAAAGATAGATCCAGTAAACTACCTTAAGAGACTCCAGATGATGTAGACATTCAATGAAAAGTTATCCTTTGAATGTCAACAACAGATTGTTTTCCATCTATTGGATAAGAAAAGAACCTACGGAAAGTTCGGTCCACTTTCTGTCTGCTACCTTTAACAGTGGCATAATTTTTTAAGCAACCAAACATTAGAATTCGAATACACAGCTTTCGAGAAATCGAACAAAATAAGGATGACTATTTTCCTTGCTTCCATCGTGTAGCTCTAATATCACCTTAAACCCAAAATTACACTGTTTGTTTATTTTCTCTTTTGCGAAAATGAACTGGTCGAGCAGCAAGAATGTTGTATGTTATATAGTAGGTTCGTTAACTATATTTTCTAGGTTATTTTTAATTTTATAGTAATATGACTTATTAATAGTAATGAATTAGTATAATAAAAACTATGGAGATGATATCATCTATGGGAGACGTTTAATTGGATTGGCTATAGCCTAGAGAGTTGCTTGGCCGAAATAATATGAATCAGTGGAGAGTTCTTATTGTCTCATACATGGGACGATGTTTTGAGAATAGGTGAGGTTTAAAATTTTTGCTATGTTTGGCGCTTCACGTTTTAAAAAATATAAGGGTTTGCGATGGAGTAGGTTTATAAATATATTCTACTAAATTCATCAATACTAAATACTTTTTGGCATAGTTAATTTATAAACTAAACTTAATCATCTAAGAATTGTGTTTCTTAGTAAAGGCGAGTTAAACTGAAGTACAAATGCTGTTGTATATACCGATTAAGAACTGACTTCTTCAGAGATTGATGCTCCTCTTAGCTGAGTTTGTTAGTAATAAGGTATTGTTACGAACATATATATGAATAACGAATTGTTGTTTCTTTTTACAATTTGTCAAAACGAATACTCAAACGAAGACATAATTTCTGTAATAACTACTATTATGACATCAAGGATATCTCTTATATAAGATGTTTCTGTAAATTGAATTTACAACAAATTGACATTAATCGGATTTCACTTGCGCTACGTTGGTTTCACCTTCTGTTTATCGGTTTTTGAATTCTTCTTTATCATTTCGGTATTCATTTAAATATTTAATGAATCACTATAAAAGTTATTTGCACATAGTTGTAGGAGTCTTCGCAGTAGTAGGTAGGATGGAATTTGTGAACACTATTTCTGTGGAAGACAATTGAGATCGAATAGTGTCGTAACTAGTTTAGAATTATTTATCTAGAAAGATTGTCTTGGAAGATTGTCTACGTATATATATATATATATATATATATATATATATATATATATATATATATATATATATATATTGTATATAGACAACATCTTGTTTTACAATAGTTTTATTACACTTTTTAAAAGTATTCATTAATTTTAAGCATTGGCACTTAAAAATGCAGAATATGAGATTTAATAATAATACATTTGTTTATTTGCTGGTCGAAAGCGTAACTTTCCTTTCCCTCCTTCTTAATTTTTTAGTAAAATAACGGAAAGAAAGGGAAGAAGAATATATAAGAGAATCGCATTATTGTGTCCGATCGCTAATACATAAGATCGTTAATGTCGGAGAAGTACTTTAATTTTCAATATATGTGTCTCGATAATACTATAGGCTGATCAAAACAATTATCGAGATAATTTTCCGAAATTTACGATACTGTAATAAGATTCTATAATATACAAAGAATTAGTTCGAGGAAAGGGATGCAAAGACAGTTTTCTATTAAATAAACAAAAATAAATTATGTTTGCATCGATTATAGATTTATATTTGCGTTTAAAGAGATGACCAGATAAATTTTTACCGATCGAGCAGAACATACTCTGTTTTAAATATTATTATATTTAAACATTAAATTATTATAAATCTTAATCAATCATGCTACTTATTTTACATTGTTAGCAAATTGTAAGCAGATGTATCAAACCGCTTGCAAATGAGAATGTTTTTAAAATGTTAAAAGTAAAAATTATAAATAAAATTTTAAAAAAGTTGATCATGTAAAATGCACGTCAATAAAGGGCACGATTAGCTAAAATTTTCAATAATTCAATATTTGCATATTATATTGTTTATAGTAGAGCACATTCTGCGTAATGGATACCACACAACACTCGACATCCCTTTCAATAAATAAATTTTATACGTTAGACAATGTTGAACAAATTTGTCCAAAATTGTAATTACTACTTAAATGTTAAATAGTTTCAATTATAGTATAAAAGTGAGATTTAAATTGAAAAGCTCGTCAATTCAATCCCATGCACATGCAATTTGCATAAAACAAAACTTGCATCATTGTACAAAGTGTACATTTGCTAATCGAATAGCTAATATATATTTTGTGACTTTTACCTCTCTCTCTCTCTCTCTCTCTCTCTCTCTCTCTCTCTCTCTCTCTCTCTCATTGTCTGTGTGTGTGTGTGTGTGTGTGTGTGTGTGTGTGTGTGTTCACGTACGTGTTCCGCCTTTATAAAATTAGTTCCGATCGACTAAGTTCGAGCTCTTTTGGCATTGATTTGCTATCCCTGCCGAATAAGACAAAATGGACTGGATGACGAACGATAGCAATCGATAGACGAATCCTAAAGTCTGCAAGTTTTCTGTGTAATATTTGTTACAACCTTAATATATTAAATCGCTCTGAGAGTGCGCCCACAAAATAATCAACATCGTGGCTGCAACTGCTGAAGACGGATTGAATTTGTTCTTGGTCTCGCCCTCATTTTCTTTACGATTTTTCCCTCCAAAAGGAAAGCCCGCGCACATTAGTGACATATACTCATTGAAGGATATATTATTAAATTCATACCGCTGAGACAATTTAATAAATCTACGGTTCCGCTGCCGATAAATCAACCCGCCGGTGCGGCTTTTTGCGATATGTTTTCAATAAACCGCGGTACATAAAGGTAACACGAAGAGGTGGGAGGGAAGGAGGAAAAACCGAAAACGCCAACGCACGCGTCGCATGTAAAACCGGGTTCATTCTCTTTGATCTGCTGGCGGCTCCTGCACGTAGCACAGCCTCTTCTTCCTCCTGGTCCTCTCATTCTTATATATATGTATATGGAACTCGTCGATATTATACTCTCGTCCTTATCTCTCCCTCTCTTGCGCGCCAATAAAATAAATCGTACCTTATATTTCAGGCCCGCCAAGAAACACACGCTTCATTAACAGAAACGTTTGGCGCGCTGCGCGGCATGAATTACCCCGCGCGCGAGCGCGCTGCAGCTGTGGCTGCCTTATAACACGAACGCGGAATGCGATTCGCGGCTCTCGCCCCTGCCAGTCGCTCTCTCTCTCTCTCTCTCTCTCTCTCTCTCTCTCTCTCTCTCTCTCTCTCTCTCTCTATATATATATATATATATATATATATATATATATATATACGGCCATATGCGCGTTATATAGTTCTCTCTTCACGTTTGCCGATTTTTCTCTCGTGTAACGCATTACGCGAAGTAATACACGCATACGCGTCGGTTGAGGTAGACCGCGCATATATGCGCGTGCATCAAGCCTAATGGACTGATGCAGACTCGTTATTATGAACGTGGGGCCCGGAGTGCGGACTTGTGGGCGGATATTATAAAAGCTATCTATATAATATATAGCGTCTCTGGATTCGAATATATACCTAAAGTAGAGCAAATCTTTTTTTTTTGTCGAGATAAATACACTAATAAAGTACAATTAAATTTTTATATATCGATATAAGTTTCTATATAGATTATTCTTTATGATTATCAATCATATATACAAGATTGAAGAAAAAATTAGCAAATTTTGTTTCACTAAGTCAAAAAACATTGTGCTTTTTTGCAATCTTTACTTATTTCATTGTCTGTAATTGCAGATATTTCCGTTGATTAATACTTTGTTTATCACCCGCTGAAAAGGTATGGCCTATTTTAAGAGAAAAATAAAGGCGTTTTTCATATTTATAGGCGAAGTATATTAATATATAAGTTTTCAATTTTCTACATATAAACGATATTTTCCAAGCTTAATATTTCCTTAAACATTGGTAAGTGTTCAGAATTCCGGAGTAATTATGAGCATCGAATAATAAAACGAATATTTAACCTTTCATAAATGCGCTCGCAGTAAGCCGTATATATAATATAATAATCTTCCGTATATATAATGCATTTATCGAATGTAGGCTAGATGTTTTTTTCTCTCTTTTTGAAATGAAACCGTTTACACATTACAAGTAGATTCAAAAAATAGGAATTTCCTTAGCAAACCTGTTACGCGTGTTCATTTTTTTCAATAATACTTAGCTCAGAATTTTATTCTTAATAATGTGTGCAGCTATATTAGCCACTTTCTCATGGGACGAACAATTGGATATCTATTATACATTAATAACGAATCAATTATTTGTAAAGTCTATCTGTAAATTAAATTGAGTAATGTAATAAACATTTTTATAAGTTTTACAGTCTTTAGAATTTGGTATATTAGCTAAAATAATGACAGTCAGACTGTCCTTGTTTATATTTACCCCCGAAGAATGTGAAATAAAACTTATGACAAAAAATAAATTAGATTAAAAATTAAAACTAAGAAATTAAAATAATAAGTAAATAAAATAAAATAAAAATAATAAAAATAGTAAACTATATTCTATGTTAGCAAAGAACAATCTGACTGCCCCCACCACCTTAAATTTAGATTGACCTTTGGTGTCCGACGTCAGCATGCTATTTTATATACCTTATTTTCACTCCAAATTTATTGGGATAATATTAATAGGACCTCCCACCTTCGGGGGTTTTCAAATATTTTGAATTTTTAGACGAATTTTTAGACGAAATTACCTTATTATCAAAAATCTCGTCGAAACCTCGATAAAAAGTGAATACGCTTTATAATAATAGCAGTCTAAAAGATTGTATCTGTCATACAACGCATAAAACAAAGAATCTCCCATAAGTTGCACCTATTTCATTATGCTGCCTACCGTCGCTAGTATGCGCACATATATGTTCGGTAGATTGTATACAGGTCTATCTGTACGCTTCTGCTGCGTACTCGGCCTTCCTTCTTGTTCCCCACTCTCCTTCCTTTCGCAGCTCCTCGCATATTGTAATTACATGAATTATTATTTCATTTCATGTCGCGAATCCGTTCCGCCCGTCTTTCTGCTCCCCTCCTCCACTCGTCGGCTTATCTATATCTATCTTCCTTTCTGCTGCCCCTCCTGATTCCTCTTTTCTCCCTTTTGCTCGCTCTTGCGCATACTGCAGTCACTTCCTCGCACTGCTTCTTTACTGCAACTCCTATATATATATATATATTATATATATACATATACATACATGCATACGTATATATAATACATAATGTACATACATACTCGTACACAGAACAACGGTGGCATTTGCATACGTGTGCAGGAGAGATGGGAGGATGGTTAACTATAATATAACGTCTCTCTCTCTCTCTCTCTCTCTCTCTCTCTCTCTCTCTCTCTCTCTCTCATTTCTGTAAGAGACTTTCCGCACTTAAACACATTATACGTATATATATACACACATATACATATACAAGTACGAAAGTAACAATGCGCTCCGCACGCGATATATATATATATATATATATATATATATATATATATATATATATATATAAATGCTCTGGAGATCTCGTGGGTATTGTTTGCGACTCGTATACGCGTATAATACGCGATATCGTTCGGGCCCGTAATTGAAAATAAAATAGCAAAACGTTTTCTCCGCGGGCAAAATTAATGAGCTCGTAGGGAATGAGATGGTGCACGCGGCGAAGCCTCATATCGGCACGTATGTAGTCTTACGTCGCGGTCGGCGGCGACGATAGGAAGTAATTGATTTTTTTTCTATACCTTCGGAGGAATATCGATATTTTATTAGTTCATTAATGTTTTTTCTCTTCCTATACTCTCTCTCTCTCTCTCTCTCTCTCTCTCTCTCTCTTTCTTTCAGGGTTTTCAATATATACTTTTTCTTGATTACTTTGCCAAGTTTTATTAATTGTTTAGATAAGAAATGACGAAAGAGTGTAGAATATAGAGGCGAGATTAAGTATTTGTTTTACACTGAGAAAAAAAATTCGTAAATTCAAACAAATTTTTATTGATTGAAATAATTAATGTATATCCTCGGCAAAACTTATTCTTTAATTAAGTAAACATAATTTTTTAATATAAAAAAAAATATTGTGTCAAATTCCATAATTATTTACTTAAAAATACAAAATATTCTTTTGATGGAAACCAATATTTTTGAAATATATGAAAATTTTATTAATTTCAGAAAAGTTCGTATTTTAAAAAATATTTGTTTTATTTAAACAAATATTATTTCAGACAAAAAATTTATTTTTTAAAATCAAAAATAATTTTTAATTCCTATATCTGTGTTACATTTGCAGGTTTTTCATATTTTCACGTTATAACTTTATAGATTCAATGTATAGATTAATTTGATACTTATTAGTTAGAGAATTAGATAATTTATTTATATACGTAGTTTTTAAACATAGTAAATATTTTTATTTTCATTCAATTATAACGCAATGTATGCTAGCCTCTTATATAGTCATGATGGCTATTTCTAGGTATTTTTATAGCTATTACATGTAAAATAGGAAATATAGTTAGTCACCTATTCGCAAAAATAAGGTGCGAAATTGAAATTTGTGGGTGAAAAAATGTTTCAACATCAACAAAACCACAGACTACTGCTCTACACATTTATTGAGAAGTAAAATCATCGATATGAACTCTAGTAGTTAGATTTTTCAATAAGGATCACTAAACATTAACTTTAGAGCATAGCATAAATAAATATTATTTATTTAATTTTAATTATAAACAAAATGTGTTGCAGGTGGCAGAGTTTATGGAACGTAAAAAAGTTCTTTCAATATTTACTGTACATTCAATGGTTGTGAAAGTAAATTAGGTGTTAAAGTATCAGTAAGTTTTCACGCCTTTCGGAGACCAAATGAATGGCGCAACACACATGCGCGTTCTAATAAAGCAGCTGCGATAATAGCGTAAAATCTCATGAAAACAATTTATTATAGGAATATTAATAATGTATCCGTTGTATAATATTTAACGGCGTTGGCTGCAACAATAAAATTCAGTCACATAAATGGCTTCTAGTAAATTAAGGATGACCCCTCTCCTCCTACACGCAATCAAATTCCAATCGGCGCGTACTCCATGCGCAATGGTTTTGAAATCCTCATAGCGCGTATGTTAGATTCGGAGCTCGAATTTGTGGTATTATGGTACGGGGGTTGTCGCGAAAATTCTTATTCGCTCGGCCATTTAAACTTTCCCCTGCCACGCACGCGAGTATACATATAGCACGTATAACGTCGAGGGAGACCTCGCGTAAATGCGCGCACGCGGGTTCGTACGGATACTCTCCCGCGGCATATAATTTGTGAATCCGCTCGCCCCAATTTTCTTCAGGAATCACGAGGGTAACGCTCTATCTCTATATACGGACATAGATAATATATCGCGTATACAGAGTGTTCGTATTCGCTCAGAGCTATGCGCAGGTGAATGCAGGTTAGGATGTTCTCAAGAAGAACAGAAAGAGGCAGCAACCGAAGGAGAGAGAAAAAGAGAGAAAAAGAGAGAGAGAGAGAGGACTGGTTCTCTCGCGAGATATGAGTCAGGGCCTTGGCCGCCGTCGCCGCAGTGAGCTCGTATATCAACACCAGTAGGCACCCCCGCTCGTGTCCTTCTCCATCTTCTCTGCCTCTTCCTTTCCAGCAAAGGCATACGTAGGACGCATATATTATATATATATATATATATATATATATATATATATATATATATATATATCTATACACAAACACACACCTATATGTATGTACTATGAATAACTGCCTTACACTATAAAAGCATGCGCGGGATATAGGACGACTCTCTTCGATTATATGCTTGCACGTGTGTGTGCACGCGCGCTCGCGCTCGTGTGTGTGTGTGTGTGTGTGTGTGCGTGTAAGAATGTGTTCCTTATCAAGGAGCAGAAAGTCGCGGGGGTCGTGGAAAGGCGACGAGGCGGCGATACGAGCTTGTAGCTGAAACTATCAAGAATGATCTACAACAATTGTATATGTAACAATTTTTGAAAAAGAATGCAACTTTCAATTGTAGGATTCACGCGAGAATTTTTGATAATAACAATGAAGAAAATATTTGGATGGTCGCTGACAAATGTTGATTTGTGTTACCAACTGTATCGTATAAATATTGTTATACTTATGAAACCTGAACCACTTTACGTTCTCAAGGAATCAAAAGACTTAATTGCAATTTAAATATATATTTTTATAAATTTTGAAAATAAGTTGTGTTTTTTATTGTATACAAACAGAACGTTTTCGATTCTATATTTTTAATGCTTACAAAATCCATTAAAATTATATGATTGCAAAACAAAAATTCATTGAGAATTTATTCGGTTTCTACACATAAATAAAATAAATTTTACACTTGCCTTATTTTTTAACTTTTTATATCTGATTTTAACGAGTTTTAAAGAATTGTAAATTGACGTAGTATTTACTTATTTATACTATGCTAATAGTTGCATACAATGCAGCAACAATTTTTTTAAAAATAAATCTATACTGAAGTTTCCATCTCACGTGTATAAAAAAATTAATTTATTTTTCAATACTGCACACAGATAGCTATATAAGCTCTCTTTTTCTTTCAATGCCACGCACCATAAAATTACCACTGAGACTGAATGCATCATTATTCGATCTCCGTACGTGCATAAATTAATGAACAGCTCTAAGCGAACCTCTTGTGTATACGTTCAAACTAATATTACTGTATAGTTATGATTTCAATATTTCACAAATTTTCGTCATCGGTGTGCAAAAAAAAATCGTAAAAACCATTTGAGAAACGCTTTATGAATTAAACATGTTCTTACTTGTCATTAAAAAGCAAACGATAGTGCGGTTCTCCCTCTCTCTCGCTCTCTTCTACTCTTTCTTTCTTTTTCATGCCGAAGCAATTCAAAATCTCGAAAGCTTCAATTCAACATTAGCATTATTTGCAAATATCTGACGGTTGCGAAGCCGCGCACGCTTCGACCTGCATACAAATTATCAGGTGTAGGCCTTCTCTACTAGCTATAATATAACTTCTCTCGTATCAGACACGTCATAAAACGAGTATCCAAAAACAATATAGCTATTTTTATGTGTACGAAAGCTCGGCTGAAAATTGCAGAAACGAAAAGAAATGCCACACCATTTTTAAACGAATGAAAAGCTTGCAGAGCACGAAATTATCCCCAAATTTTCAGGGGAGTTCTAAGATTGCGTATATAATATATACTGCGTGGTAATGTCATCAAACGAAGCAATGATACGGAAGTAATGATTGTTTTCTAGGATCGCATTAATTGAAAGAATGGTCGCAGTGCAATTTTTTGTAGAATTAAATAAGTGTTTTTTAAATTAAATAAATGATTTATTGGTATACCATTATACTTAACCCTTTATTCAAAATAAGTAATTTTATATTTAAAATAACGAAATATTTTTTTATATAAAAAATCTAATATTTGTTTTGAGAAATACGATTATTGATTTTAAAAAATATTTATTGAATTCAAGTATATATTTTTTAAAAATACAATGTTTTAGTATTATATACTTCAACAAAATGTTAAAAGGAACTTTAGTATTTAACTTATCAGGCAGTAATTTTTTAATTTAAAATTTTTTAAAAATATATAAGCCACTAAGTGTATACTAAATGTTATATTGCAATTAAAAATAGCTGTATCTACATATCTTTCTATCAATTTCATTGTATTATATATTTTTTTTATGTTATTTAACGTCGCCCTATTTATGCTTCCAATTATCGGTGCTAATCAGCGACGGAGGTCTACGATGTGTTTGTAAACAAAGCACATGTAAATAATTACAGCGGTGCCTGTATTAATCGGCCGAGACCGGAATTCGAACTCGGATCACCAAGTTACTAGTCCTTCGCTCTAGCGATCGAGCCATCGTAGGCCTCCATTGTATTATATGTATATTTTATGTTATATATTATATTTTAATTGTACCGAAAGCAGCGCAATTTAATTTCAAATGCAAACACTCTACTTCTCATCAAACATTACATACAACTATCAATGTTAGAGACTTCTTACATAATAACAGATAAAATATCACCTTACATGCAAGTGGCAAAGCAGAACATGGATCTACCTGATGAGAAATTTTGGAAACATTTTTATTTTTAACAGATGAGTTATTAAAATTAATGACATGCTTAATAAATTACATTTAATCCTTTTAAGACTTTTTGATACAGTAAATTTAAATAAATTCTATTTAGACAATTAATAATGTTTTTCTAAATTAAAAAAAATCGTTTCAACTAAATAAGCTAATACATTGAAATATATATATTTTTTTAATTAAAAAGATTTGTTTCGAGAAAACATATATTTAGTCTTTTCAATTTGAATAAATGTATTTATTTCAAGCTTATATGACAGGTATAAGGCTTCATTGAAAAAATTGAGTGATGATTTTGATTTTGAATTTAAGATTATTTTTTAAGGTTCTTGAAAAGTAAATAATTATATATATATATATATATATATATATATATATATATATATATATATATGTGCGAAAATCTAGTAATGCGAAAATCATACACACATAATTTAGTTAAAAATGTTTCAAATAAGAGTTATATTTTCGGGGATTCATGTTATGAGAACCGTTCATTTTAACTTCAGTATCAATTTGAAGATACTTTCTACGTATTTTCTTTACATTTTAATTAAACACATTATAATTGAACAGAAAAGTAATTTTCTATTCTGTATATTTTTCTTTATATAATTTCTACATTCTAAATAAATAAAAATAATTTTTTAAATAATTTTATTTTAGTTTTATTTCTCTTGGGAATTGTAAAACATGCATTTTGTTTAGAAACATAACAAACTAATCATATCGCAGTTATGACTGCTTTCTTTTTGCGGTTAATTTTTACTATTTTGGTTCACTCTTTATGATTGTTTGCTATTTCAATATCATAAAATACATGAAATCTTGTGATTTTTACAGCTACAGATTCAGGAATTCATTGAAAACTTAAATTAGTATTAACAGTACTACAGAAAGTAAAGTTCATTACAGCAGTCTCGCTTATCAATACCTTTTCCATAATATAAAGAAAATTGTATGGAGGATCTTGTACGATAATATTTTTGGTGTTATTTTTATTTATTTCAATGATTTTTAATATTTGTTGAAGAATTCCAATATTTGATTAAACTAAGCAATACTTTCGCGTACTTAGTATATGCTTATGGCAAGCACTTTTTTAGTTGTTTTCTCTGCAGTTAGAAGCGCATACTATATGTAAATTGTCAATAGAAACTGTAAAACTGCCGCCCCTGCGATTGAGTGCAACTCCTTCGAATTTGTATCGCTGTCAAATCTCACTCTGTCAAAGTGTAGTGCGGAAACCACGTTTTATTGCTGTCATCGACCGCTTTTCGTCTCTTTTGCTTTCCCACCATCACACAGAATGAAATTTTCGTGGCATCGTGGAGTAGCTCAAGTGTAAACTCTATACTAAACGTTCGTCATATTCATCTTATACACAAACGCACATCGGCGTGAATTTAACACGATGCTATTCACCGATGCAATGATTCATCGACTGCGTTATTTTATTCACCCCTATTTAGTCAAGACTCTTGAAGGTTGTTGCTACTCTCGTGTAGATAAAGAAGTTTAACTTTAAAATTCAGTTTCTAGCGTTAGGCTTTAAAGTGATGAGAAGGCACTTGGGAAGCTGGAAAAGTGTAGATGAATTGACGAGTCGAGGCATTAATTGAGACTAATTAATACAAATGTTTTTCGTAAAAATAACTTGAAATGATTAAGGGTCTATGACAGGGAGGGGGGCATTTCAATTTTATACCGAGTTTGGCATTTTCGAAACATGTTCCAAAAGATAATGTAATTAATAATAAAAGAATAAAAAATATATTTATTATAATAATTAAAGAAGCAATTTCCTTTAAATTCTCTTATTTTAGTAAGTTAAAAATTGCAAAAGTTGAGGCTCTTAATTTACATATGCATATAAAATTATGAAATAACGAATAATATTAAAATGAGCGCTCAATCGTCCATAAAAGAGAATCCTGGAATTGCTAATAATAATTGAAATAATTTCATTAATCCTGTTAAAATGACGCAAAACTCAGGTTTTTCTTTAGATGTATAGAAAATATTTTTCTATAATCATGATGGAATTAATTTTTAATAATTCGCATGTACTCTTTTGAAATTTCAAGCGCTCTTTTATCGTTCTGAATGTAGTTTATTACCATGTCTGCGAAAGTTTTTTTCACCTATTTATTTGTCTATAAATATTCTTTTTCATATTCAATTATTTTAAAATAAAAAAAATCTGTTTATATCCTCTAATATTTTAAATCTGTTTGGGTATGGAATAAGTGATTTTAAAACTTTAGAAACTACCGTACGCACGCTCTCACGTACATATAGCGGTTTAATATTTAATTTAATTTAATATTTCGTTTAATAGTAAGTAGGTTTGTTTGTTTAAGAGTTTAAGTTTTGAGGTGATTTAATATATGGCACTCCTATTGGAGAAACTGCGCAAATTTAGTGTGTACGGAAAGTTAAGATATGTTTTTGGAATTTCTTCAAATGCAATTCCATATCCAGTGATTTGTCGAGTACGAAATTTGTATGCTCTCTATACTCAACTTGCCGTCCTTACTTCTTAAGAATGCTTCGATGACGATATAGATATACATTTTCAGGCCAGATTCGGTCGAGATCAACTCGAGCGATTTTAAGCACATCGTATTCTATAAATTTTTTTTCATTCAGTTTCTTTTCGACAAAAATAATGAAATTAAGTATAATTACCTCGATTTTCGAATCTGCATGTATGGTTATTGATTTATTATATATTGAGAAATTGATAAACATGATTTAAGTATTCTACATACTTCCATCGATTCATTAAGATGAAAATATTTTTCACAATTTAGTAAAAAAGTAATTTTAACTGCTTTTATCTAAAATTGATTTGATATATTTTCAACTAAGATACTTATGCATTTATTACTGTAATATAATAGTTCGCTAATTTTTGAGTATATATACGTGGAGTTTTGTAATTTTTTAATCAAAGATATATATTTTATTATCCTAATAATTGATCTCATATATCAATATAATAAAGCAGCATGCGAGTAAAAATCGTATGAGTAATATTCTTAAAATCGATAATATCGGTATTCCGCGTACATTATAATCTATTTCAACCGCATATTCGCTCCGCAATCACCTCGAGAATCCGGATACGCTTATGGAAAACGAATCTTTGCGCAGCGCAATGATAATCGATTCTGTAATCTCTTTCCGGTGCGCTCTCGTGTAAACATCGAAAGACAGATAGACGAGAATCGCAGTGGCATTGCCGCGACTTTTCAAATCTCCGACTTCTCCTTTGCCTCGGACAGCTTGACAATAACTTAGACATGCAGCAGGCATACCCGTGCAGAAATATACTCGGCATATCCCTAGTTCGGGCTAGATCCTAGTCAGTATTACTGATGATTTCCTCATCTGGGTGATACTCGCCAGATCCGAGTTAGATTTCCCTACGATCATCTAATAATCGACATAATAAGCCGCAGCATCCCGTGCAGAGTATCCTAGATTTGCGCCACCAAACCTCCATTACTTCCCTCTTAGCTCGCGAGCCGCAAGAGCAGAAAACTGGAAATCCGCGACATGCTCGTAAATAAAGCGCTCTCCGCGGCGCGCACGGTTGCCGCCCTCGCTGCTCGCGCCCGGGCGGCCATGCACATAAATTTAATTCCTCTTATCAAACTGGGGCGCTCGAGTATATTATACGCGCGCACCCGCAGAACTTTTTAGCGCGTACGGGTACCTATATATACTTAACGCGCGACGTTATTTAATTCCAACGCCCCGAGATAATAGGCTGCCGCGGGACGGGGGAAAGAAAGTGGCGAATTTATCGGCTGCGCGCAGCGGCGCGCGTGCTGCTCGGCCGATCCACGCTCTCCGATAAGAGCCGCGCGCGCGCCTGTTCGGGGGAGACACTTTTTCGCGCGTTTCGATAATTATCGGACAGGCGGCTACCCGCGCTTTTTTGACCAGCTCTAATTATTATATAATAGTATGCATTAAAGTCCTATTGGTAGACGCGTTGTGACATTGCGAGCCTATTCGTTATTGCCGGAGGCGACTTTCCAGAAGCATCCGTTCGTGAATAATTGGAGATTCTCCTATTCCGTTTGCGAAGCCCTTGGACCTTTATTGCGCCATCATTATGCCATTATTATCAGTTCTTTTGAAATCCCGTGAAATAGAATTGGAAATCCTTCGAAATTAACCGAAGTCGTTTCAAATCGTTTCAAATAAAATCCATACAATTAATAAAAAGCTTTACAGCATTCAGAACCAAATTAAAATCGGTTTGACATCATATAAGATCCTATTACTCTGGTCTTTACTCGTTCGGCGGAAATTAATAGACGTTATTACTTGCATTATCGTTTTTTACGTTTGTAGAACTAGTTCAGTTGTTTATTCGTGTTTAAAAATTCTTAAAGGTCGCATTCGAATAATTTCAGTAGTATGAAAGTAGGATTTAAGCTATTTGTAATTCAATGAATGGGGAGAGGAAAGTTGAGATGTATCGTATATAATACTGTTTCCAGAAGCCCCGGTTGAATTTTTAACAGGATTAAAATATATAATGTAATATCAAGCCTCGAACTACCGACAGAATAAGAACGAATAAGTATCTATCTGAATCTCTATAATTGAATTTCTATATCGTTTGCTGTAATATTTGCAAATCTGGGACAATACTTTTGTATTCGATGAAACGGTCAGTAAAGTTTTGACCTTACATAAAATAGATAATGGTCTACGATTGAGGTATATATAAATTCATAAACTTATAAAATCGATCATAGAACAGGTTTTTGAAATCTGTTTATCTTACCATTAACAGGTACTGTAAAAGACAAAAAAACGCTTTCATAGATCTTTTTTAAGAATAGGTTTATTATTTCTAGAAAAAGAATTTTCTTTTAATTATCATTATCCAAAGAAGCTAAACTAATTTTTTGAGTAAAAATATCAAATAATATTAGTATTATCAATAATAATAATAATATTATCTCGTAGTATTAGCAAAAAATATGTATTACGGTGTGCAGCAAAATTCTTAAAGTTTTTTGGACTTATTTGGAACAAAAAGCGAGAAAAACTAATTTAATCATAAAATTTTTGTGTACTTAAGCAAGGAAGTTTGTTTTATTCAAAAACAATTTCTCATTTTTCGACTTTAAAAAGAATAATCTAAATTAAAATATCGATCTTTCAAGTGTATCAGATTATGTTATAAAAAAGTATTAAAATTTGATAAAGATTAATAAGCTATTTCCGAGATATCGAGGGCGACAGCTTAAAAATAGCGTTTCAAAAAGTGCACTCTAAGTTATCAGCTACAGAATCTCGTCCAGAAGCTGTTTGGAAGATATCTTAAAAGTTCTGTATCTCAGAAAGTTATACTCCAATTTAGTTGAGATTTTGGCACATTATTTTCGAAACGATAGTCCTTGGGAAGCCGCAAAAAATCGATACATTTTCTTGTAAAAACCAGCACAAAAGATACGATTTTATCAAAATGTATGTAACACCGTAAAAAAGACGAAATACTTATCGATATTCATTGATATGTAAAAGATCAAAACGTATTTTAGACTTTTTGGTCCGTACCGTAGGATAAGGTATCTATCCTCTTTTTATCAACTTGACGCGGTAAGGTTATTTCTTATTTGGATCATCCTCACTCGAGTATATTTTCTAAGAACATTTAATTTGAAAAAAAAACGGATTGACATTTTTATTAAAATAGAGTGTAATTGCAGAAACGAAACCCTTGAAAAAGCGTTCATTACTGCATTTTTTGAGAAAATGTTTCGTACGAAACTTTTAGTCAAAGCCCTTGATTGATGATCTTGACTTTCACTCCATGGTGATGTTTGAAGACATTTAAATATAAACTATTGGTTTTATAGAAACGGAAAATTTTTAAAACATGATGGATATGAGGTAAAGACACTCTTATCCGAAAGATTTTTATCTAAAAAGCTTTGGGAGTAAATCTTTTCGGTTACATAGAATTTTATATGAAATCGTGTATTTGCAATTTGAAATTTAAAATATTTGATATAATATCTTAAAAGTTAAAGTTGACGAAAATGTTTTTGTAAATCTTGGTCTCTGTATATTGTATCCATATTTTTTTTTCTGAATATCATTTTTAATCATGAATTTTTGATTTCTCTCATTTTTTTAGTACGCTGTTGACTGATGGAAATTTTTTAACAATACATCATATAAAAATGTAATGTGAAATATTATAGCGTAAAATAAGTATATGTTTTGAAAGAAAGGTTGTATAGCATATAAACATAGCAACTAGTAACAGAAAGTCAGTAGTAGCAGAGTTGCAGTGATTTCTGCTGATTTGAATTTATAGGCGAATAAAAAACATATTGCCGGCATGGTCCTCTGTTGTTGAATAATAAGAACTTTGCAGATTTATCCATCTATGTTATTAAATAATGTGATTCTGATAGAGTGGGAGAGTTGTTCACTCGTTATTAATTCGTCGTACTAATCGAGATGAAATAAAAACAAAATGCAAAAGAAGATTGACAGGTTTAAAAGTATTTGAAGGAAGGCTTGGGTAGGTGCCGGTCTTCTGGACGGAACTGTGACGGACAAGTTCGCTGTTTCCGTAAAAAAATTCGCTCGACATCGTGGCCCGATATTCCGCGTTTTAAATTACGCATATTCTTTCAAACACATATGTGCGTACGCACACTTATACGCATAAAAGAACTGGCTCTCCTGGCGCGTATGACATATGAGAGCAATCCACGCTACTTTCTAAGGATTTAGCGGTGAAATCTCCAGCAGCAGTAGCAGCAGCGAAGGCGAACGGGAGAGGATATAAAGCAGGGAATGCGACGGTATGTGCCCGAGTATTATGTGTCTCGGAGCCGGCTAACACGTCGCGCACGCATATGGAAACGGGATATCCTCCCCGACCTGACTTGGAAAACAATCGATACTGCAACGAGCAAAGCCCGGCGGGCGCGCTGATGCCGCATGCATACACCCTGAACAGAAACTTGTAGGCAGAATGAGAGAGAGAGAGAGAGAGAGAGAGAGAGAGAGAGAGAGAGAGAGAGAGAGAGAGAAAGGGGGTAGAAAGAGGGAGATAACTATGGAAAAGATATTTTCGCGACTCCTCGTGAAGTCTCTTGCATATTAGAATATGCAAGCGCTTGAACGTAACTCTATCTGCACAAGTGCGCATTGCTCGTATGTGTGAAGCTATTGCAGAAGTATGCTCTAGCTCCTCTATCAATGATCCATATATATCCATACAACGAACACGTATACGCGTATTGGTGCGGGCATATTACGCATTTCTCTCTTTGCGCGGATATACGGTGCGAGCGTTATATATTATAAGCGCGAACTAACTTGGCAATCGATTCCCACGATGCATGAATTCTCCACGCGCATCCGAGAGCCAACAGTCAATTTGATTTTCCTCGTTTTGTCAGTATCGGTTTGTCCAGCGCGGTAGAGACCGCGAGAGAGAGAGAGAGAGAGAGAGAGAGAGGTGATTCAGAATTGGCGATTTTAATTCTCGCGTGCTTGTCGGCTGCCAACCGTGCCATTTGCAGCTGATTCAAGCCGGTGCGCGACGCGATTGTTTCATGTATTCGGGGCAATATTTACCGAATTGTTTCGGTGTGCGTCAATATAGAAGAGAAAAAATAGTAGCATAGGGATCTTGAGCGACGACTCATTGGAGAAATCAATAGATTAAGTGCAGATTCCACTGCGACGCTTTAATATACGTAACATATTATCATTGTCTTTGAATTGTCAATTGTTGAATAAGTTCGATTTATTTTATATATAACTTAATTGTGATTCTGCAAAATCATTACAACTCGATGATTAATCATAGAGATTCTAGATCGATGAGTGATACTTGGATGGTTTTTAATATCAAATTCAAAATTTTATTCTTAGACACATGAGTTCTTACAATAGTTATACTCGCTTATAAAAGACGACAAAATGATTTATCTTAAAAATTGCATTTGTATTACTTTTATGCTGACAGCTTAACGATTGATCGCTCATGCCGAGGTTTACGCAAAGAATAAACTGTACGTAATTCTTAATACTTTTAAAGCTGTTTGCGTTTCTTGCACCAAAGTATCGTTAAATCTAAATTCAAATTTTAACTATAACGGGAATCCACAAACTTGAATTATACGCACTAGATCTATAAATATGGAAGAAAAATAAAATTAAATGAATTCAAGAGAGACAGTTAATAAATACAGATTCGACAAGTTTACCGAATTCATGATGATATGTGAGACACATTGACCAAGTATCTTTCCTGTCAAAACATTATCTCACTCATTCGTCCAGCTGTCAAACCAGCGTATATATTATATACATGTAAAGTTCGAAGTCACACGTATTATTTTCGTACGAGCATGAGCTCAAATATGCTGTCGCAACATGCAGCGGCATCGCGCGTTATATGAATATATTATTATAATTTATTGCCGTTGCAATTAAAAATACATTTCTTACCATTATTTGCTATAAAATATCCCAATGAAATCGGGCTATGTAATAATACAAGATAAGAAATAAAAGAAAATCCTACATAAAAATCGTTTAAAATTGAGGACATTTCTTGCCTCGGCAATAAATATTAAGTATAGCATATGGAGAGTCGAAAAGCGCGATTGCTTATATATGATCTCCTATTGATCCGAGCGAGCCAATGCGATTAATATTATTTATGGCTTATTCTAGTCCAGGCGGTATTCCCGCATTAAATAAATTATTTCTAATTCCTCTCTATTATATATATCGAAATACGCTTTATTCGCGCGTATGCATGCGCAGGCTGATTAAACACGCGGAACGGCTCAATCGCTCATATATACATATATAAAGAGGAAAGCTGCTTTGAGCTCTGTGGCTGCTGACTGCTTCTCGGACTACATTCGTCGCAAAAAGTCTTTAGCCAAAGCTCCTATATATATAAGTTATATTAGATTCCGCGGATCCGCGTGTAATAATGCAAAGTCAATATAATACGGGTTGCGGAAAATCGATTCCCACGGCTTCGTATGCACACACGAACGCACACCTATAGAAATCCATTACAGTCGGCTGCTATCAGGCCTCGTTTTTCGTCCTCTCACCACCCCCCTCCGGCCTCGCAGTGCTCGACACGAAAACTGGAAAACACAAGGAACACGGGAGTAGCCTGCACGAATGCGCGAGATTCTGGTTTTGTCCCTCCACGCACTACACGAGCGGTCGATTATTTCCCCCCGCAGCACGGGGCTAACGGCTTCATAAACAACACATTCGTAATAAAACCATGATTTTAACGGGCGCGCGTGCCAAGGAATATTATTAAACGCGAGAGGCAAATATATAGCGACTCGGGTATGTATGCCTTTGTTTCTATTATACGGAGCACCAGGGAAAGGACATAATGAGCAATTAACGTGGGATACGGGTAATATGCCTAATATCTACGAATTGTAGTTTTTTTACAAAATTGGCAAATAGAGCAAAAAATCGTGTATACGCTTGCATTCTGTTTCACCACGTCCGGTCAGGTTGATAATAATAAGGGATATGGATTTGCAAGGAAATTGATTGAGTCTCGACTTGAGACCCGTAGATATTTGTCGAAAATTGGTCGAGACTATTGGTGCAATGTGCCAAGTGCATTTTAAATGACATATCCGAATAAGAGTATGTAAAATGTTCAACTAATAGCATAATAAGAAAACATTTTTATACAGGCGGACTCATCAAACTCGCGAAATTTAAAAATTCTCGTTATTTTTTGAAAATACCTCGTAAATCGTATTAATTTTTTTTAGACAATTGATTAATATATATGTATCTATCTATGCATGATGAACAATAGATCGAAAATTTGCATGTAGAAACGGCTTTATCTAAATGGTCAAAAGAATGAAAATTCTTGAGATAAAAAACACTAAATCACGCAATTTTTTTCACCAAACATTAAAAATTTAATTTTTTTAAGCCGCAACCTACGTTGCTCAATGGTTTTATAGGGTTCTGTACTATTGGGATTTCCCCGAAAACAAGGCTACACACAAAGCTGGTAGCTGGAGTCAATGCCAATGTTCAATTGTATTATCAAGAGTTTTGTGTCTGGTTAAATTATACATTACCGTGACGAACTATTCTCAGGGAATAAATTTGACCTCATTCTCAGCCCGATTAGAAGTACGAAATATTGACGGATCGCGAACTCTGGATTACATTTTTACTCAATGTTACTTTTTGCACTAACTTATAATTTAACTGTAATTTATTCATTGCCATTAATTTTCCGTTCTGTATTAAATCTTGTAATTATAAATTGTTGAAAAAATAAATGATTTTTAATGCATATTGCACTTTAGCACAGTATCTCGTTATTTATCGAAGCTTACACAACACTTTTATAAAAATTTTTTACATTTAATATATTATTTGCTGATGCCAATTGTAATGTGTCGTCTTCATTTAGAATTAAAATATAACTATTCTTATCTCAACAATTATACTATTGATCTTAATAAGTTCATACAATCTTTAATCAAATAATACATGCAACGTCGAAGTATTACTCTTAATTGTATTACTCTTAATCCTTTCAGGCCTGATTGCACTCGCTTTTTACACCTTCGCACCTAACTTATCATCGGTTTACAGCTTTTCAATCGCGACATAATATTTTCTTCTTCGAAATGTCGTACGTGATCTGAGTTTTTGAGCGTAATTCGAACGAATGCGAATCCGAGCAATTATTACGAATAAGATGTCAAAGATTGAAGTTGTGTGCATGCTAGAGAGAGAGAGAGAGAGAGAGAGAGAGAGAGAGAGAGAATCGAAAGTAGTATTATAAGCAGACTGGCTTGACCACGGCGGGAGGAATGAGCCTATCGAGGGAGCTGCGTAGAACAGCGGTAACGGCAACGGAACAACGGCAATAACAGCAGCAGCAGCAGCAACAACAACTCTACGCTGTACCAACAATTTGTATCGAGACACTTTTATTGCGATACAGTTGTAAATAACGTTTAGACGTCGGTAAAAAAGTACGTGTTCTCCTAAAAGCTGGGTATATGTTACATCTATATGCACACACAGGCTCGCACGTATACATACGCGCGCGGGCGTGGACGAGTGCAAAAGTAAAAAAATTTTTAAAAAATGGGTCCGACAGAAAAAAACACGCGTCTTTCCCTCCGCTTCTGCACCTTCCTCCCTCCTTTCACTGGGCAAATAAGGCTATAAAATCATCATCGTAAATCTCCCAGTAGTAAAGGTTCATCGCATTCGCAAAGTATAGTGGCAGGAAGGGTGGGTGGGGGCGTCTCCAGAGGGAGGGAGAGAGAATGCGCACGAGCGGTCTCGCCTCGCCCGGTGCACGCGGAGCCCCGACAGGAAGGAAGAGTCTCTCTCCGCACCCCCTCGGCCCTCCATCTGGCTCGTGGCTCTCGGATGCACCGCGCATACGATTTCGCGGAAAGAGAGGCGGCCGTGTAACGCAATATAAATGCCCAGATATCGGCAAAGCCGGTGGTAGGGCATAAATGCGTTCGAGCCCTGTATAATAATATAATGCTGATTCAACGCTGCTTCGCGCGCGCCACTCTGCTCGGGGTTTAAGGGGGGTGTGGCTTGGAATATCCTCTTTTATCGCGTGTACATTATACGTGCGAATACTGCCGTATATACGGCATGTGATAGCGGATCGTAGAGTACCGCGCTTTCCTTGAGAAATGAAGATTTAGTTTACCAAGCGTGACGATTGTTTCGCGCGCAGTGCGAACGGGACTTTGCTTTCTCAAATGAATTGTTTTTCCGGCATTTTTTCAGATAAAGGTTTCATTATCTTTTTTCTGATTTTTTTTAACACTGATACGCGCTACAGAGTGATGAGGCTTTTTTTAAATTTAACATATTCCTCTTTATTTTTTCGTTTCGGGCGATGATGAATACCGCTAAAAATATGAAGAACAATAAGTCAATATTGACAACAGAAATAAATGCAAATAACAAATTTGTTCGTCGTAATCATTTTTCTAAAACATTATAACAATATCAAGGACTCGATTGTCTTGCCAAGATAGTGACTTTTTTACCTTGTCCCGATAGTTATATTCACTTGAAAAGTAATGAGAAAAATTATTATAGAACGATATACGATTTCATAATCTTATTTCATAATATGCAATCTGCTCGACATTGTTATGTCCGATGTATTTCAAATACCTTAAAAATGTTTGCTCTTTGTGTAGTTTGCGATCGAAATAACATGAATAATATGATTTTAAATAATTTCAAATATTTTCAAAGGATTTTAAAATATGAAAAATAATTTAATTATTACTGATATATTTTTCCTCGCAATGATTTTATCAATGTATTGCAATAATACATAATGTTATCTTATATTATCTGTTTTCAGATATTGGTAATAACTTTATATAATTTTAAATATCATCTCATTATATGATATTTCCTTATAGTGTTTGCAATGCTTCTCAGTGATGTCAAATATTAGCCCATATAATTCTTCTTCACCATGATTGTAATTATCTTCAAACAATATTATTTTATTTTAGTTGCTTTTATAATATTTCTTTAGTGAAATTGAGATTCAATAAAAGTGACTGATAGTAAAAAAAATTTCAGTTGTCCATGCTACTATATTAATCTTTCTAGAAGAAATTCATCGAAAAACGAAGTCCAATGAAAAGCATATTTGCGGTTTTTTTCGAACTCTTTCGAAGTAGATAATATTCTCGAAAAGAAAGAGGATGAGGGAGAGACAGAAAAGAAGGGAGAGAGTCTGTCCGTCCCTCGTCCCAGTCACGACCACCTTTTGCGCCTGTCAATTCTCGCGCGGAAACTCGTAAAGCGCCTGGGTCAACTGCAAGGCTCGGTTATCTCCCCCTCCCTCCTCCTCCCTCTTACCCTTGAGCGGTTACCGCGCCGGGACAAACGAGCGACAATATAAGTACAAGTGTCCTCCCGGACGTGCAATTTATATTCGAGCCTCGTCAGCGAGTGCGCGCGACGCGCGTGGTGGCAACGACTCATATGGGCACGGATTTTATGTTGGTTTCGGGAAACGGCACGCGCGCGCGCGCGCGTTTATTCCATCCGGGCGCGTAGTCGCGCCGATGCAGAATTTCGCCGCATCATCGGGCTTCGATGCGTCTCGCGCCGGCATCCTGCGCGCAGTTAAACACGCATATTCTTCCCCCTCCCACTCTCTCTCTCTCTCTCTCTCTCTCTCTCTCTCTCTCTCTCTCTCTCTCTCGCTCGTTACTTCAGAATGTATCGCGCGTGATATCTTTTTTCTATACACCGTAGTCGCTGCCGCGCTTCGCTTCTTCACTTCGTTCTCCTCCTCCTCCTTCTCCTCTTGTTCCCCTTCGCCTTGTTCGCCTTCCTCTTTTTCTCCATTATTTTACGCGCGGGTTCTTCATTGCCAGAGATTAATGGATTTGTGATGGCTGGAGGTTTTTCAGATGCTGAATATATTCGCTCTGATGATGTTCGGATCGAATGACTCATCCCAAGCTCTTTTTAGCCACATGGGTGATCGAAGCCGTTGTTGATAACACGCACAAGTGCGATAACAAATGTAAAATCGATGCTATAGAATTGGGGGATCTATCATTTAGGCAGAATTGAATAATGTACTTGAATTAATTTCCAACGAGATCCACAAGGAATTTTTGATGATTCTCGTTCACCTGAGAATGAATATCAATTTTAAAATAATGTTTTCTAGTACACCTTTCCTATACATCCTGTAAGAATTATTACAAATAAGTAAAGTTTATGTCCTGTTCTGCGTAGTGTATGAAGTAGAAATACTCTTTGAACTGTTTCTTATAAATGAATAAAGCAGCTCTTTCCTCCGATTTCCTCGATGATTCCTTTGAACAGATATTTCTTAGAATATAACAGCTAAAATAACAAATTTTATGAAAAGTCAGGGTAAAGCAATTGTACATACATTTTACATAATATGAAAGAAGTTTGATGTATTAATAAGTTTTTCATCTGCACAAGAACACATTACTGTAAAATTTAAAAAACTATTGAAAAAAATAATAAGCAGTCCAAGAAATTTATCAATAACAATAATTTTATTGTGTCAGAATTCCTCGCTATTTTCTAATTTTGCCTCCTTTTTGAAGACATTGTCACAATTTTTGTAGAAACGGTAGTATAAATAACAGCATTTCAAAATGACAAAGATAAAAATTTCTTACAGGAAAATAAAAACACCAATTATAAATAATTGATAACAAACTAATGAGTTAGTTATGCATGGCAATTATAAAATGTACTAATGACAACTGTTGTAAATTAAATTAATAAATATTTATATCGGTCTTACAGTCTGTACATTGATATACTATACTAATATGATAATAGCTAGACTGTCTTTATTTATTATCACCCCGTAGAATCCGAAATGGTACTTAGTACTTAATTTAATAATATAAACGAGGGAGTTGGGTGCAATTAATTGAAATATAAAAACAATTTAATAAGAAGAGCAACTTATTCACGGAGAAGATTTACAAATATAAATACTGTAGAGCGCTGACAATATTACGAGCATCTTGGAGTGTTTCGTGTCAAAGTGTGGGATCGTTTAGGGACGCTTCCGGGAAGCTTCGTATTCATAAGCTTCCCCGATTCCGTTGGACCTTACGGTACTTCACTGTACTTCACTGTATTGGTCCACACTTGTTCTAAATCTGTACGTACGTGGTCGACACAATAAAAAAAATCATAAATTCAATTAAATTAAAATATTCAAAAATAAAAATTAAAAATAAATTAATTAAATATAAATTAATCTATATACTATGTAAAGGATAGCCTGGCTACCACCATCACCTAGATTTATCTTCGATGTTCTTCGATGTTTCGAGCCTCCTCGCTTCAACTTTAACGACTAAACTCATTTTATTTTTAATTTTACATTTAATTTGATGTTTTAGTAGAAATTTTCATTTCAGAGCAAGGTCAAACTGACTGCCATTATTTTTATATAGTAGATTATAGTATAAAGACTCTAAGACCGATAAAAATATTTATTAATTTCCATTGTACGTTAATATAGATAACGTAATGAGCATCGAAAGTAGAAATAGTAAGAGTCGAACACAGGCACAGCACGATAAGGCCCAAACTCGCATAATACGAAACAGCGAGGCATTCCGAGCCGAGTTCCGAGCTGGCTATTCTTCATTATGCGTTTGATAATGTCTATTTGATATTCCTTCATCGTTTTCTCGGTAATCATTTCGAAAAAAATAACAGCGAAAATTCTGCGAACAATAAATGACACTTATTTAAGTGTAATGAAATAAAAAAATATAATTATTGCGGAAAAAGATTAAGAAACTTTTCGCACATTCGATCTTAAAAATCTTAAAATCTTTTTTTCAACTGTACATATTATCAATTTTATTATTAGGTCTCTATGCATTTCAATGCATATTTTTTAAAATCAAATATACAAGAGCTATATTACATGGAAATTATTGCAAATCTTTCTTTTTTGTAATGAGCAGCGCAATTATTATACGAATCAATTGAAATACCAGCAAAAAAGTAATTCGCAACCAACTAACTCCGAGTAACTTAAGCTGCAATCCAGTATATAATACATAATATATATGTATAGAATATCTCGTCGGAGTCGATGACCTAAACACGACGAGACTCTCAGCAGCACACACAAGCCTTTAACCCTCCATATCTCTCCGTTCTCTCTTTCTCTCTCTCTCTCTCTCTCTCTCTCTCTCTCTCTCTCCCCGGCGCACGCGTGCGAGGCCCCATTGTCCCTGCCGACCAATGCTTTCCCGAATTGACAAACTGCTTAATAATGAACGGGCTGAGCGCTCTGTATAGTATTCTCCTCTTCCCGCTGCTTCCTCCCCCCCCCCCCACTCTCACTCCGTCTCTCCCCATCGCTTCGATGTTGGCCGGTCAGCGTACGCTCGCGAGGCAATGACGCATGGATTTTCAAAGGCGCTTTATCTACGCGCGCGCTTGCCGGGTCTTCAAAATTCGAGCGCGAGCGCGATCGTCTTTTCGATGTCACGAACCTTTTATTTATTTCTCTGTTTAATTACGCAATGAATGCGCGATCGTGGTATATATTGCTGTTATTATATTACCTGATCGCGCAAGTGCGAGTATCTGTGTGACAGGGGGAGAGTGAGAGAGAGAGAGAGAGAGAGAGAGAGAGAGAGAGAGAGAGAGAGAGAGAGAGAGAGAGAGCGAGAGAGCGAAGAGATAGAGAGAGAAAGTGCGAGAGACTGAGGGAGATAGATGAGGGATGTGTAGGGAGATGAAGAAAATACGGAATCGGGGTTATTATATGGAAGCGTTCTCTGTGACGGGGCAATTCAACCTTTGGGCTCCAAGAGCGCGCGGGAGACGGGAGGGAAATGAATTCCAAGTCCGAGATTTCTCCTTCTCTACTGTCCGCATCTCTTTCTTCTTATGTATTTTGTGCTACACACACACACACACACACACACACACACACACACACACACACACACACACACACACACAAACGTATGTTTTGTATATAAGAATAATCCGTGAGATTGAAACAAGTGCTTGTTGCTCCTCTCTTTTTTCCTTTTTCAGACAAAGTATGAATACCGAGAAAAGCATTTTTATAGGGGTATATGTATGCGCTGTTCAAGAGGCTTTTAAGAGTTAAGTATTGCGTCGCTTCACCGGCTCATCGAGGCGCATAATATGCGTGCACGGACCAGTTGATCGTCAATAAATTGTTAACTGTAATCCATTTAAGCTCAATATTTAATTATTAATTAAAAAAAGGCTTGTTTATTACTCCTATGTTTAATACTCCTTGTTTATTATCACCCCCGAAGAATCTGAAATATAAATTACTACTAATAATAAATTAGATGAAAAATTTAAAAGAATAAAAATAAATTATATTCTATGTTAATGAAGGACGACCTGACTGCCCCCACCACCTTAAATTGAACTTTTCCTTTGACGTCCGACGTTTCGAAACGCCCCGGTTCATCCTCAGGAACTAAACTAAAATATTTATAAAAATATTTATTATTTTAATTCAAAACAGTCTACATAAACTCAATTTTGAATTTAAAATAATATAATATTAAAATAATATTCGTGTGGTATGAAGCTCGTATATATAATAAGCATAGTTTTTTGTATATCGATATATGCATAATGATGCATGAAAAATGCTTCGTGAATAGACGACTTATGGATTATATATCTAGTAAATTCGTGGGATTTTGCATGAAACAAAAATAATTACTTATGTATATATAAATTATAAATCTACATAGTAATCTAGTTGTGCATTTCTCAACATTCAATTCGCTTTGAACGATGGTCTCTCTGACGGGGACTAGGTGGGAGTCGGTAAAATATTTAAAAGTACGCGATGCTTGCGATGGATTGGATTATATTTTTACTACAATGAATCACGCGATGTAATTTTTTAAATATTTAGAGATGGCTTTCATATGATGAAAGTAGGAGCGTGAGCGAGGTTTGCTTGTATATGATAATATTATGATACGCATAATAATTAGTGAATAATATAAATAAATATGTATAAATCATTTAGAAACTATGTTTTGTCGTTTTCAGTAAATAGTGTTTTCGAACTTGAAAATTATTCTTCAAACTAATGAGACTATCTTGCAAGATTTATGATTATAATTTAAGGCCGGAGTAAAAGTACAATTATCAAACTAAAGCTGTCTCAATATTAAATAATCTTACTGGTATTACTAAATATGTAAACGACTTGCGGAATATATATGTTAAATATTAAGCTTTCAAATAACGATGATCAATATACAAATAGTGATGTAAAGAAGTAAAATAATAAAAAAGCATATTTAAGAAATTATAATTTAACATTATGTATTATATGAAATAAAAAATTGTACTTATATTTTTATTTAAATTAATAAATATTTATATCGGTCCTATAGTCTTCATACTATAATATATCAATATAATGACAGTCAGACTCTCCTTGTTTATAGTCACCTCCGTAGAATCTGAAATAAAACTTATTACCAAATTTAATTAGATTAAAAATTAAAAATAAAAATAAAATAATACATAAGTATATTAACTCAGTAAAGAATAAACTCACTGGCGCAATCACGTAAATTAAAATTTATCTTTCATTTTCATGGGCCAAATTAAAATAAAAACCGAACATGTCACTATATATATATCCGATACTCGCTTCACTAAAATAATTCATAGAATATTAATAGAAACTCTACCCTTCTTGATTTCTAAAAAAAGATGTAAAAAAACTTGTATTGTAATGCATAATTTTATATTAATAGAGATTGATAAGTGTTGTCCCATTTATTCGATCTAACATTAAATTTACATTATTACCATTTGTCAAAATATGAATACTTTTAAGAATTTCTTTTTTATATCTACTTTTAATACATCGTTCGAAAATACTTACATTTTCAAAATCGAAAGAATCGAACAAGTCTAAGCTTCGCGCTTCATAAACAATACTGATGCTCATATATTTTTTGTTTTTTGTGTATCTAATCATTTGTCCAATGTAATATTTGTCACAGTATTTACAATTTATTTTGTATACCACTCCTGTTTTCAAACATTTATCATTCTTATCTTTACAATTCCTAAATAGTCTTCTTATATTATTATTATTATGATTATTATTATTATTTCTAAAGTAAACTTGAGTATTATGCTTTTTGAAAGTACTTCTAATTCTTTTCAATAACTCTTTTACATATGCCAATACCATGAATTCATTATTATTGTTTTTGTCTTATATATTACGTACTCTAGTAGTATAAATATAGCAAATCTAGTGCACTCTTTCCGCAATCATTTTATCTGTAAGGTCTACTGGATAATCATTATTAACGAATATGTCATTAAGTAATTTTAAATTATCTTTTCTAAAATTTTTGTGTGATAATTTGATTGCTCTGGCAATGACCCCTTTATAGTACTTAGTATCTTATTTCCGAATTAATATTAGGATGATATTAGGACCGATAAAAATATTTATTAATTTAGTTCATAACAGCCGACGTAAGTTCAATTTCTAATTAATTCTCAAAATTCTATTAATAAATTATCAATTAGTAGGAAAAAATTCATAATATTTCTATAAAATTTATTCAAGGGAAATATTATTATTAGTTGTTGTTGTTGTTGTTGTTGTTGTTGTTGTTGTTGTTGTTGTTGTTGTTGTTGTTGTTATTCTTGTTGTGATTATTGTTATTATTGTTATTAGGATTGCTATGTATTCTTCACTAACAAAGATTAAGAATCTGTTCATAGACTTGAAAGAGTGTGCAATTACATCTTAAAAATAAAAAGGTCTGTACATTCTGAAGAAAATATCTATCAAATATGAATATAAATGTTTTTTTTCTCACGAGGAGATAAAAGATCTTTATAAATATTTAAAGTATCGCTCAATAAAGTTGAAAAAACGGTTGCAGAATTAGAAAAATTATTCTTGGCCTGTAGGATCTACGATCATAAACTATGGAGCAGCCTTAAAATCTCCAATCTTATGTGACAATGTAAAAATCGTCCATTAATCCAAGCTCGTTGTAAAACGTCCAATGAATACTGTCCGTGTGTAAAACCTGCACGCGATATCCATAGGCAGTCCATATTAAGCATGCAGTGCGCTCCTCCAGGCGAACGCCTGCCGCCGAGCCTGCTCTAGGAAATATCGGAGCTTCCTCTACGCTGCGCCCACGCGAACGCACAGGCGCCCGTGCACATAAATAAGTGCGCGAACACGCGAACGCAGCAAGGCACAAGGTAGAGGATTATTTCCTCGCGCGAACCAAGCCATCCCCGCTAGGTGCTATCGGCTCCTATCGGCAGCCTCGCTCGCCCCATTGTTTCGCCGAGAGCTCTGTATTAAACGTCCACCTCCCTCAATTTCCGTACAAAAATGTTCCATCGAGGACATGGTATGTATCTCCTTGCCTTCCACGGGCTATTATTCCGGGACCTCTCGTCACTCCGAGCGCGTGCCGCGGGTGGCGCACGTATAGAGCCCGCGATACACCTACCCGGTACTCCGATACTGGGAATCTGAAATCAGCAGGGGAATTTCAGCGGACGGAATACTCAGACTTTTCTCCCAGTTTTTGCCGCGCACGCTCGCGAACGGAGGCTAGAAGGGGGTGCGGGATCTTAATATACGTGCGCGCGCGTATAGGAAGCGAATGCAAACGACGTACTCCGCGTCGTTCAGTGTATTGCACACGGCTGCGCGGTATTTTGCCGAAAGCTCTCTTATATGTACAGTGTATATATATATATATATATATATATATATATATATATATATATGTGTGTGTGTGTGTATGCGCAGTTTACGTTCGAGAACTTCTGCGCACATCTTACATGGACTGCTCGCGTGTGCTAATAGTGCAGCACCTCGCTCGCTCGCGCCTCAGTATCTTTATTGATCTAAGTAAAAATAATGGGGCGTCGTTAATGTTATTAGGCGGGAAATAGCGAGGGGAGGCTCCTGTTTGTTAATGCTTCACATTTAAATTGAATCGATTCTTTGGCGGTCGAGCGCTGTCACGCGGGACGCGGATGAAGAGAAAAAAGCAACGCAAGACAGAGAGAATTTCGATGAATATTCATACGAGTTTAAATTCCTGTTCGTCAATATTTGCTTGGATTAGAGTACTGATAGCTTTAAAAAGAATTGAAGCAGATGCGTATTTTTCCTCAATTTTTCCTCAAGCTTAGTTCCTTTCAATTTTCGCAATTTATTCGAAGAAATTCCTTTGCTGAAAACTCAATATTTAATCAAAGTAGTTTCTGCTGAAGTTATCAATGAGTTTTAATATTCATCAAATGTTGAGAATTTAAATATATCTATTAATTAGAAATGACGTAAAATAAGAAATTGCTTATACAATTCGATTGACAACAAATTTTTGTACACTTGCTGACACAATACTTTGATATAGTTCCATAATAATAATAGATAATTCATAGTAATAAGAAGTTTGAAAATATCTAGTGTTTTATAAATTATTCAAAATATTGTTTTGTTTATATTTATTTCAACAATCGTTTCTTCATATTTATAGGTAGAGTAACCATTATAAAAATTTTTCAGAATAATCCATGAATTGCAAGTTAACGCATTAAAAAAAAACACATAAAAAACAATACCTGTATCTCCATATATAATAAAAACTGCCATCGCACTTGAGCTTGGTAATATATTATGCAAAATACGGTTAAAAGGTGCCTTTTAAAATATCATCGACCGGCGTGATAATAAAAATAAGTCTCGTACTTTACCAGTCAATAGAATTCATAACTCTGGAGAAAAGCCTCGGAAATTACAGGTATTTATTTTAACAACGACCCCGGGTCCGGGACTTTTAAGGATTTTCCCGCACTTCTTGATTCTCGCAACGCGCACGCGCGGGCCCATACGCGTGCCGCGGTACGTAGCAGAAGCCGCTTCGTCGGAGAGTAAGTGAGTGAGAGAGAGAGAGAGGGGGAGAGAGAGGGTGAGCGAGAGAGAGAGAGAGAGAGAGAGAGAGAGAGAGAGAGAGAGTCCGGGGGGGGGGGAGAAAAACCGTAAATTTTACGATCCCGGCAAGTCTTACTGGGTACTCACGTTTGCCTCGTTAAACGAGCCGCCACCGCCGCCGCCAGCGTGCGTTCTTTTCTTCCCTGCACATATCGTGCCCCTTTATAATAAAGACAAAAGAGCCCGAACTGTTTTCGGATTCCGCCCCTATACTCTTTCCCCGCGGCGCGGCGATGATGAGCCTCGTTTGCAGCGAACGCGGGAGGATCTCTTGTCGGTGCATATATATATATATATATATATATATATATATATATATATATATATATATATATAATGCGTGAAAACCGAAAGGAGATTCGCCCGATGCGATGCCGTTAGCCCACGAGTACCGGGGCTTTATTGTCATTATTCTTCAGGGCCGTTACAATTGGAGTTCTCGGCGAAAGGGATATCGGATCGGATCCGGAGTTGTATCGCCCGATTTTATACGGACGTACAGTTTTCAATAGTACTGTTATATCTTACTGAACTCAAGGACGCGCGACTAAATTTTTAAAAAAATCCAAGAGCTTCGTCGTATACGCGCTGATTCTTAGACACAGGCCTAGAGATTGCGGGAGATCGACTACTGCATGCATGATAAAATTAGAAATGAATAGCGAATTAATGAAAGATACTACTATAAGAGCAAGAGAGCTCCTTTTCCATGAATTGCCCCGTATGCAATAGCTTCGCACTCCTTCCCAAGCCTTATACCCACCGATATATGTTGTTTAATAGAATATATATTTACGCGAAATGCCCTCATACCGTCCGAATGCGAGCGACGCCCGAGCTTCGCTCGAGGTGCCCGATACGATCCTTTCCGTCATAAATATTCAATCCGAGCAGTTTTTATTGCAAGCGGTCTGCTTATCTTGATGTCCATTGAATACCGTGCGCTCGAGCTATTTGCCAGTGCGTAAACTCGCGAACCCTATATGTGGTAGATTGGCAAAAGCAGGTCCGCCACCAAGGGGCCTCCTCGAAATATCCGTGCCCGTGCTCTCGCCAGTATAGACAAGTATAGATCTATGGGATATACAATAGAGTAGAAGTTCAATGTACAAGCGTGTCTTATATATCAAAAGCATAATAAGATGCTTGTTAGGTGCGATCGACGGTTTTCTTTTAGGGTGAGCGATTAATTTTTTTATAAATAATGAGAATTTCTGGTATAAAACTTTCTTTAATATAACTGTATATTTAAATATTTTATCATTCAATTAATTATTTGATTAATCAATTTTAACGGATATATGCAGAAAACAAATAATATCGCGGTCTCTTTGAAATTATAATAATGTTTTTTTAAGTAGTGTACGTTATTGAGCAAAGGAAGCAGAAAGCATCTTCATAATTGAAATATATTTCTAAGAATATAATATTTTTCACAATTGGGTGAATTCCACAAATTACGCGATGTGTAACATCGACAAATTTATTTCAACGACGGTTAGGTCAGATTGAAATTCTCTTTCCTCGATACGTGCAAGAGTGTAACTTTTAATTTTGAAGAATAAGTTCAAATGATTAACCGAAATAAATTACTATTAGTGTGTTTCACCCTCAGTTACCTGCTGGGCTCGTCAGTAGGACGGCAGGTAACCAATTCCTAGACGTACGATGCTTGCTAAAAATCGATGAAAAGTTATAATATAAAGACGATAAAATTATCTATGGAAGAGGAATATTGTAGGAATATTGTAGGAATACTGAGGGAGAAACGTACTAATAGTAATTTATTTCGGTTAATCATTTGAACTTATTCTTCAAAATTAAAAGTTACATTTTTGCACATATCGAGGAAAGAGAATTTCAATCTGACCTAACCGTCCTTGAAATAAATTTGTCGATGTTACACATCGTGTAATTTGTGGAATTCGCCCAAGTGTGAAAAATATTATATTCTTAGAAATATATTTCAATTATTTAATTTGGTTCCACATAAAAATAATATAACGCATCTTTAATTTAATTTCATTTAAAGCATCTTCATTGTAGCAATTATCTTATATCTATTTATTGTAGATCAAAATAAGAAATTCTCCAGTACAGATGATATAGGGGCAGCTGTTAACTGAGCAGGGTATCGTGTTAAATTCAAAATCTGTATCGGGTTAAGTACAAATATGAAAAGTAACAAATTTCACGATTAGTAAGAAGCTTAAGCTAAAATAAAGCTAAATTTATTTTCCGCGATCAAAAGTAACACCTTTCATGAATTTCAGGAGAAAATAAGGAAATCTACTGATTTCTACGCATTCGCAGATCTCGCGTGAAAAATTCATAGATTAAAAATTAAAAATTTTACTTATGTCCACTATTTTGTTCAGTCCTTGCAGATGAGACATAGTGGTTCGAACGTTGGACATCTAATATAAATTTAAATTTAACCTGGTGCGGGGCAGTCAGGTTATCTTTTGTTAACGTAGAATACAGCTTATTTTATTTTATTTTTATTATTTTTATTTTTTAATTTCATTTCATTTCATTTTATGTTTTATTAGTAATTTCTATTTTAGATTTTTCGAGGGTGATTGTAAACAAAGACAGTCTAACTGTCATTATATTAGTATAATATATTATTGTATAAAGACTGTAACACGGATAAAAATATTTATCAATCAATTAAATTGATATATAATAATGATTGTACTGTGAATGGGATTTCTTTGAAACATACCAGAACTATCTCCAATATCTACCTTTCTAAGACTTTAAAATAAAATTTAAATTTAAAAAATTTAAATGAATTCCGATGTGAATGCATCGGATTTTTTTGTTTTCAACGTACAAAGCTGGCAATGTTCTAATTTTCAATGTAAAATGTAAATGTGCTAGTCTTCGTAGGAGCTGTTTCAAATAGGCACATTTTCGTGGAGGATGAAGTTTGAAGGTTACGAACTTTTAAACTGGTAACTCCTATTTTAATATCGAATTATTATAAAGAAGAAAGTTTTATCTAAAAAAGGTTAAACATACCCATGTCAAGAAGTTTGTATCTATTGTAAATTTCTAAGTGTTGATAATTGATGTAATGTACATTTGCATATATCCTGCTATCAATTTACAGCCGCAACTAACCGGTGAATGTAATGCTCCTTGCTATTACTCTATCTCGACGACATACCTAAATAGTAGTGAACGTGACTTCAATCGAAAATATTATAACTAAGAAATTACACATTCTTGGTTATCGATATATACATCGATTCTTTTTTACAGAAAATTTTCTTTTCCTTCAGAATGCGTCATCAAAAATAGATTTCCATTTGAAAAAGAACTCGACTTAAAACTGTTCTGGAAAATGTTAGAAGATCATTTTTCACAACGTAACCAAGTGACTGGCTTTTCGGTTGTAATAAATTCGGAGTCGTTAGAAATTGAAGCAAACGTCTTTTAGAGAAAGGACCATTTTCAGACAATAAGGATCATGACTCGAAGCACGAATACAATTATGAGACTGTTATATGAAGAAAAGGAAGAAAAAGCAGGAGAATTATAGAACTCGCGCATGTAATACACTATAAATATAGGAAAATGGGAGGAAGTCGCGCCTGGCACCCGCGTCCGCGGGTATATCAACGACCTTTTTATAGTAGCCTCTTATCGCTTGCCAGATGCACGCATGCCTCTAGGTTGTTTCCTCGCGCGCACGGCCGCTGACCAAATTTCCTCTCCCCCTCGAACAAGGCTACTGCTGTTTCTCTTCGCTTTTTGCACCTGCCACGTACTACATTATCTTAAACGTATATGCTTGAAGAAGATTTGATTTTGAGATATAATTTTATTATAAAGTTCTTCAGAGCTTAGTGCACCTTTATCTTTCTCTTAAAAAATCGTATAAATATAATTTGATTAATTTATTTCTCTATTGGTGGAAAACTTTGAGATACAAGAGTGTTTTTGTTAAAAATTGCTGAAGCCTCTTAATGAGAATCTACGTCTACTTATCCAACTATTTGCATGGGATCAATTTATTATGAACACAATTTATTGTGACGCTATACTTGTCTTCATTCTGTAAGCTTTCAGTGTTTCGCTTTGATCTTTCCGGGCTCTTTTCAATTCTTACATTCCTCAGCGCATTGGTCTGCACGTAATGTGGCCAATTGCCTGTACTTGTCACTTCAACGTATGAGAAAAGACTAGTTTACTGAGAAAGCAAAGGCTTATTAGTGTACCTGACAGTGAATTAACTTACAGGAATTTATCACCCCACGCATGATTTAGTTCGGACAAATTGTTTGGACAATTTGTCAGTATAAAGATAATTATTTTCCATTCAATGCATCAACATCAATTATAAACTGGAAAGATTTTTTATTCAATATACGAACAATTGATCAATTGATTATTGAGCTACGATTATATGTCTAAGTTTAAACTATGTGAAGATTAATTTAAACATTACTTTAGTTTTACATTCAAAATTTTCATTAGGCAAAAAGTACTTATAATAATCAGTTTAATTCAAATTTAATATAATTTGATTGATATATACTTGCTTTATTAATATAATTTTATATTCATGTATTTAATTTTGAAATTTTGCTCAATGGACACCGTGTTAATATATATTTCTTTCTCATATATATTACCATTTAAAGGCGATTTTTGGCTTCTGCAAACATCTCGTCGCTTATAGTTCTTAATAAACATTAAACCTTTTTTCTGTTACTTTCAAAGCCCCTTCCTTTTGTTTCAACTGTCCCGAAATTCTCTTGCCCTCGCGAGCGCATGGATACGCATCAGGTGCACTCACTAGAGTCGACCTTTGGATTCTCAGGTGAAGAGAATACGCGCGGAAATAGAGCGCTTAAACTTTAGACGCGTATTTATAAATTTCTACAAAGCCTCTGTGCCGCATATACGTCGGAACGATTGAAGGAGGAAATAAAAGGCTGCGCTCTTCTTTTTTCTCTCCTTCTTTCCTCCTGCTCCCCGGAGTACCGTTAATTTACGGCTTCGATTTCTTTGGAGTATAATATGTTGGTGACGGCCGCAGCGACGCCGCAGCGACGCCGCGGCTCGGTACGTTGTATCCTGCCTGTCAACGCGCTGAAAGAATCAAAAGTGGCGAGAGAGAGAGAGAGAGAGAGAGAGAGAGAGAGAGAGACACTTCCATCATACAATCTTGGACGATTAACACATTATAAGGCAGAACCTTTTTCTGTTCACGACAATCTGTTAGCAAAGTTGCTTAATATTTGCTGAAAACTTTCTTCAATTCTACTTCTGAGAATAGTAAAAATATTTAGATGCAAGACGTCGATGAGTTCTTATAATTGGAAGTTATTTTTTATTTAAGTATTTACATACATATATTAAAATTAATTTTAAACTGATTGTACATATTTACAAGCCATTAATTTTATTTTCTTCTATCATAATTTGAACACATGATATCAACATAATTCCAGATGATTTGAACTTAATTAAAATATTGTCCATCTCATTTTTTGCAATAGAATCGAAATACTTATAAATAAATTTCACTTGATTTCAATTTATTTCATAATGATTTCTTAGCAAAAGTCCAAGTGAATAAATGTTCTCTCAGTAAATAATTACATTGGATTAAAGTAATCGAGAGTTTTCAGTGGTAAAAGATTATAGAGATAGACATGATTTATCATAACGTTTTAAAAAACAATAATAGATTGGAATATTGCTTGTATGGAAAATATATTATGTAAACTAATTATTCTAATTGATTTCAAATTAGTTTTAACTATATTTTAAATGATTTTCATTCATTGGACGTTTGCAGTGATTTTTAAATAATTATGTTTATGATATCAAATAATTTGTTAGTATTCATTTTCAACATTTTCACATATTCTTTCATATGATTTATTTAATTATTATAGTTATATCAAACGATTCTACTTGATTTCATAATAATTTACGTAATTTAATAAATTATCAAAGTTTCAATAAACTTTAGTAGTCGTTATATGCTTTTTCACTTTTTCACTAAGGTGGAATTTGTGCAATAAAGATCTAATGATATATTAATTACATAAAGAATTGGTTTAATAGAAGAGATTGGAAGGAAATATGTAATATAGATCGACATGAAATACTTAAAAATTGTTCAGAATTCTAAACACGTATATGTTTAAAATTTATTTTAAAATATGAAAAATTTCTTAGGCTTCGGATTCTGTGACATAAATTAATTGATGACTTTTATATTTATATATTAAAGAAATTATATATATATATATATATATATATATATATATATATATATATATATATATATATACATCGCTCGATGAACAACATCCTTGAAAGTTACGGTTTAAAGCTTGGACCCTTCCGTATCTGTATAACACCGCAGATAAACTATACACCGTTTGCGGCTGTCTATAAAGGTAGAAAGAGCGATGGCGAGATGAAGATAGACAGGTCGCCTGTTTGTATATGAAATTGAGCCGTTAATGCCAACAATATCCTAGACGTGTATGCGCGGACAAGAGTCAGATGCTTTCCGTATAGGTATATGTGCATGTATATATATATATATATATATATATATATATATATATATATATATGGCTTTCTCCGCTCGTGCGCTCGATGCGCTGACCCTCCGGTGCACCGGCGCGTATACGTCTGCGTCCCCTCCCTATTCTGGCGCACCATCCTCGTAAAACGGATGAGCGCCGCTCACCCTATGTCTTTCTCTCTCTCTTTCTCTCACTTACTCACTCTCTCCTTCTCCGCTTCTCTCGAGGAGTCAGCTTAGCATATACGGGGGTTCATGGCCAATATTTTGACAGGTGAGTTGACCGGGGACTGCACATCGACCGCGACTTTACCGGCCGGAGAACGTCGGGCATTGGGGCTATTGTATAATATGCTGTATATACATGGGCACGGTGGATCATCCTTGGCCAATTAAGGTCCGTAGCGGGTCGCACGCGTGAAATTTCCTCCCCACGAGTCAAGTGGTCCCGGCCGCTCGTGGGGACAGAAAAAAACAACCGATGGTCTCTCTCTCTCTCTCTCTCTCTCTCTTTCGTTCTTTGCGGATAAGTTGACTTTCTTTCAAGGGTGATTTTGGAAAAAAGCAGGGTGTCGATTCATCGACCGGGGTCGGAGATCGCACCGAATATGTGTGCACTGTAGGTATATATACAGACCACGGAGTTTTTTTGCAGCTCTGGGGTAAGCCCAATAAAATAGGCCGACGGTATTTTAGGGCGAAACCGGGGCTTTTATGCCGGGTAATTTGGCCAAATTACTGTGCGCGATCGAATAGAAATCGCAGCGTGACGATATTCGCCGTTTGACTTTTTCTACTTAGTTGCGCAGATTAAAAAACATATTCATTCTTTTTCCTTTCTCCGGTTTTTTGGTTTGCGGTTCAGAACTGTGCGTGCATAGTAATAGTCGTATAAAGCAAGCTACTACAAACATTATATGGTATTTTGTCCAATTAACAAATAATTTTACGCTTCTGTTCTTCGTTTAACGGAACAAGTTTTAGTCCGTTCATCTTTACCGTTTGAGAACAGCTTCCATAAATTACAATTATATAAGCAATTTTCAATTCGATGTCTTTTAATCCTAATTGCTAGTTTAAAAAACGAATCGTTAAAATTTATTTTAAAATAAAAAGAAAACGACCAGGACATAAAAAATCATTTTAATAATATTTTTGTTTTATATTTTTCTTATGTACTGACGGTTAAGTCATATTGTGACTATTTTAATTCAAATTTCTTTATTTATTTGTTTCATTTTTGACGTATCAAACAGTTCTTTTACTGAAATATATGTGTTGTCGAATTTAATTTCAAATGAGGCAACACTGTTTTACAAAGTCTATTTATTAGATAGTAATTTCTATTTGAGATACTTCGCGAGTAATCATAAAAAAGGACAGGCTGACTGTCATTATATTATCATAGTATAATATTGCCTAAAGACTGTAAGACCGATAAAAATATTTCTTAATTTCAGTTCCAACAGTCGATATTGGTATAATTTATAATGTATGTAGACTACCCGAGAGTATTAAAAATATAACTGTTGTTTTCTAAAGATCTTATAAAACTTTCCAACTCGTATTTTTATTTATGTAATTATATGAGAATTATTGCTCTTTTTTTCTTATTGAATTGAAAGCTTTTTTCGAATTAATTTCGTAATAATTTCATCGTTAATTATTCGAGATAATTACGGAAAAATTGTTATCTGTAAATTATCTGGAAAAGTCGCTAGAGAAAGATAAGTTTTAGCATGCAATTAAAGCTTGTGAATAAAAGATAAATTAAAGAAAAAGTTAACGAAGAAGTACAAATAACAGATGCGCAGGAATGGAAGCTTTATTTTTACTATAAAGAAGGATTTTATGAAAATGATCGAATCAGACCTAAATAACCTGCTACGTTGTAGAAACGAGATGGAAATCCATCCCATTCCTATCGCCGTATTATATCCGACATTATCGTCAACGGGGCCTAGAAACGTCGATAAAAAGCGCAATATGCGCCCACATATTGAACATATTTTACTCAGTTTCGCGTTCGTAAATAATCCAGCGAGACGGGCGGACCTATAATCTTCGCTCCAGGTACTAACAAGCGAATCAATTACAAATGAGCTCGCCCGCTGGCTCGAAACGCGAGCTCGAGAATTCCGCAAACAATATAATACTCGAAAAACAATGCCGCGGCAGGGCGACGGGCTTGCCCATAGACATACATAGCGGGCGCAGTCCGCGTCGCTCCGCGAGCTGACACGCATGCACGAACGCGGGCACGGCACGGCGTATATAGGGCTCCGCGAGGGGATAGGGTCCAGGTGAAGGGAGAGCGCACGCGCGCGTTCGAGAGAAGGAGACAGAAGGCACGGTCTTGGTCGCCCATGGCTCCTTTATGTAGGTAATGAAACGAATTTTTTCGTAGCTAGCCTGATCTCCCTCCGCTCTAGGCCCCGAGCGAAATGCCACGCATACAAGAATGCAGAGACGAGCGCGTGCATAGAGGTATCGCGCACTTGCGCGTATGCACTCGCGGGGATTTTTCAAGAAAAAAAGCGAGAAGCCCCCGGGTATCGTATCCAGAGAGTCGTACAAACGAGACGGCGGCGGCCGTCCGCAAAAAAGGGGCGCAAGAGGTGGAGGTGGAGGGGGAGGAAAAGGAGGCACAGCTGGTAACGAGTGGCGATGGGGAGCCGGGCAGGAGCAGTAGAAAGCAGTCCGGGAGAGAGATCTTTGAAAATCATCGAAAAATTCGCAAAGTCGAGCGCGAACGCCTGCCGGCAGACGCGGGCGCGCGCTGCTCGGTCGCTCGCTCGCGCGCGCCCGCTCTCCGGGACCCATAAAGTGTCGGAGTAAATCACTTGGTTTTATGGTGCTGCACGTTTGCCAGCCTTTAGCTGATGAATTCCTTACCCAGGCTCTGGGCATACACACACGCCGTCGGGGGAGGGGTGGGGGGGGGGGGAGAGTTAGGGGGTACAGCGGTAGAGGGCTGCAGACCAGAGGGAGCGAGAGAGAGAGAGAGAGAGAGAGAGAGAGAGAGAGAGACGAAGATAGAGAAAACAAGCATATAAGGGAGTACAATGGCTTTGGTTTTATCGGTTGTCTTTCTCTCGCTGGGCAGCGCCGCCTTTTTCATCGTCTGTCTTTTCGAAACCCTTGTGGCTCTGTCTTCTCTCTCTATCTTTCTCTCTCTACGGCTTTTGCGCTGCCGTCTGTCGTGAGAAAGAACACGCCTTTGCTATCCCGAAAAATTGATTTTATACTTTTTTACTCCGAGAGCTGCGCAGGGAGAGAGGGGGGGGGGAGAACGAATGAGAGACAAAGACGGAGGGAGGGTGGGAGGTAGGGGTAAGAAGGAGAGCGAGCGAGACCAGCGAACAACAAACGTGGAACGCGCGTGGCGTTTCGCGAAATAATAATTATTTTCACCGTAAATCAATCATACGCGTTTTTAAAAGCTAATTCCTCGCGCTGCTCTCTTTTGCCCGGATCGCGAAAAGGTGCGTACGCGCGCGCGCGCGCGCAAGTGGGCGCTCGCGAGCTGGCCCCTGGGATTGGTGCCCGAGAGAGAGAGAGAGAGAGAGAGAGAGAGAGAGAGAGAGAGAGAGAGAAGGATCCAGGATGACTTTTTTCGTTCGAGCTTTGCGCGTATACACGCGTGCGAGAGCGGCTTAATTTATAACTTTAGCGGTTTTCAAGCGCGCTCACCTCCTCGGTTCCCTTTTTTCACTTTGTTGCGCGGGAGGTGAGAGGTATAGATATAGTAGGTTATGAGATCGAGAATGCGCGCGGCGCACGGATTTTATTGATGTGGGTCGCACCCCCTTCTCCTCTCTACCGCGAACGTTTGCTTCTTTTGGGGCCGATTCGCTGAAATATTAAATTTTAGGATGTTTCGCTTGCCTGATACTGTGTTTCAGAAAAATACGTGGTCCTGCATTCTAATTAGGCAAGATCCCTCAATAATTCTTGCCTGCCGATAAATTTCTCTCTCTCTCTCTCTCTCTCTCTCTCTCTCTCTCTCTCTCTCTCTTTTAAAACTATATGAAGATATAAACTATAAATTTCGTTAAAAATGCGTCCTAATTTAATATTTATTGTTGTATAGTGTTTGTAACTGGATTTAATAAAAAGTTGAAATATACTCGTGACAACAAAAATTTTAGAACAGATTTGAATATATTTGATTTGATACTATATCATTGGCGTATTTGAATGTATTTTGTCTGTATAAACGCTAAATTATTGTATTATTTATGTTTGTTATGAAACAGCAGTACCTGAATACTGCCTGAACAATCTAAAGAACTTCTGAACTTGTTATTGATGTCGAAAAAAAACTTCTTTTAGAAAAATAATATTTTTTCTTATAATTAGATCATTTTTTCTGGTAAGATGCATTAAAAATCGCTGTCGGTTTGTATTCATCAACCTATAAACTTAACGACAAGATAAAGAATCACTACAGCTCGTCATAAAAATAAGAACGCTCTTAAATCGAAACTCATCTACATATAATTATCGAGAATCATTCAACTTATTTGGTTCTAAAGCTGCGTTAAACCAATCGCCGTGTCTTATTTACTAGAAGCCCCTCGACAAAAATCAAATCTTAATGTGCGCACCCTTCCAGAACCCCTGCGTCACGAGCGGGAACAGCGAGCCCGTCTTCCACCCTTTCACTCTCTCCAAACCGTTCTTTTGAGAGAGCGACTCTCGGGAAAACTTCGTCGAGTGTGTTTTGCCTCGGAAAATTAGAATAATTCGATGATACGTAACTGTTGCGACCAGAGCCCCTCATTTGAATATCTGTATAATCGGAACGCCGTTGGGGCGGAACCAGAAAACACGAGGCGACGACGTTGCTGGGGGCTCCTGCGCTCGACACTTTGCTGCGCGCCGCGCGCGACGCCTCGCGCTCTCCGCTAAAGGCAAAAACCCGAACGCGCGCACCTTAGCTCGCATTATACGGAATTTCGATCTATCTCTCTCTCTCTCTCTCTCTCTCTCTCTCTCTCTCTCTAGGATAAAGGGGCTGAAGGGCGTGGAAAGTGTCTTTATGGGATGAGCGCCAGTTGCCTTGTCGCATTTGCATAATTTCAGCCCGGTCGGAAGCGAGGGAAGATGGGGGAGGTGGGCGCTGAATTTTCCGGACGGCTTCCGGGACGCCGGGTAGCTATTTCGGCTTCCGTGATAAATTGGAGTTTAGTATTTTTCGTCGGGGCGCGATGATTAATGGCCGCTTCTTGCGTTCTTGCTCGTGCGCTCCATGCTCCTTTTGGTTGACTTATCGCCTGCGAGGTCGCCTGCCTCGCGCGATCTCGCCTATTCTACGTAGCAGAATATTGCGACGATCCAGTTCTCACGGAATTTTTATCCACGCCGACGTTCGAAAAGATAGCAGTGCTGTCAATGCTCGTTCGTCTTTTTACCCAGCTTCACTTGCCTCGGATGCTTCGCGTATCTAAACTATTCGCGAGGCTTGTAAATGTCCTTCCTCGGTACCTGCCTCGGAATCGCGGTAATTTAATTCGAAACCTCGGCTCGTGGCCTAGGAGCGCAGCGGCGGCCAAAAAACGAGCGGAACGAAGGATGTAGGGTTGGGGGGGTTGGGGGGGTTGGGGGGTAGGCGAGGGGCGAAACTTCCGTAGATTTTTTCCAGCCCGCGAGCATGACGAGCGCGAGCGCAGCGCCACACGCGAGGCTTATCTGCATCGCGGCGGATAAAAAGTGCCGGATCGCCGCTTTTTCGCACCCCTCGGCCCGGCGGGGCAGAGAGCGCGGAGCGCGGCCGGGTGGGCGTGGAGCAGCCCTCTCGAAACGTAGCGGCCTGCGGCAGCGGCAACGCCCCCTTTCGATAGGCGCGCGCGCGCGCGCGCAAAAACGGGCGCACCGACACCCCCGCGTAAGCTCGGCCGGGGCGACGAGGGTCCTGCGCGTGCGCCGGTGCTCGCGGGGCCTCGCGACGAATTCCCGCTCGAGGGCTTGGCTTTTACCCGCAAAAACGGGAAAAGCGGGAGGACGCGCGCGTGCGCGCATCCCACGAGCGGAGATGCGGCAGATAAGAGCCAATGGGAGTGAGTTGGCGGGACTGCTCAAGCGTGTCGCGATGGTTGCCGCAGCTGCAGAACCACTCGCGAACGACGTGCGTGTTTCGCATGACTTTACAAATATACGTTAAACATGATCCTATAGCCATATACACAAAATATGCTTCTTGCATCTAGTATTGTTTTCTCCGCGAATGTTACGACGTTTAATGTTTTCAAAGACTTCCTTCTTCCAATGAATTAATCTTTTTTATATAAAACTTTTTTATACCAATCAATATGTACTTCAGACATTATTTAAATCGATTCACTTGCTCTCTATAGTAGAAACTTTATCAGTAACTTACTTCCTATTGGAATATTTTAGATAACTTTCAATCTACTAAATATAACTGCTCTCTGATGTAAGCTAATGAGATGCTAAGCTTTCCAAATTAAGCACTACGTAAGAAATTTATTTTTCAAAACTATAATTATTAAAATTATAGATGAACTTAGTTAAATTATATTTTTCATTGCAAGCATAAAAGAAGAATTTTCGTGTATTTGTCATATCGGTTGTTTCAATCTATCAATTTTATATACTATTTATTCTTACTTTTCATTTTAAATTAAGTATCTTATTGAAAGCCATACTGGACAGCGAAACATGTCAATTATTTTTAAATATGTGTAGACTATTTTCCATTTTACATAATAACTTAATAATGTTCTATTTTTAATAGATGTGAAGTTGTATGAAATTACGGAGAACTGGTCGACGGTTGCGTTTCTCGACAATTCGAAGTAGCTAGCAAGTCCTCTTCCCCCAGTTTTTGCATTTGGCTCGATCGACGCACTAATGTGGCAATGCAGCATCCTTCTTACTAATAACAACAACGTGACCGCGATTTCTCAAACGATATATATAAAGATACGTGCAGTAGCTTAAATAAGCTAAAGCTCGAACTTAGATTCATGAACCCTAACATTTTATATTTTAATTATTTTACTTTAGCATTATGTTAATTTTTCTAACAAATAAATGAATTTAAAGAAAATTTCATATTATTATTAATTCTGCTTACATATATTTTGTGTATATATATATATATATATATATATATATATATATATAATATATATATATATATATATATATATATTTAAATATGTAAAATTATAGTACATAAATATTGTTATGAATGAACAGCAGTGGAGGAAAAAAAATTTATACTAATCGGAACGATGAAGAAACCACCGGGTCTCGTATTATCGCTCTCTCCGCGCACTCGAGCGTCGCTACAAAAGATAAATCGCTGGAATTCCGCTCTGCGAGCAAGGAACGCAGCAAGGCGCACGCCACGCACCAACTCCCGCAATTGGCCGATAGAGGGGCAATTAATCAATCGCGCGCAATCAATGCCATTCGGCCACCCGCGCTACGACATTCCAGAATTGGAGAAATTTCGGGCGTAACCGTAGATAAGAGCGCGCATACCTCCGCACGTTTGCGCACACTAATGCAGCCTTGCACGAACCGCCACAAAGACAAGCAGGCTCGAGAGCGGGCTCTTGCGTCAGCTTCGTTCCAGGCGACGCGACTACCAACATGCCGCAGCGGGTACGCGGTTCACTTTTTCTCGCTTTTTCTTTTTCGTTCCCCGCGCGCGCCCGACCAACCGAAATTTCCGAATTTCGAATACAGCGTCGCTATCGGGGAGCGCGCGCTCGCTCGCGGAATTATCGCCGCGGCGGATCGAGGCGTCGGCAGAATGAAAGAAGGGGCCGCGGCGCGCGGGGCGGGAGAGTCGGCCCCGGCTCCGGCCGCGCGGCGAGAGCAGCGGTAAATTTCGCGCGGGCGAGCGCGCCGTGTGACGTCACGTACGCGGCCGGATACCGCCGCTCGCGCGACGTGACGCAGGCGACGCAGACCCTCCGCGGAATATAAACGGATAAGAGGAGGAGGCTCGGGCGGGCGAGCGCCCCGGCCGCGTGTTTCGGGGAGAGGAAAGCGCGGGGCTTTTGACCGCGTGGAAATTGCCAAGGACTATAGGAGTGCGCGGGGCTGTATGCACGGACGGCAATTCGGAACTATTCTCGCTTTCTGTCTGCCTGGATCTGCCTTCTAGCCTCTAACTTCTGCACTGTAACCTGCAGGAACAAACCTTTTTTCAAGACGTTTTAATGCTGCATCTTTAAAAAAACTTGCCGTCGTGTTCCAATTGAAGAAGAGCCTGCATTATACATAGCTGAATATTGTAATTAATCATAGCTGTATACCTCATGATTATACTTAATTTTAAATTTTATCAATATTAGATTACAATTAATAAATATTTTTTTATTGGTCTTACAGTCCAATCAATTCAATCCAAAAATAAAATAAAAATAAAAATAAAAAATAAAATAAAAAAAATAAAAAATAAAAAAAAATAAAAAAATAAAATAAAATAAAAATTAAAAATTAAAATTAAATTAAAAATTAAATTAAAATTATAATAACAGTCAGACTGTCCTTATAATCTATCCTTGTTTACATTCAGTCCCTGATGAGGAGCCGTAGCGAGCTCAAAACGTTGGACAAGTCTTCAATTAGGTAAGGGTGTTGGGGACAGTCAGACTGCACTTTACTAACAAAGAATTTTTTCAGCTAATATTTTATTTTCAGATTAGTCTACGGGGGTGAATGTAAACAAGGACAGTCTGACTGTCATTATAATTTTAATTTAATTGTTAATTTAATTTTAATTTTTAATTTTTTTTTTTTTTTTTTGGATTGAATTCATTGGACTGTAAGACCAATAAAAAAAAATATTTATTAATTTGTATATGGACAGTCGACAAAAGTACAATTCAACTAGATTACAATACTATATTTTTATACTATTATCTATATTATCTCGAGTGCGTATGAATTTTTTAAATGTATAAGAACGCAGGCTCCTGACCCTAGACTAAATTAACGTTCAACCTCTTTCGGCGTCTTTTGAGCTTTTGCTAACGGAGCATTGTGAAATGAATTTAGAGTAATTATATCGCCTGGAAGAGTTCATTTATTGGAATCTATTCTTCTGGTGGTAGCTTATTGTGTTTTAAAAAATTGTAGACAGTTTTAAATATTGAATATAATAGTTCTGGAGTCTAAACAAAATTTTATACAATTGAAACAATAATTAAAAAAGCTATTCTATTGTACATTTCGTCCGAAACCAATGGATATATGCGGCATTAAGATTACAAATGACTATTATTATTTAAGAAGTACGTTGAAAAAGCATGTGTCGATATTACGTTTATAATATCGTACTAATTTATTAAAAAGAAGCGTGTTTTTCTTTCGACACGTTAAACAAAAAAATTACTGAACAGATTGCTCGGACATTCGAAATATATATTCTATGTCATCTTCGAAAGCACAGGATATATTTTTTTAAATTAAAAAAAAGATAGAAAAATAGGAAGTTACTTTACTGACAATCCCAAAACTATGTATAGATATTGTCGCTTCCCTATAAAAAGGTAAAAGAATACAATGTCCAGCTATCTCTGAAAGACTTCTATATTTAGTTTCGAGTTCAGATGGTAAATGAGTAGAAGTCGTCCCGAGACACTGGGAGATCATAGTTTACCGCCAACACTTGAAACTCCCTATAGAAGTCGTCGCGAGATGTATTCTATCAACTAGACAGAAAATTCCCTGTAATACATTACACATCAAATACATTATCGTATTTCAATAGCGATGGGAATTCACGTAATTATACTACGTTATTACCAGATATACCAAATTCACACCCTCAATAAAGTGTATCGTAAAACTATTAAACCCATACTCCTTACTGCCTCTCTCACAACCCAAATATAGATAGTCTCCTGCTATTCTATCGAGCTTACGCGAATAATTCCATACCTTAAATAAAAGTGCAGCTGCTCGTATCCCCTCTCCTTGCGATGTTATTATGTATGTATTGGTGAAGCGCTAACCAATCACAGTTCGAGTCTTATTGTACATTCGATCGAATGTTTTCTGTTTAAGAAATGTTGTAATTGTATTAGATTTTAATCGACTACCAACAAATCAACATCGCTTCACTACTGTCATATATTCTAATAAAGTTTGTGTTCAGAAAATAGTCTTCTTTTATTTAATTAAAAAAGAAAAAGTAGCAAATCCATTTGCAATAACCGCAATTGACATTTCGCTACCTCAATACAAAAAATTGATCCTGCGTTCTTATAGATAAGCAGCCCGCAGATCATCAACATCGCGACATAGCGAATCAACAAAAAAGCGACATAGCCAATTATCATACGTATTTCAAATTAAACAACAAAAACTACAACATCAAGGAATCTATTCACGAATTGTATCTACGAATAACGATAAAGAAGTAGTGAAGAACAAGCGATTACAACGAAGTTAATAACGCTATAGCACAAGTAATCAACCATTGTGATTATCGACGATAAAGTTCAACACAGCCAAGAGGAAATCTAGAAAGGTGCGATCGAAACTAAGTGCCAAATTGAAAGACGGATAAACATTGCATCCACAGCGGTTCAACAGCGGCGACTGGCTGTCCATTTTCGTAGGCGCTCTCTGTACTTCGAGCATCCAGTCTAAATTCTGTAAGTCTTGTATATGTTATTCTAGTCGCCAATGTAATCTCCTCCCATTCATGCTAACGTTCATATTACCAATATCTAAACGCAGTGCTAGTTTTTTCTTTACATCTTTAAATAAATAGCCAAGGTCATCACGATGATAGATGATGTTGAAGCTTTGTATGCTTCATTCTATACATTTCTAAAACTATGTAAAATTCTGTTATTATTTCCAGTATAATTACGTACTTAATGCTAGACAAGAATATGGAATTACCCTCTATTTATAACTGAAATGCACTTTATTTAGGTCCAACCGCACTAATCCCTGTTAATCATCTTGTTAATTAAGAATTCACAATAACTGCAATATATTATATTATAATACCGATCACGCTCTTGGCCAAATGCGATGTAATGGCATTTGATGCTCTCGTTTAGCACTTATACCTGCTACCTGTATATATAAATTCGTAAATGTTATGTAAAAGTTCAGTCTTTTCGAGCCTTCCTACTGTACCACTAAGAACCAGATTGTTATGTTTTATTAAATATACGTTCTTTTAAAATTAAATCAATCGTGTCTGCGTTTATTAATTTCACCGTAGAAAGGTGAATACTCCCCCGTATATTAACGTTGAAGCAGTATTGCCTCCAAATCCAACATTGGTCTTTCGACCTGGATCCGTGTCCACTAGAGATCGACGCAGTCCACATATTCATTTAATCATTGTATAATCATGCAAAGGTGTATGCGTGTTCACTAGAAGCATCGCGATGCATTAGAAGCAATATCACGTGCATTAGTCTACAACAATTGTGAAGGGCGTAGAAAAATCATCAAGAAAAGCACAAGTGTAGAAATATAATTGCATCTGTTATCTCGAAGCTAAGGGAAAATCAAACAACTCAGAAGGAAGACGCTATGCATTAATCTCACGCTGGGAAACAACAACAAATACGTGGAAAAAAGACTCCTCAACATCCAAATCGACTTCACGATACATTACAAGCAACACAGTCAACATCTATACAAGTTATCTGCTTACGTTTGATTTTTTTGTGCTCACCGATCTAAAACCCTCAACACCTTAAAATGAATACTGCAACAAATACTAATGCAATTGAACCCGCAGAACGCTTAAAGGTCTTAATAAAAACGCGCAGTAATTAAGGGAAAATTAACTAATTTTAAAAAATTCATTGATGCTTATCATGATAATGGAGACGCGAGACAATTGCCGGATAGATTAGATAAATTAGTACGAACAATGAATGAATTCGAAGACATTCAAAGCGAAATCAAGGTAATCACCGAAGATGTAAACGTGGTAATTGACGATAGAAATTCATTCGAAAATGATGTTTTATCATATAAAAGCAAAATCGAGGAGTTATTAAATATACCATTGCATACAGAGAACAGTTCAGCGCAAATTACAGAAGTTGTTAACAATGTAGAGTATATTCTAATTCGAATTTTTATCATGGGAATAATCAGTTTTATGTAAGTGTTCCGAAATTAAATTTACCAAAATTTAGCAATTCTTACGAAGAGTGGCCGAGATACACCGACGCCTTTAAGGCTTCTGTACATAACGATCAGCGGTTTACCGATGCTCAAAAACTTATCTATTTGAAATTATGTCTTACCGGGAAGGCAGAGAACAAAATCGAATCACTTAACACAACCGACACCTACGTGATAGCGTGGTTAGAAAACTATTACGATAATGCAAATGCGTACAAAAATAATAGAGTAAAGGCAATTTTTGAACTGCCACGTATAAAAAAACGATTAGCTGTTGAAATCGGTGACTTAATGGCTGCTGCATAGACATTATCGTCCTCTCTAGGCTCTGCATAGAAGCTTTTTAGAAGTATTCCCGATATACGCGATTACTTCAAAACTAGATGAAGAAACGAGATTACGATGGAAGGAAAAGTCACAAGCCGAATCGAAGCCATCTATGAGTTCGCTTTTAACTTTTCTGCATACCCAACAGAAAATACTTGAAGACTCTATATCTGATATTTGCAAGGCAAGTCATTGCACATGGTCATGTAAGCAACTGTTAGATGCAGGTGTAAGTCAGCGTGTAGAAATGGTGAAAAATGCTAAATTACGTTTTAATTGTTTGCGTGTGAACCATAATACAAAAGATTGTCGATCGATACACTGTAAGAAGTGCAATTATAAACACCATACGCTCTTATATCGAGAGTCTATTGAGCATCACAGTAATGTCGCATACTTAAACGTCAATATTCCGACGCAAGTATTGCTCGCTACTACGATAATCGACGTACTAGATAATGATGGTAACCGAAGTGCATGCAGAGTACTTTTAGATTCGTGTTCGCAATCTAATTTCATATTTGAAGATTTTGCGAATAGATTAAATATGAAACGAGAAGAAATAAACATCCCTGTTAATGGAATTAACCGTAAGTTCAACTATTATAAGCAACAGATTAGCGTCAAAATCGAGTCAAGAGTAAACAACTTTTCTACAAGCCTAGTGTTATTTATTTATTTCAAAATTATTTTATTTAAATTACCTTGTTTGCTTAACGTCTGGAGGTAAACTGAACTCACATTACTATGCAACTATAATTCTTTTTTTTTATTTGTTGTGCCGCGAAGTTACCGCCGAACTCTCTCTAGAACATAAACTTTTTCAATCGCTTTTCTGCCTCCGACTCGAGAAAGCGCCTCGTCAATGTTCAGAGCACACATTTATTGCACCAAAATTTAAAATGTATTATTTTTCGAACAAGCCTCTTTGGTCAAATATTTCATCATTTATGCCCGCAACGCAGGTTCGGCCAAATAATAATTATTTAACCGTATCATTTTTCTCTGCATTGCTTCATAGATCAAGGGCCGGGGACCACCCAGGACTAAGTAAATCTCGGTCTTAGTCGATGCTTTAACATCGCCAAACACGCTAAGGCATCCAGTCCACAGTATACGTCGCAATAATAAACGTGACCGCCCACAGTTTAACCAAAGTGTTGCTTTTAATGTTAAATGACGATTGAAAATTTTTAATTAACGTGCTTTCAGTTTTTACATTAAATAGACGTTAAATTACTTTCTACGATTTTCATATAAGTAATGATTATTATAACTTAATCCATAATACCTAGCCTTTATAATTCTATCCAATTTGTCAGAAACATTGCCTGGACAGCGCATTAATAAGGAGCTGCTGTCGATACCTAACAATTTAAAATTAGCAGATCCTGGATTTTATAAGCCAGGTTTTATAGACGCATTAATCGGGGCTGAGATATTTTACAATCTGTTATGTGTCGGGTAAATTGCTGTAGCAAGAAGCGGCGCGCTTTTGCAAAAAACTAAATTCGGCTGGATCATTAGTGGAAAATTAACAAGGTTATCTTCGAAAAATCAAGTAGTTTGTAATTTACCGCGAATTCATTAAGCAAGCAGTTGACGAAGTTTTGGGAACTTGAAGAAGGGCCACCTAAAAGGCATTTATCTCAAAATGGAAGTCATTTGTGAAGAACATTCAAATCGTAACACGTGAATCGATTTCGGGGAGATATAAGGTACGATTACCATTCAACGAAAATAAAAACAAACTCGAAGAATCATACACATATGCGTCGAAGCGATTTGGAGGCCTCGAAAGATCGTTATGCAAAAACGCAGAAAACAAGGCGCAGTATACTGAGTTTATGCGCGAATACGAGAAGCTTGGTCACATGACGGAAATATTTAACACAGATGCTAAATATACTGAATATTTTCTTCCATACCATGCCGTTTTTAAGCACTCAAACCTCATCATAAAACTTCGTGTTGTATTCGACATATCAGCAAAAACTACATGCGGGATTTCCCTTAACGATGCATTACTCAAAGGTCCCACCACTCAGGACGATTTAATATCTATATTACTGTTTTATATCAATATTACTCCAAATCAGCAGATGATATTATGGATCTTGAGCTCTCTCCCTTGAAAATTAAAAGGCGTATGTCAAAATTAATAATAGACCGCGAAACCTTGAAAAACCGCCTCGATCGTCATACAAAATACATTGAAACAACTAATCGCGTAAACGATATATTACAAATAACGCATAGATTATCGGAAATAAAGGAGGATATAAATTCTTTTTGAGTTGTCCAATCGAATCTAGAGTACTTAGATACGATAATTCCAAATCCTCAATTCGAAATTCGGGGAGAATTCGAGGAATGTTACTTACAAGATACTGTTAAATATGAAAATGCAATAAATAAAAACAAAGGTAGTAATCGGGATAAGGTCTCGGGCTTGAATGAATCTATAAGTATATCCAGAGATTCTCTCATGAAGTTACCGATCATGCATCTGCCAAAATTTAGCGGTAATTCTAACGAGCAATGGACGAAATTCTCAGCATCATTTCGAACCTCCATTCATTTAAATCCGGTATTTTCAAGTACACAAAAATCGATGTATCTAAGGACTAGCTTATCCGGGAAAGCAGCTAAAAAATTGAAACATTGGAAATAACGGACGCGAACTATAGTGTAGCATGGGATCTTTTGGAAAAGGATTATTGTGATCCAATTGCATTAATAGAAAAACGACTAAAGGCCTTTTTCAAATTACCTACGTGCATGAAATCCTGCGCTACCGGAGATATTCTAGATGAAGTCAGAAAACATTATCATGCACTTGAAGCTCAATGAACCTTTCCTTGAGGCATTTCCTATGTATGCGGTAATATCAAAACTTGATGATCAATCACGTTTGAAATGGAGAGAATACTCTTAGAGTCGGGAAAACGTAAATATGAACGAGTTATTGGAGTTTTTACACAATAGAAAAAAGATTCAAAATCATTTAAAATCAGAAAAATTAGATAGACCTCATAGTGTTCAATCACATCAGTCGTGCTATAATGTAGCTAAAATCAATTCAAATACAGCGAATCGGCCAGTCTCTGCGTACATCGTTCAAACTAAAATTTCGTGCAGCGTCTGTAAAGAACGGCATTATACGCAGTATTGTGAAAAAATTGTAAAACTTGATCATAAGGCACGTATGGATATGCTGAAGGCTAACAAGCTATGCTTTAACTTCTTAAAATCTAATCACTCCGCAGATGAATGCAGAAGCAATAATCGATGTAAAAAATACCAAAAAAAACATCATACATTATTACAGAGTGACGATAGACCAAACGAAAACGCTGCCTTTATAGGTGTAAAGAACGTAAAATAAGGATTTCTATAGTCGGAATAAATCAAGTAACTACATACATTACGAAAATTATCGATGTAGAAATAAAATCGCGTGTAAATGAATATTCAGAAAGATTAAGCTTCTTAATATTACCAAGAATTACATCAGAACTTCCTTCTGTACAACTACCTAAAAGGTCATTATCAATACCATTAAATGTAAAAAAGTAGGCCCTAAATTTCATTTACCGAATGAAATCGATATGATTATAGGTTCTGAGATTTTCTATAAAATTTTATCCATTGGTCAAATAAAATTAGCAAAGACCACCGCTACATTACAAAAGACGTTATTCGGTTGTGTCGTTGCTGGGCTCCTGTCAACTAAGAATAATGTAAAGCATATTTGTAATTTTTCCATGAAGGTTTTAGGAAAAAATATTACCAAATTTTGGGAGATCGAAGAAGGCCCTAAATGAAACATGCGTACAGAAAAGGAACTTTATTAATGCGAACTTTATTATAAACAAAACACAACGCATGACTCGACCAGTAAATATGTTGTAAAACTCCCCTTTCGAGCGAATAAATTGACTTTAGACGATAGTTACAATATTACACTCAAACGATTTCATAGTTTAAAGCGATCCCTAAACAAAAGTGAACAAAACAAAATAAAGTATTGCGATTTCCTTCAGGAATAGTTGAGCCTCGTTAATATGTCAGAATACGGGATAAATAAAAATGAAGGTTTTTTCTTGCTTCACTTCACTGTATTCAAGAAAACCAGCTTAACGACAAAAATTCGTGTTGTATGATGGCTCCGCAAAAACTTCAACTGGCGTTTCATTGAACAATACTCTTATGGTCGGTCCGATCCTTCAGGACGATTTATTTTTAATTGTTTTACGTTTTCGCATGCATGTTTACGTACTAACTGCGGATATCGAAAAGATGTACCGGCAGGTTCTCGTAGACCCACCCAATCGCATCTATCAAAAAATACTTTGGCGCAACACCGATGAAGAACCGATCAAAGCTTATCAATTAAATACCGTTACGTATGGTACTTCGTCTGCATCGTAGCTAGCTACTCGTTCTTTGAAGCAACTCGCGAACGACGAAGTAAATAATTATTCCATCGGAGCTTGAGTAGTAACGGAAGATTTTTATATGGATGATCTGTTAACGGGAGCCCGCACATTATCAGAAGCGGGAACCATAAGGGATAACCTTATGAAGATCACGAAAAAGGCCGGTTTAAATCTCAGACAGTGGGCTTCAAATAGCACCGAATTAATAAGAGATATGAACGATCGCAATAGCAGCGCGTTTTTAGTTATTAGCGAGGATGACACTATGCGAACATTAGGATTATGTAATTAATCATAAAATTTGAACACCTGCGAAACTTGCATGCAGGAGCACAAACTACACTTAATGCCATTTGACAATACGCGTGGATAGTAAATGATAAAAACTCGGTAAAAGGTGTAATTAAGAATTGTATTACTTGTTGCCCCGTTAAACCGGTACCCAGAAATTATGTAATGGGTAATCTACCGAAAGTTCCACTGACTTATAAGAGAGCCTTTCTTCAAGTCGGCGTGGATTTTTGTGGCCTCTTCTTCATAAAAGAAAAAAAGAAAAACGTCATCGAAATTAAAGGTTTACATAGCTATTTTTGTATACTTCGCAACGCGCGCGGTACACATTGAAAAAGTACAGGATTTGACTACTGAGGCGGTTTTAGAAAGTTTAAGAAGGTTTTGTTCACGCAGAGACAAGCCTTCCGACATTTATTCGGATAATGCTACAAATTTCACGGGAGCAGAACGCGAAATTGATAATTTATACGCATTTTTTAAATCTAGTCAATTCAATCATAAAAGGAGTACAACGCTCGCCGACGATTTCATAAAATGGCATTTTATACCGCCTCGCTCTCCCTATTTTGGAGGCTTATGGGAAGCGGCGGTTAAATCCTTTAAAAATCATATGTGTTGGAGTGTATCGATATATGTATGCATGCAGAGAGAGAGAGAGAGGGGAAGAGAGGGGAGAGAGAGAGAGAGAGAGAGAGAGAGAGAGAGAGAGAGAGAGAGAAAGAGAGAGAATGAAAATGAAAATAAGGGAGATAGACAGAGGGATCGTGAATGACCGAGAGCATATGTAGGTATATGAAGCAGGTATGAAAAGATAGAAAGTGGGCGTAGGGATGAACATAAGTTAGTGTTATTACCTGAATCGTTGTAGAATATGTCTGTAGTTTTAGTTTCAGTTTAGAAAGGACAGCCAGACGAGCAAGATCGGTAGTTTCTAATAGTTTGTGTAGTAAGATTTTGTCCTACCCTTTTTCTATATATATATATATATATATATATATATATATATATATATATATATATATGTCTGTATTGTTTTGAATAAATATATTCTAATTTCATACACAGAATTTATGCTATCATTTATTTGAGGTTCCAACAACATGCTTCGCATTGTGCGAGATACCCTTCTAGCATATGAAGTACTACATATGTTGACTACAGACATAGAGGCTGTTATTAATTCTCGACCGTTAGTTCCTTTATCTAATGATCTAAATGATACGCAAGTCTTTATTCGTACCCATTTCCTTATTGGCGACACGTTAACAAGCATGTTACACTATAATTACAGAGATTTACCAGCAGGAAGACTTTCATCTTGGCAGTATGCTCAATAATAGAAAGAGGACTTCTGGACACGTTGGAGTAAAATCTCCATATGCTAAATGTACACGCCAAATGGCACACGGGAGGTCCAGAAAATATAAAAATCGGTTCGATCGTCATCATGCACGAAGATAAGTGCCCGACTTATCGGTGGAAACTTGCACGCGTAACAAAGGTGCAGCCTGGCGACGATAGTGTAATTCGTGTAGTCGCCGTCAAAACATCGTCTGGCGAATATAAACGCAGTGTTAAAAGGAGGATCTACTCTACCTATCGAAGACAATGAACAGCTCAACTGATTTATTATATATCTATCATAATCTGTATATTTATTATCATTTCAAATATTATTTATTATATATTTTCATGTGACTTAGCCGCAATATCATCTATGTAACACTTGCCTAATGTTAGTTGCTCCATTAATATTTAGAACGTGACCGTTAAAGGGGGCCGGTATGTAAGATATTACACATCAAATACATTATCGTATTTCAATAGCGATGGGAATTCACGTAATTATACTACGTTATTACCAGATATACCAAATTCACACCCTCAATAAAGTGTATCGTAAAACTATTAAACCCATACTCCTTACTGCCTCTCTCACAACCCAAATATAGATAGTCTCCTGCTATTCTATCGAGCTTACGCGAATAATTCCATACCTTAAATAAAAGTGCAGCTGCTCGTATCCCCTCTCCTTGCGATGTTATTATGTATGTATTGGTGAAGCGCTAACCAATCACAGTTCGAGTCTTATTGTACATTCGATCGAATGTTTTCTGTTTAAGAAATGTTGTAATTGTATTAGATTTTAATCGACTACCAACAAATCAACATCGCTTCACTACTGTCATATATTCTAATAAAGTTTGTGTTCAGAAAATAGTCTTCTTTTATTTAATTAAAAAAGAAAAAGTAGCAAATCCATATGCAATAACCGCAATTGTTATTTCGCTACCTCAATACAAAACATTGTCCATAGAAGTCGTCCAGATACACCTGGATATCTTTGTCTACCGTTATAATATACTAATTACTGGGACGTTTGAAATAATAAAGCTTCAAAATGTTAATGTTCAATAAATTGAAATTTTAATGTATATATAATAAGAGAATAACAGAAAAATAACAATCACCTCAGTACAGACGAGAATCGAATAATGACTTCTGCGCTCAAACAGCGCCCTTTATAGACTCTCTTCTTATCGCGGGTCAAATTTCGGGCGATAAGGCCCATTCGTTGATCACAGCCTAAACACTTCGCGCAGCCGGACGGTCGGAGAACCCGAGGTGGTAATCTGACACTGTCCATACTTCTTTTGAAATTCTCGAGATTTTCTTATAGCTAAAATACAGTCACTTTATTTGTGAGTCTGTAGGATAGCTATTATAAAGAAAATTTCCGAATTTTCCGTCACAGCACGGATCAATTGCTTTTGTGGAAGCATAACCAGTCAAACCTCTTTCGTAAAATCTCAAGATTTTCCTCCGACTAATATTTGATCACCTTATTTGTAAATCATATAGAAGTCAGTTTTCAGGAAAATCTTCGGTTTTACCCGTCATGGTACGGATCAAGCGTATACCTTAGTTGTATACAATTTGGTGGCCTTTAACGAAGGTTTGCTCGTGATCCCGACTTCAATAATTAATTAATTTCATTTCGAATCTAATTAAATTAATTCATTGAGTCCAATTCAAATTTTCAAATTATAGCTTATAAAATAAAATTTCAAATCGCCAACCGATGATTTTGTTAAGCATTATTCAATATCTCGTATATACTTACATCATTTATAAACAGTTTTTAGAATTCGTGCGGCGCCGTTTTGTCCGAGGAGATCGCATAACATTTCTTACTCATATATTCTCCCGTGAATATAATATTATATCAATCTTTTATTTACATTATTTCCAATCTTAAACCTAAACATTGCTCGCAATATAACTTATAACTATATTTAGTTACAAAAGAAATACTAAACCTATATATATGTATAATGGCAACGCGATATTATAAACATTTCTTAAAACTATTACGCATTATTTATATGTAACAGATTAAATAATTCCAAAATCAAAATCATAAATTAATTTTAGCTTTATACTTCTACTATCTTAAACTATAAACATATAAGCCTATCAGATATAAAGAAATATCCTATTTTAAATTTGAGTTCAAACAATATTAAAACATTTTACGTGGAACTAATTATAATAATAGCTACAATGGAATTGATTAATAAAAACTTTATTCTAGAAATTATAATCGCTGAAGACGTAATATTAATTTTTACATTTAATTTCGATTCTGTTCGTAACAACCGTCCAATCTCCAACGTACAACATTTCTGTGCAGAAGCCATATGCAAGATTTATATATCTTGTATTTTAAATTAAATACTGCAAATATTTAGTTATTGGTTTCACTGAAATTGAAGCAAAAAATGATTTGCAAAATAATATCTTTTTGAGACGAACACTCAAATAGAACCTTTTTATATGGAAGCGACGATAGATAAAATTATCTATAAGCATATAGATTTATACATGGAGTATTTTTTGGATAGATATTATTGAACTGTTAGATAAATCGATTAAATTATTATTTCGGGCGAAACCGAGACGGAAGATGCTAGTAAACTTATAAACTTTTCTTTCTGAATTTGATGAATAGCTGCAGACGGTGTCTGAAATTGCTTTAAATTATTTTATAGTACTAACTATATATCGATTATATGCGAAAATAAAATTTTGTAAGGTCCACTATAAGTAGTGAAAATTGTACAGTTCGCCTCTCCATATTACAGTATTAAAAATAAATTTCAATTATTTTAATTCGCTTTTGTTTTCAATTAAATTGCATTGGCAAAAATCTAATTTGGCTATTGATAATATGTGTAATTTCTCGACATACAATATATTTTATGTGCTCAGTTAGAGTATGGTTATTGTATTTTGAAAAGAAGCATCAACAATTTTATCGTTATAAATAATCGAAAAGTTGATCACACGAAATAAATTATATATTTTTTTTCTTGAGCTGTACATTAATTTAAAACATAAGAACTTTTAGTATTAGCCCATTTTTTCCATCTTCCTAGCAAATGTTTCATTTGGATCTTATTTTTGTCTAAATTAAAATCGACATAACAGAAAAAATTGTGAGGCCTACGATGGCTCGATCGCTAGAGCGAAGGACTAGTAACTTGGTGATCCGAGTTCGAATCCCGGTCTTGGCCGATTGACACAGGCACCACTGTAATAATTTACATGTGCTTTGTTTACAAACACATCGTAGACCTCCGTCGCTGATTAGCACCGGTATTTGGAAGCATAAATAGAGCGACGTTAAATAACATAAAAAAAAAAAAAAATAAATAAAAAAACAGAAAAACTTAAGAGATATAAATATTTGATATCACGAAATACATTAGTCATTGTTATTTTAAACAATATTGAAAATAATTAAATCAATTGAAATAATTTAGATTGCTAAACTGACGAAGTTATTGAAAATTAATTTGAATAGGAATATTCATATTCCTCCTGTGAATGGTAAAAAATATCTGTATTACACATCTTATTTCTAAGACATCACGCAAGAAATAAATTAACGAAAAGAGCTTTCTACGCTAGCCCAGTTTATATTTCTAGATATGCGTAAATTGCTTCATCTCCACTATATTTATTATTTATTCCATACATAATTGTCAGAAACTTAATAGTTATGCCAGATTCACTCAAGTAATAATTCTATCTCAAGGTTATTTGTGTCGAAATTGGAAATTCATTTGCAATGTTTAGCATAAAAGATGGTACTCCTATAATTCACATATATTTAAATAAATGATCTTTAATCACCATATCACAATGTAAGTAACAATAAAGAAATTCTGCAAACAAGCGTCGATAATATTATGAGCTTAAACCGTATTCTTCCATTCCGTAATAAGTAGTCAAACCGAGCGACTCGGACTCGAAAAAGGAAACCGACATAATTGCAGTCGTTTATTCTTAATTAAGCAATGTCGAGGTTCGAAGTCGATGCCGATTCAACCGAATTGCTCCCCATACTACCATCCGATGTTAACGCATTGTATGTATGCATGTATGTATTCCTACAATATAATATCCTCTTCGCGCGCGCTCTCTCTCTCTCTCTCTCTCTCTTTCTCTTTCTGTGTATATGTGTAAATGTTACGTGACACACGTATACGGGAATCGGTGGGTCGTTGTGCAAGCGTGCACATATCAGGCCCTGTTATATCGCCAATGTGCTCAGCGAGCCATCCTCCCTTTTTCCCCGGTTTCAAGTCCCATATATGTACATATATTGCACTGCATTGCGGTTTGAAACGCGATCAGCCTGAGACTGTTCCATCATATATAAGACACGAAGGAACAACGCGTCGGTTAAATACACGGACTATACGACACGTTATACAGAGCAGACAAGACGGCTTTCTTGGAAAGAGCAACGGCAAATTATTAATTGAAACAGGTTTTACTGTCTAATTCACATCGGTCATCGCTAGAATGCTTGTTTCTTTATTATAAAACAATTGTATATGAGTGTCAACTTCGTGTCTATAGAAATTTGGATTGCCAAGATATTGTCCACTGTTCTCAATTAATTGGTTTTTAAAGTTTCGTTCTGAAAATGAACATTCTGCAAAACTTTGAAAAGCAACAGAATTATAATTAATTATCGATTCAGTTTTTTAAGCCCGTAAATTAGCTTTTAAATTACCAGAAAAACAGTATATAACAGGTGGTAGAGTCGGTAATTTGTTAATATATTACATCAGTGAGCTTTCAAGGTCATTATTTCAATGAGTGCTTATTATTCATCGATTCTCAATGATTGACTTTCCACTATTTCAGTCAGCAATATTGTAGACTGCTAGTACATATTCTTTCTCTGATCTTTAGCCAGTTAAATAATAGGTTCAGTTAATTATTTGTAATGTAAAGGTAATTCTTAAAATCGATGTAATAAACATTGCGCACAGTATACTAAATACTATCCCCCCTTACGTTTGGTTCCTCCACGAATTAATTCTCAAGGAATTAATTCTCTGTTGAATAATGTCCGGTCACTTGGTCGCTTGTGCGTTTAAACCCAGTTTTGAAATTGCACAGCTTGTAACTGGTTTTCCTTAATAATATATAGAAATAGTTCACGGAAGACAAAGATACCGGGCTCGAAGAACAAATAAATACATTTAATTAACTGAAAAAGAATGTCGGTAAGTAAACGGATTTTTAAATTCGTTCACTCCCTTCTCTGCTTCTCTGCCTTTCTCTCTTCTCCTGTGTTATTTAATTTTTCTTCGTTAGAATTGCCATTGACACTTTCTTGATAGTCTGAAAACACAAAAAGTTTCCGACAATTACGGATATATAGATACTCTTCTGTTGACTATAGTTTTTTCCGCAATATTACTTTTATATAAATTCGATTCCACGTGCCAACAACAGTAGCTTTTTTCTCTCGTCTAAAATGAGATAAAATTACATCTGTGAAGGGAGACTGAAAGTGCTGCTAACGAGCATTTATAAAAAAAACTGTATAGAATTAAGGAAGATTATGTATAAAATAAAAATAACAAACTAAAAATAATGATTTTTAATCTGTAAAAACACACCACACAGTCTGTTTAATTTTTCTATCTCTAATCTTCTATCTATCACATTTCTTATTTAATGCCAACCAATCGTTTTCTTTTTATTCCATGTTTTCAAAGTACCAAAGAAAAGAAAGAAGATCGAGAGGGAGAGAGAAAGAGAGAGAGAGAGAGAGAGGGAGAGAGAGAGAAAGAGAGAGAGAGAGAGAAAAGAGAGAGAGAGAGAGAGAGAGAGAGAGAGAGAGAGAGAGAAAAGAGAGATAGAGAAAAAAAAGGAAATAGTACCGCCCGTGTAGAAATTCATTCTTGAATCTAACTAGTATCCGATTAGTTTTCCTTATTCAATGTTTGGATCCAGAAGGGAAATCTAGTCTGATCCTAGTTCCGATTTGTCCCACTTTTAATAGCATTTTATACAGGGAACGAACTCAGATTTTTGTAGGTATACCAAGTTACAAACTAGACAGAATCTAGTCAGAAAATCTAGAAATTAAGACGATTTATAAATTATTCTAATTTTATTTCCTTGATCAAATGAATAATTTTTTGGCTGTTTTAATTATTATTTATTGAAAATAAAAAATATAGTTACGTATTTATATAACTCATACCATTTAATTCAAATTTATAAATTGTTTCTTATATGCATTATTACGTATTCAGATTTACAATTAAAATTAATAATTATTAATATATTTTTTATACACTAATTATTGTAAATTTTAATATTAAACACCTTCTTTGAACATATAAATTATTTTATTTCGATGAAAAAAATTCCGGTCTCCGCTGGGTATCGAATCCACCACCCTACGATTCGCAAGCCAACGTATTATGCTAAAACGCAATATGCGGTTATGATACTATACTTTGCATATGACCGTATAGCACTTAAGATCATAGAATAATTTTATAAACACAGGATACAACCTATATAGTAAATCAATTGTTTAAATTCTTTCCCATGTTAGAAAGGTATGCGGATTTACACACACACACACACACACACACACACACACACACACACACACACACACACACACACACACACATGTATGTATTTATGTATGTATGTATGGATGTATATGTAAAATCTATATATTTATATAAATGAATGTATATACATATATATATATATATATATATATATATATATATATATATATATATAAATGTGTGTGTATAATATATCTAATTTTCGTACTCGTAGGTCTCGGACTAGAAAAGACATTGTTCTTTCCAATATTGAGGAAAAAGTTGAGGAAATCTAACTAGAATCAAAATGGAAAGCCTAACCATTTCCTTACTTTTTCTACTTTGCAGATTGCGCTTGGAAAAACGCCATTCTTTCCAAAATAGGGAGAAGTTAAGGAAATCTGACTAGATCCCAGATAGAAAGCCTAATTGTTTCCTTAATGTTTTTAATTGTAAAATTTTGATCAATAAAAGATAAACAAATCTGACTAAAGTCGAGAAAGTAATAATGAATAGAAGATGATTATTAGATGATCGAAGGGAAATCTAACTCGGATCTGGCGAGATTTGCCTACATGAGAAAATCATCAGTAATACTGATTAGGATCTAGCCCGAACTAGGGATATGCCGAGTATATTTCTGCACGGGCGTCTATAATACATTTACGCGTTCTCGTTCAATAAAGCTCAAATTAAATTTAAAATTCCGATTCCTAATTCCATCAAACAGTACCTTCTCGTTCAGCCTGTACGCCCCTTAGTATGAAGTTTATACATGCGCATATTAGATAGTCGACGCATTGGGAAAGAAAAAGAAAGTACGATTTTATACGGTAATACCCGCCAACAATTATAGAGGTGTATAAAGGTGAATTGCGGGTTGACATTTTACTTGCCCGGAAGTTGGCAGTGTGGCCACGTGCAGGAATGGAAGAAAATTTACACACGCTATTTCCGCTCGGTAAGGAAGGAAATGTCACGTTTAAAAATGCGTGCGCGCGGATATAATATTGTCGAGAGAATTGACTGTGCAAATGTGCATGTGTATATGTATTTACATAAGTAGTAGAGGCCGAGCGCTACAGTATTATAAATTTTCACGAGTTCCAGTCACATTGATATGCGCGCAAATAGCCATGGTGAAGTCCGTTATTCAACCTTAGCGACTTACAACGCAGCGCATGTTTTTCTTTTTATAATGAATTATATTATAAATCATAAAGCTGAATTCCAAGCTGAAATTACAAATTCATTTTAAGTACTGCCGATACATAAATTCGCTTTTTTATTTTATTTTCACTAATTAGATTTGTGTATGTTGAGGTTTAATTTTAAGATAGCTTAGGACTTAAAATTTAGGTTTTGCTGTTATACAATTATCGAAAATAATAAAACGTTCAAATAACATAACATAAGTTATTTGTTTGATTCCATATATTATTTTTAAAGCTAAATAAAATTATAATATTTTATTTTGTATATGATCCATAAATAATTTATTCCAATGATTTATATTCTTCTTAGGTACTGTATGATTTTGACGGATTTTTCGTGCTAATTAAGGGCTAACGCAGCGTAAGATATAAAGTTTCTTCTGGAGAAGTTGTGAGCTTATGATTTGTTGCATTTAATGTCTATCTTGATTTCCTTTTTATTAATCGTGGTAACAAGGTTGCATCCTTACAAGAGCAGCAAGTATAAATTATACATACTCCATAAGATTATGAGAAAGCATCCTTTCATCGCGAGTTGTTTTTCCGGGATTTTTAAAGTTCGGTGGAATAGCTGGTGGGACCTTCTCGTATATGTAGATTTATACGCACGTGCGTAAATTTATTAAAGTTGCTCTTTATTGATCTGATTTCTTGTTGAACTAAAGTAGAGGTAGAAGAGAACTTTTTCACATTATTGATCACTAGAACTAACTACTTGAAAAGCGTCAGACCAGAAATATTTCCAGGAGTGTAGTTCCATCATCTACAAGGTATTAATGGATGATTTGGATTCCGTTCAGTGATCACAGCTTGCTAAATATTTGCCAGTACTCAATCTCATGTAAAAATGGAACGTACGAACATAGTGTCATTCTTATTAGTGGTGCATATTCCAGAATACCAAGCAAGGACTATTGATGTCGTGGGAGGAAAACTACATGACCTTGCCTCGTTTACAAAAAAAAGTCCTAGTTGAAATTTGAAATTTTTAAGTTTGAAGACTGAAATTTTAATTTATCAGAGCTAACGTATAAATACGTGTATCAAGTCCAATATCAACAGTGATACGCATGTCCCACTTTTTGCTATGGTAATAATCCATCCCACTTAATGGAAATAATCCACCGTGCTTGCGATGTAATGAAAGAAGGAACTGAATGATAGATAAACATCTAGTCTAATATAAAAAAGTGTCATAGAGACTCGAAATAAATTGACGATCAGATTCAAACTTATTGAGAAAGGTTAAAATATTCAAAATACTCTGGCAAAGAAAACATGTTTCATACTCTATTCGGTTCCCCATAATTGTGATTAAACAGAAGTGGAAGTATGATACATCGCGAATAATCTTGAAAAATTAGAGTGCATAATGAAGTTAACAGTTTCTGACTAACGTTCTTAAATCGTAAAAAAGACTTATTACAAGGCAACACTTCAACACTTCCCATAAGTTGGGAAAATCGAGAGGTCAAAGAAGATTAGACAACAGGGAAATAGTCCCTCCTTTCAAATTGATTACAGCAACGTTGTAGCATGTCACTTGAAATCAATGGTGACTGAAATAGAATAATTTTGAATCTAATTTAAAAAATGGACACCTTCTATGACTGCAGGCAATAGTGTTCAGTATTATCATAGATACAAAAAGGGGAGGACGAATCATTTAGATTGTCACTATTTTATGGTGAAAATAAGGCATCCATACTTCACATGTTATGCTATTTTTAATAATATATGGCTATTAGCTCTTAAGTAGGAGAGTTAAGCTGTATACTATAAAGAACACCCTTAATTTTCTATTTTTTGGACAGATAAAGAACACTAATCTCCACGAAATGTAGAAAGTACAAATTCTGTCGTTAAGTATTAACAATCGGATATATTTATAAGGATGTTGTAATTTTTTGTTCGTACCACAATTGACCCAACCATTGAAGTTTTATGTACATATAAAATAAATGATATTATTTAAGGTATACTTTAATTGTATTTTTGTCGACTGCTTATATACAAATTAATAAATATTTTTTCATTGGTCTTACAGTAGTCCAATTAAATCAATCGAAAACAATACGTAACAATATCAATACATATTTACATTAACATTAATTTATTTAAGGTATAAACATCGCCGAACTAAGTCTACAAACAAATATTTATTTCTTAGGTAATGATTAAAATACAATACAATACAATATGATTTATTAATTTCTTATATGAAATAAAGAGATATTAAATGTTTTTTTATCAATTCGATAAATGATACGATAGCCTGACTACATATTTAGCGTAATGAACTTATTGTTAAAATCCTATTGTTCAGTTTATTAATATAATTTGTTGATTTATTTTTATTCATTTAATTTATTTATGTAGCGGAAAAAACTTATTATATTTAAAGAAAAATATTTGTTCTCATTTGCCACATTTGCACCAATTTTTTATATGGCATTATAAATATATATATATATATATATACACACAACGAAATCCAACTAAATTATAAAAATTACACGATTAGCTAAAACCCCACGACAATTAAAATTTGCTAATCAGCACAATTTCGCACAAAAGAAGCAAATATCTTTGTAAGTATAACGCCAAATTGGAGAACGTCAGCTTGGCGGCGTGCGCGCAGCCGCGAGTCCGGGCCGACGCAATTTGTATTCAGGGTTCGTTCAACTGTGCGCGCGCGCACGAGCTCGGTCGCTCCTTCCTTTTCGCAAGAATGAAGAAATCGACGGCGGGGGAAGGGGTAAGACTGTCGACGCTCTTGGAGTCTTTCTCCTCCTCCTGGCGATATATATATATATATATATATATATATATATATATATATATAAAGCGTTTATTAGCTGTGTTTGCGCGGGCGTATTTGGTTCAAGTGCGCCGGTATCCTATTGCTCCAAATACTCGTGCCCGCGCCTGTCACTTTTATAGATGTATCGACTTGGAGAGATCGCTATCTCTCGAACTCTCGTTCGCCACGAATATTATGTACAATCGAAACGACTGGTTCGAGGAAGGGGGAGGGGGTTTCTTGTTCCCCGTCGTATTTAGCTTGCTCCTTTTCTCCATCTAATGCTATTTCTATATTTTAGCTGAAAAGCAGGAGGTCATTTTTAGATTGCAGTGTAATTTATGCCTAGCGTTATGTGCTTTAGGAAATCGCCGTCACCACATTATATTCAGAAATAATACGATATCTATTACATATATACGCTTACTGTAAATATTCTAAAAAAATTATACATTCTTGTATTGTCACTATAAATATAAAGAATTAAATCTTTTAAATTTATTTCTGAATATGGTGAATTACCTTTTGCCTCTATACATTCACATTTATCACTTGATAAATAATCCGTCAAATATCTGATAAATTTCTGATAAATTTCTGATAAATTTCTTCCAAGTGAGAAAAGCGTCGAGGCAGACGTCAAGTCATGCGTTAAATTTTAATTATTAGGCGACCGACCCAACAAATCTGAAGTATATATTTTCTAGTGGGGGAGATAATTTTATATATATATATATATATATATATATATATATATATATATTTAATTACTAATTGCACAATATTTCGTAAATATATATTAAAATAACATGATCTTAAAATTATTCCCCGGTTTCTTTCAAGAGAATTATCGGGAATATGAGTAAAGAAAAGAAATCGTCATGCATAATAATTAAATTTTTAATATAATTACACGAAAAGCTTTGCCACTTTATAAGGTGTACATATATATATATATATATATATATATATATATATATATATATATATATTAGTAGAGGGAATTCTATTATATACTTTATCTGTTCAATTATCGGTGCTCCGTGATTTCCGTTCATAATTCAAAACTCTATTGTTCACAAATAGTGCTGTAAAATAATAGCGGCATATACTCGACTCTCATTATAACCCTTCAAATACAATATTTTACAGTAAATCTTTCCGGTCATAAAAGACTTGTAATAGAAACTACATATATACAGCTGACGAAGACTTTTAATTCGCAGCGCAACGGTGCATTGTTGTACATTAGAAGAAAAGTTATAATGTCTCTATCGATCTCATTAGTGCTTTTTTCGAGCCCGTCTTGCATTGTGAAGAAAGTAAAACGTTGAATTTATCGATCTCCGCGAATCGAACTATCCTTCGCTTATTTTCTTTCGCGGCGTGATAGGATCTAGTCACGATAGTTAGGGGCGGAAAATCGAGGTGCGCGCAAATCAAGAAGAAGCAGCAGCTGAGATGAGAAGAGGGAATGCGGGAGAGAGAGAGAGAGAGAGAGAGAGAGGGAGAAAAGAGGGAGAAAAAGCGCGAACAAGAGAGCTGTGCGGGGGAGGGTGAAGGGAGTGGAGAAAAGAGAGAAGCCGCTGCGCCCTAAGCAAATTGTCGGATATCGCGGAACCCTCTTTATGGGCTTCCATTATCCGACCTCCTCTAAATAGAGACAATGGAAGCTAATAATTAATACCTCGACGTTTTCCCTCTGCTCCCTTCGCGATGCCGCGATAACCTCGCGCTCGGGCGCCGAGTCCATTGGCGGTTCGAGCTTTGATCTATTGACGTCAAAATCGGCTTTTGCGGCTTCTCCCTTTTCCTCCTTCTCTCCTTTACTCTCCTCTTATTCTCTTTACTCTTCGCAGTATTTATGAACGCGAATTTCCTGAGACACAGGTAGGAAAGAGAGAGAGAGAGAGAGAGAGAGAGAGAGAGAGAGAGAGATAGCGAGCGAAAAGAGCACGAGGCTCGTGAGAATGATATTCGTTTGCGGATAATTGTATTTTCTGACGTAATTAACGGAGGAGCAACACGCGGCCACGGAACTTTTGCCCGACTCGCTTTTAAATGCGGTACACACAAAACGAGAGGAATGGAAAGGGAGGTGATCGCATAATGATTTGTTTGCATGCAGCTATATACGCGAAACGAATTCTTGTTACTTCAAAAGAGAATAACGCTTTTAAAACATATAAGATGAGATCGATTCTGTTTCTTTGTCTCTTTTCTCTCTTTTTTTCTCGTTCTTCCTTCTGCGAAAGGTGCGGCGCGTGCGACGTGGGGAACGAGGCAATAAAACAAGAAGAAAAAGAACAACAAGGGGAACAATACTTGTTCATTTTAACCAGACCAGAGGATTAATCGGCCAGCAGTTTCATTAGTGCAAAAAAGGAAAGTTCGTTAACTTTGGCAAATACGTAAGCAATAAGCTTTTGGGACTGTTAATTTAATGATATAGGCAGCGTTGCGCTATGCGCATTGTGCGGCGTGCTCGTAATTTTCGTGAACAGGATCACGGAAGAAAGGGCTACACTTATGCAGTATCATAATACTGATTCTGTAAGCAAGCGTTAGAATAGCGTATTCGTGCTTTGGCAAATCGGTAATCACCTGTTAATTCAATTGGCGGTGATTTTTAATTGGCACATGAAGTAAAAATAAAGGTATTCGAGGAAAAATTACGCATGCATATTTGAAGGATTATCTAATGCCTCGTTTCTGAACTCTGCTTCGAGAAGCAATTAGATGTTTATGCAAACGAAAACGTGCTCGAAAGCGTGCTTACACGTCTGTTCTAGATACTGATTCCGGGATATTATATGCATATGTACATACTCTGCAATTATGTAAATTTTGCAAAAATCCTCCCGATAACGCAAAATTAACGAGCTTATCTCTGTACCAGCTTTTATCTCTCGCACGTAAAACGAGAAGCTATATCTCGTTGGTTAAAGAGAGGTAAACCACAAAAAAAGAGAAACGAAAAGGTAGCAAGCGCCAGTACTTCGAACTATATAGAATCGCGCGCTGATAATATTACGCGGACGCGCGAGGGCAAATTTGTCAGTCGCTTACATATTCCATTCTCATTACCGCGAGTCCTCGTTACTTCCGCTTTAAAGCTCTCTAGCCGCGGGAATAAGTTTGGAACTTTGCATTTCGATAAAGCCGCGTCATTTTAGCTGTATACCGATCCCGCGCATCAGATTGTATGGGCTGTTATTTCGAGCACCTCTGACGTGGTCGGGAGGAAATGGAAAGGAGAAAACCGCGAAGGTGTCCGACAGTGCATACAGCGATATATCTATGTAAGTTTACCAGGTATAGTAGAACTGAGACTTGGAATGGGCGGCTTTTAAAAGAACTGGCAGCACTAAGCCGTAATAAAACGCCACGGCTGGAAGGGAGTCTGAAAAAATCTCCATATCCGTGTCGCGCATTACGAGCAGATTTTCATTCGATACGCCGCATAGTATGGGGTAAAATGCAAAACTCTCTGTGTAAAATGGAAAATTATAGAACTTTCGATCTAAAAGAGATAATGTCGAAGCGTTCAATATTCGTTTTAGCGTTTTAGGAAGATTAAACGAAACTAATTAATAAATATTTATTTATGGCTCTTATCCTGTTAATACTTTTGAAAAATTATAAAAAAATCATTTTTTTCCAAATTCTAAATGACTTGATTTTTTAACATCTTTCCAACGAAATTATTAATTTGATTATTATCTTGAGCTGATGTGGATATTTTAATTATTTATATTACTTTAATATAAATAAATTATATACTATATTATGTATTCTAAATACTGATAAATTGTTCACTGGCATTTCCCATTTATGTAAAACATTATATTGTAATTTCATTGTATTTTTGTCGACTGCTTATATACAAATTAATAAATATTTTTTCACTGGTCTTACAGTAGTCCAATCAAATCAATCGAAAACAATACGTAACAACATCAATACACATCTACATTAACATTAATACATCAATACACAAAAATAATAAAAAATAATAAAAACAAAAATTAAAATTAAAATTAAAATTATAATGACAGTCAGACTATCCTTATTTACAGTCACCCCCGTAGACTAATCTGAAAATAAAAATATTAGCTGAAATAATTTTATGTTAGTAAAGTGCAAGTTGACTGACCTAATTGAAGACTTGTCCAACGTTTCGAGCTCGCTACGACTCCTCATTAGCGACTAAACTAAACCTTATATTCTAATCTATATATACCCGATCCCCACTACAAATTTAGTAAATTAAATATAAAATCCCCCTCTACACCAAATTTTCAATACCAATCAATTTCATAAGGAATGATAAATGTTATCTAATTTACTAGACTCTAACATTAAATTCACATTATTTTGATTCTGGGAATTGTGAATACTTTCAAGACTCTCCCTTTTATACTTATTATTAATACCATGCTCTAAAATATCCACATTCACAAAATCAAAAGAATGTAAAAACTTCAAACAATGTTCTTTTAAACTAGAAGTAATATTTGAACTACGTAAACTATATTTATGCTCATAAATTCTCTTTTTTAAATGTCTAACTGTTTGTCCAATATAGTATTTATCACAATCCATGCAATTAATCTTGTAAACAACTCCTGATTTTATGCATAAATCATCCTTATCTTTGCAATTATTAAACAACCTACTCAAATTATTACTATTTTTAAAGAAAATTTGAATGTTATATTTCTGAAATTTTGCCTCTGTTAACATCGACTCGTGCATTATGTCTCTTTACGGTATTATAAATGTCAAACAATCTCTCAGCTATTAATCTATTAATAAATTCAATTGGATAACCATTATTTATGAAAGCTTCTCTGACTATCTGTAAATTATTTTGTTTAAAATCTTTATGTGATAATTTTATTGTTCTGTCAATGACACCTTTTAATGCTCCAATTCTGTTTCTGAATTGGTCGTGTGAATTAAAATGTAAAAACCTTCCTGACCAAGTATTTAGTAAATCTAATCGGGACTTGAAAAGAAGATTTTTTATTCTATATTAACGGATAATATTTATTTATTCTGAAAATATATATTCTGAAAAATGTATATCTGGAATTTCAGGCAGATCTATTCTGATTTTTGGATGAAAAGTTCCTTAGTTTTGAATAAATTTTCCCCATTTACCGCTCTGTATCCTTCGCACTCATTCCTCTTTTTTGTGAAACTTTTACAATCTAGACCCAGGCACAGGTGTGCCTTGAAATGTATAGTTCCAATTTTCACCGTGGATCCATTTGTTTTTCCATTAAAGGAAGCTTGATATCAGAGAGAGGAGGTATCAATTTTATAAAACGACGTTCCCGAGGAGTTATTCAGAGGAATATCGAAACGAAGTATTTCGCGAGCGGAACAGCCGGCTGATAGGTCGGTTAATTAAGTTATACCCGCGGGAAACCGAGCGAATCGCGAAAATACGGGTCGTATCTATCGCCCGGAATCGCCGGTTATCGATCAAGGAAGCCGCGCGTGCCGCGAGTGGATTAAGAAGAGCGTTGCCTGTCTCCCTCTCACTCACTCTCTATTTCTCCTGTTCGTTTTTGCTCGAAGACGCGTTGTGCCGCCTGCAGTAACGTCTTGATCGCCGCGTATCTTCTTTATATATGCGAGAGCGACCGAGGAAATAAATGGCTCGGCAGGTCTACGGCAGCTTATTTATTTCCGAGGCGACAGAGTCGAGTCGCGCGCCTTCGAGACAATTTACATTTGAAGTATAATTGGTGCGCTTCTATTAGACCAGGATTTGAACATGTTATATTTGGTTTCCAGCATTGCAAATGTTCAAATCACGATTATATCTTTATTGACGATAAATTTCAATTCTTAAATGGTTTAATTGGTTTTCCAATAAGCTTACATATGAGCTAGATTATTAAGTTTTAATTCTTGTAGCTGCGTACCGAACAGACCCGGCCTAATGCCTAATTCCTAGGAATACAGGTATCATAACCCCATAGATGAATAATGATAAAGCTCACGAATGATTATATAATAATATACGAATAACGTACAATACGAAGAAACGCAAGAAGGACATAATGAACAAATTTCGACAAATCGTTAATGATCGAACTTAATAGAAAAGCATAAAGAGCTTCGTTTGAATGGATTTTCCTATGTAAGTTCGAAGAGCCACCATCAGATAACCTGGACCATTAGGGTTAGTAAAGGAAGTCCCGTCCTCGCGCAAGCTCGCTCAGCTCGGTGCGACAAATCAGGCGCCGAGCGTGTATCAATTAATCCGCGAAATACGGGCCGCTCCGGGATGTTTCCCTATAATCGTCATTGGCGATCTTGGTGCACTAAATCTATACAGGTATATATCGATCGGAAGAACCAGCCCGCGGAAGTTCGTTCGCGGACAGAGAAGCACCTCCCTACTGCCAGCATCAACTGAGTCTCCAAGGATATTCGCTCATTGTATTTATTCGCGCGCACGTGTGTGACCGGGCGTGCGTATTCAAGCGCTCGGCGCGACGAGTACTTGACCGCCTCGTTTACCGAATGCCCGAGAGACGACAAGGAATCCAGAGCTCTTGCTCCTTCGATCTCTCTTCTGCGCTCTTCTGCTTCGTTTCTCTCGCCTTTTATTTTTTCATATCTTTCCATATCTTTCCTCGCTTCTTGCCTCGCGTCCCGTCCTCCCGCACGCCTATATTTTCTCTCTTGGACCTTTCTCCTCGTATGCTGCTCATATCTGACCGATCGTGTCTGTGTGTATAACGTGTGTGATAATGACTTTCAGATCGATTTCCAGCGATTGTCTGCTATGTATGTGAGAGATTTGTGGGAATGAAATATATTTCCTATAGACAATCATTTATTCGTGAGTTTTGGAAAAATTCCGTTATGTAATTGTGCTTTGCAAAATATATGTATTCCTTTATATCTCTTAAATACCAAAAAAATAAATTCCTTTTTCAAACAATAAATAATGTAGTTATTAATGAGCCTTTACTAATAATATACAACCTAACATAATATATAAATTCATTTATTTTTATTTTTACTTCTAATTTAGAATTGTATTTTGTTTTTATAACCTTTTTTTATATTTTTTATTATTCTTTCTAGCAGTAATCTCTACTTCTACTTCAGATATTACGAGATGAATATGAAAAAGGATAGGTTGAATATTATTATATTAGTATAAGTAGATTATTGTATAAAGACTTTAAGACCGATAAAAATATGTATTAATTTAGTTATTCACGAAAAGGTTTTAACTAAATATACTTGGAAAAACTTGCGCTCATAGACTTTATAATAAGTCCACGGAGGTCATATATATAATTTATGTGATAATTTGTAAAGAATAAATGGTAATAATGCGTCAACTTCTAGAATTCTTGAAATGATTATATTTTGATCAAAGTGGTTTCCTCTCCGCAATTTTGTAAACGATTCTCAGGTAGCACGGGCAGCTTGAGGAGTAGAACTGTCTCTTCGTTATGCCTTGATACGTAAATTGTACTTTGTAATGATGTGCGACATTTCCTGGATAAGATCCACCTTGTTAGCGGCTTTTCCAGGAACGGAATATTATGTGGATAAACATCTTCTAGTATCGTCTTCTTGTGAGATATTACTATATAATATACTATATATACTATTTATGCTTTACTGCTTTAATGCAAGGAAAGAACGAACCGATAGCTTATGCTGCAAGTCATCGGTAGTGCAAAAATATTAATATACACGCAGTCGTCTAGTCTATCATACGTAAATTCTTACAGACACGCCTTTTATTTTGTCAGAGCAGATCAAATTGTTGGTCATTTAGATACTTTCAAAAAATAGCTAATTTTTAGATCATTCGTTTTGTTTTTATTATATTTAATAAACGGTTATTATATTTAGTAATTTTCGAGAATTAGTAGAAAAATAGATCGGAGCTGTTATTGGTCGATGACAAGTACGATGGCCATTGAGCTCTTACCGCGTAGCTCTCAAAACGTGTTCATCAAAATGTAGAATGCTGTTTATGTTAATCTCATGTAAATCGCGTTGTTCCCATGTAATGAGAATGCAACGTTATAGTGCAACACTCGATTCTTTACGTAAGATAACGGATACCTCGGGATACTTGCTTCACAATGACTTCACATTATGTACAAGTTATATTATCCATATATAGTTAACATTAATTACGAAGCGTAGTGATTTTTATAGTGGGTTTATCATCGCGTACCCAAATTACTCTCGATACATATATACGAACTGTCCAAAGTTCAAGTAGCGCGCTCGCCTTTAAATTTTCATTTATCTAATATAATCGCGGCCGCAATAAATATCCCCTGCAGGCCTTTCACATTTGTTTTTCCAGTCTCTGTAATCTCGCCTGTTATCCGCGGACTAAGCCACAGAAAAGTTCTCGCACTAAAAATAGAAAAGTTCAGGATTAATAGTGAGCTGCGTGCAAGTTTCGCAGCCACATATGTATATATATACACATGCATACATATATACATACATACATATATACGTCAGAACAGCGTAAATCCATGTCAATTTCTGCGGGTTGTATATATCAGCGCGACTCAGCATGTAGCGTAAGATCGTTTCAATTTTAGCAAACAAGTTGGGAAAAAGGTTTTACAAACGTGAGAGCAGAGGGGTGAGAAAGGGAAAAGTTCTAGTAGCTCGCTTGATCAACATCGATATTTAGCCCCACTAGATTTTGGATTGTATTCACCTATCTCGCGCGCTCGATTCTTCCATAATGCATCTATATGTACTTTACGTAGTCGCGACTGTTTATATATATAACATAGCGGCACCGCAGCTCGTGTGAGACAGACATGCCGGACTGCAGCAGATTGTAGCACAGCGCGTATACTACCACATACGATATACTATGAACGCATACTTGCGTCTTATCTGTAGTGGCTGCTCAATTTTTGTGCTCGCATATATATATATACATGTATAATACACGTTCGTTCACTGGCTCGGCTAGTCTGTCGCTCGCTCGGATTGTAACCCGGTTTCTCGCGGAAGGGGCTTTGTTAATGGGTGCAGTGTGCGGACCGGCACAGGGAGGAGGAGAAGGAGAAAAAAACACTTTCGATTGTTTCGAGAGTGCAACGGCACAAAACGCGCGCCCGCGTTTAGGTATGTGTGTCATTATACAGGTATAGGTCTTTGTGCGCGTGCGCTTACATGTCTGCATCGATACGGAAAAGCAAACGAGAAAATATCGTATGCTTAGTTGACTCGGCAAGGGGACTATTTTCTTTAAAAGTAAAAGAGACAAGGAGAGAGAGAGAGAGAGAGAGAGAGAGAGAGAGAGAGAGAGAGAAACTAAGAAATCTGTTGAGGAAGAGAATGCATAATTTATTCGTTTGGTTATCCATAGCGCATGCGTCGTGCTTTTCTGAGATACTGCTTGAATTTATGGTTTCGGTCATTGTGAACGTTCAGTTTATATATTACTAATAAGCCTGGTAGGATTTCGCATTCCGCGATTTATCTTCCATTATACGCAGTTTCAACCCCTTGACAACGGCTAATTCGGTATATCAAGTATGGGTACATTAAAACTTGCAGTATATTCCTAATTTTAATTAATTACTAATTGTTAGGAAACGAATTCAAGTTTTCACATTTTTTAGTAATTTATATTATAGTAAATCGAAGTAAATTTCTGCAATTATTACAATGCGCCATTTTTACACTATGCATACGTGTGCGCGCCTTTGGACGAAATCAAATTACAGCGCAATACCGAATTCTGTTTCATCGATCTTCTTTCAGATTCTATCCCGATGTGTTCATCATTTTATTACCAGGACAGTGTCACTGGGGCAAGCACAATGGTATAGCATACACCTAAATAATAAAATTGTATACTATAACGCAAGAATGTGTGCCTAAATCTTTTTTTGATATTTTAGAGTTTCTAACTTACGATACCAACTATAGATTATAATATTGTTCGTAAAAAGATTATTTAAAATGAATCGCAATAAATTAACTATTATAACGAGCATTCATTTTGAAAATGCGTACAATATAGTTTGCATTGGCATATTCAAGCCATTGCTTGCGTCACGTCTAGAGAACATAAATTATTATGCAATACAAAAAAATCACTTTGCATATAAGCAAATATACATGACCTGCATGACAGAGAGTACAGAGCGATGCGTGCACATTCGCATAAAGCCGTTGTCAGTGTGAGCGCCTGTGCGTGTCAAGAGAAAAATGAAAAAAAAGATAAAAGAAAAAATGCACACGAAGCGGAGCAGTGAGAGAGAGAGAGAGAGAGGGAGGGAGAAAGAACGAGTTGGAACGCGCGCGCGATGAGGGGCGTTTGAATTACAGGGCGGGTGGCAATTGTTGAGATAGCTCGAGTTATTCGTCGATCCCTAATATATACATGTGAGATTCATGAAAAGATTCGTCCGAGTATTGAGAATTATAAAACTACTCTCCCGCTCATTCTAAAAACAAACCAGTGTATATACACTAGTCGTCGGTGAATTGTCACTGATTGAAATAGTGCAAAGTCGACCACTGAGAATTATATGAATAATTACTGATTGAATTGGTGATTATTTTGACCGACTGATTCAATACTGAAAACTCGCTGATGAAATACTGAAAAAAAAAATTCCTAGACTCAAGAAAATATTTTTAGCAAAAAACCATTTCATTGAGATAATGAAATATTTATTTCACTTCAGAAAATGCTTCTAGACTTAAACTTCATCATTTTTTTTAATTAAATTTATTTACTTTCAATAAGAAAAATTTTTCTTGAATTAAACAACATTTATTAAAAATTGATAAGAAATGTACTAAATATTAGAAAATTCATTTATTTAAATCAACAAATCAATATTATGTCAATTATTTATTAGTGGTGAATAAACAGATTAATTAATTTACAGAAAACCTGATTGGCTTGAAGCAAAGAACCAAATTACTTAACATCAGTATTCCATATTTATTTAAATTAAAACAATATTATTTTAAATTCAATAAATAAAAATTGAGTTAGTTTTAAAATATAAAAACTATTTTCTTCAAAATAGAAATCCGTTTCTGTATTCTAAAAGAAAATGATTTGGGTAAAAATGTCAAATTTATACTTACCAGCGCAACAAATTGTAAAGAAAGGTAGCTTTGACAAAAAATACTGTCTCTATAAATGTATACCGGTGACCGGCAGTCTTGTTGATCTTGCAACTTTTTTTTCGCCAACAAATTTAAATTTTGCGCATTAGATTTGACACAAGGTGGCTACCTACATTTTCTATTTTGCAAATGCCTGGAAATAGCTTACTACATATATAAGGTGCGTCCCTACTTGATAATTATATAAATGCCGAAGAAGGTTGTTCCATTATTAAATTACCTTTGCGTTACGTTGCGATTGATTGAGAATAAGGACATTTACTATGCTTAAAAACAACGTATACAAATAAATTAACTAATTCTCTAACTAATATGTATCAAATTTACCAACATATGGCTTCGAAGTAACAATGTTAAAAAAAAACAAGAATCTTTTTAATGTTTTATAAGAAAGGTATAAAAATCAAAAATTGCTTTTTAAATTTAAAAAATAAATTTTTTGATTAAAAAATATTTGTTTTTAAATTGAATGTACTGTTTTTACAAAAATTAAAGACATGCTCATGACACCATAAAAATTTCTGTACTTTCATAAGTTTTAATAGATTTTATATATATATATATATATATATATATATATATATATATATATATATATATATATACAGAATATTATCCATACGCATGTATATATTATATTACGGAAATTACTACTTTTAAATTTAATGATATATATCCTTTCGATTATATAACGCATTTAAGCACTTTGATATTACATACTCTCTAAACATAAATCAGGGAAATTTTCACCGAACTCTTCAGTGAGTCGAATTGCCACTATTAAGCTAGTAAATTTTTCTGATTTGCAGTGAATATTTCACTACCGTTTAGTAATTCCGAGAGATTTCACTTTTAAATGAGTGAAATTTTGCACGTGTGCTGTTCAACACATTACAGGAATATATACATACGAACGTTGCCTGCAGCGCTCTCCACCGAGCTGCAATCTAACGTGTCAAGCGGAATTTTCCGAATATTTAATATACAGTAATAAATATTTTTATCGGTTTTACAGTCGTTATACAATAATATACTATGGTAATTTAATATACAGTGTATATGGTTAATATACACTGTTAGAAAAAACATTATATTTAACGTTGTCCTATGATCGATTAATAACCGCGTCAGTTAGTATACGTTGATATTAGTATATGTAGTATAGGGTGATAGAGTATTTACTCCTTTAGATGGCTATATGTGTGACTGGTTATACAAATATATATAATGTAATAGGGCGTTAGAAATATATAAGTTAGAAGTGATATCTAGTATTTAAAAGAGTTAAATAACCTCGAAAATATATAATTCATTAAATATAAAAATAATAATTCGTGTATATATTATAGTCGCACGCGCGCGTGTCATAATAGTACAGTTAATTTCCATGGTTTCACGGTGAAAATTTTTTTCATTGATGTAAAAAATATTATTCCAATACGGAGTAGATTTTTTTTAAACGGGATTTCACTATGTCTGTAATGCTTCTATAATATATACATACGCTGATCGTACCTATATACACAGGCGTTCCATGCGCAGCCGCGGAGAACTACCATAAATCAGGTTTTCTGTCCTGGTAGTTCGTAAAAGATAGAGATTTTCAAATTCTCAGCAGATTCTTATAAACCTTTCTTTTTTCGCAGGTAAACTGAAACATGCGTACGACCTTCTTTCTATCTCCTTTGATTATTCTGAAAGAACTCTCATTTGTCTAATCTCACCGCCGTTATCAGTTATTTTAGTCGATTCTTTCAAAAACTTGTTTCTTTTTTGGTGCGCGCTGGATAGTTTATTCTATAATCTCTGATCAGATTTCTGCGAAGAAGCAATGCCCAATATCATTAAGTTAATTGCGCGTGCGCGTGTATGGCAATGAAAGAATCAAAAAGGTTGAAATACAGAGTTACAGTTTTTTTTCATTCTACGTAATTGAGGGTATAAAGACAATATATTTCTTATACATATTATTATAAGTATTTCGTAGTTTCCTATTTGGTTTCTCTTATTTTGTTGTCAACAAAGTACAATATAAACAATACATAATTTACACGCGCATTCATGATTGGAATATACTACCATTGAAGCAGGAAAAAGAATTGAAGCTCTGCGGCCAACCCCGAATTTATGTAATTTTCTAATCCTGTAAAAAGACAATATTCCTGCTGCCCGCAGCTCCGTAACAATCGACCAACTTTTTTCTTTTTTACAATCGACGCTCACCCGTAAATGCACAGCGACAATGAGACCATTAAAATGTGCCGTGGTGTGTACTTCTCTATTTCCTTCATTGAGCAACGAATTTACTGTATTATGCATAGAAACGCGCGCCGAGAAGGCATATAACCGAAGATTTAGCCTCTCTTGATTGCAACACATACTTTTCCACTTTACTAAATGCAATTTCTCTTATTGCAATGATCCCTTTGTAATTGGTGGAGGGACATCCACGACAAAGGAAACATTGATTTTGACGTATTAGAATAGGTATCAGCATGGTTGCATCTTTGATGACAAACTTTTCAAATAATTATAAAATAACAAGAATACTTATTTATCATTTACGTATTTTATAAGTATTCTAGAAGATCTATATGTGTATAGATTATACTATAACAATAACAACACCTCCCCACCCCTTGTATTCTCCAGATTTAGCCCCCATCGACTACTGGCTCTTTGCTGATCTCAAAAAAATGCTCCAGGAAAAAAAAATTTGGCTCGAATAAGGAGGCCTATTTTATAGCAAAGAATAAATCCTTTTGTAAACATGATATAGAAAAGTTGGAAAGGCGTTGGAACGATGGCAGCACTCTAAAAGGAAATTATATTGATGAATACAAATAATTGTTGAAAAAAAAAATGTTGTTTCCGTTGTTAGTCTCGGGACTTATTGAATAGTGTATGTCACATTGCTGTGTTTTAAGGAGGCCTACCAATTCTTTTTTTTCTAAACGCAATAGTTTGCTTGTTTACTTGGATTACCAAAAATTTTTTTAAAAAATCTCTAAATACGATTTTCAAGTACAATTTCCAATAGGTAATTTAAATAAATTCGATCCTTTACGATTTTTTTTGACTGAGTTATACCACTTTAAAGATATTCCTATGTTTTAACCAAATATCGCCAGCATCAGCGAATATTGCTATCATATGCGAATCATTTCTTACTACTGTGTACAAATATGAGTAAGACTAGAAATCCAGTCGTTGTATTTGATTAAATGGTGCTATTGCATATATTTATTTCAGTTTCCCTTGACTTTATACTTTTGTTATTTATATGTATAAATACAGTTTTATCCGATTGACAATTTCATCCTAGAACATTTAAGTTACTTCTCAATGCTTGTACTGAGCTTTCGATTAAGTTTTTTTATTTACCTTTGTCACTGAATTGACAATAAGCGCAAATATCGTTCGCTAATTATGAAATTGTGCCGCTTTTTGGCAGGCCTTCAGTTATATTTTTTAACATACTACTGTGCACAGATATGAGTAAGACATTATTTATAACCTTTAACATTTTTATTTATTCTTCTAAATCTAATTCATCCCCATCAAATCCCCATCAAACGCAACTATACAAACGTTTTTACCAATTTTCAAAACATTTTTTATACTTGTATTCCAGAATGACCATCAGATCCTTCTTCGATTCGGCTTTTATTTCTTCAATCGAGTCAAAACCGTGTCCCCGAAGTGGTCTTTTGCAAAATTAGGCAAGAACGGTGGTTGCGGAATGATATGGGTTGATGTTTTGGCGCAATATTCATGTAAAATCAATGCAGTGTGAGCTGGTACATTATCGTCATGCAAAAACCAAGAGTTGTCTGTCCATAAATCTGGCATTTTGAGACGAATAGCTTCACGTAAACGACGAATAACACTCAAATTAATCGGTTCTTTCTGGATCGTAAACCTAGACGCAAGTCTCATCTCCAGTTATTATGCGTTCCATCTTATTGTCATTTCTGTGTTCTTGGTCTCCTTTGATGTGGTTCGTCTTCAACGCGTTCTGGTCATTCTTTGAACAATTTGTGCCAATCAAAAACACTTGCTCTTGACATTTTGACATTTGACATTTGGCTTTGACATTTCTCACGAAAGGCCTTCTTCAACATTCTGAACGTTTCAGAATACGATATTTCATTTCGCGGACAAAATTGAATCCTACTTCTTTGTTGAATAATTTCAGACATTATAAAAATTGAAGAGACAATTTTTCTTTGTTCACAAAACACAAGCGTAACTGTATAACAAATGCAGATAATTGCGTAAAATTGTTCGTGAAATATTTTTATATTGAACTAGTATATTATATTTAATGCATTTATTTACCAAATTTCGCAGGATTTCTAACGAGTGAGCAGTTCGGAATACAGAAGAATACTAACTCATTCACTCAGGAACATATGCCAGTATCTCAAGTTGACGCTAAAATTGAAATTTTTTTCCTCTCTTACACCGATGCTATGTATATATTATAAACTCAGATGGGTTATGAAATTAGATGCACACGTGCGAAGAGTGCAGTTCGTTCCTTAACCTCGCATTCTTTTTATATTTTCAAACTTTCTCTGTTAATCGATATATTGGGATATTCCTTTCCTTCTACCCTGTTTTGGGGGGTAAATGCAAATATTTCGTGAAAGGGTCGGACACGAACCCTTATCTATCTCTGATTACTTTGAATAGCATTGAAAATCCCATATATTTCTAGTCAATCGTTCAAGAATTTAAATTTTATTATTGCTAGGTGAGTTCAATGAAAAAAATTAATAAGGCAATAAAGAGGACGAAACAGTATTCTGAATGAATACTTAGCAGGTCTGATATAAAATAGAACGTTTTGAAGTCGACTGAGGTACAATCGAATAAAATTACTAATGTTCGAAATGTTGTTAACAAAGTTAAAAATCAAACCAACCTTTTAGCCATTTATAATCTCTGAACGTAAAAGTGGCAAAAGCTTACGAGTCTATATCAATCGTTCGACAACAGTCTCAGTGGATTATTCAATTGTGAGCGCCCCTCATGCGGCGAAGCAGATTGCAAAAAAAGAACCAATCGCTCATCGTGTGCAGGGCTCGCATATTTCGTGAAAATCCGGGGACCGAAATATTGGAGGCGAAAAATCCTTCCTCACGTCCTAGCGCGCTGCGACTGGACACATCGTGAATTTATTACCATCCCGTGGAATGTCCGCTTTTCTTAGGAGTTCTCGGAAATAATCAGAAACTACAGCCTACGCGCTCTCCAGGGGCTCGGGTGGACGCATATGCATTTGGAATTGTTCTGCAAGAGCGCGTTATATATATTTCCCGGTGTGTATATACCTAAGTACATATACACGCGCGCGCGCGCGCGCGCGCGTATGCGTGCGAGAGTCTGCGCGAAAACTTACGAGCCGTAGCAATTCGCTCTGCGGTTATTAATCGCCGCCAGATTAAGAGCGACCTCCCCCCGCCAGTACCGGTTTGCCAGAGAGAACCGAATGCGCATCAGCGGCTCCGAGCCGTGAGAGCCGACCGTCGCCGTCACATTGTACGCGAGCGTATGGAACTCTCGACAGATGTGCTCTCCATGCACATATTTCAGGAGATTTCTTCGATATACCGATTGTCCGACTGTGCCTTCATCGTTTAGAAAAGATGTGGTTGGTAAAATAGAATGTCTTTTCAGCGAAAAGTTTATAGTCGAGTATTATTGGATCCCTACTTTGAAATCTTAGTTTCATTGTTTGGATAACCTGTTTTGCGACAATTTAGTTGAAAATTTAAACAATTGTGGAATTAAAAATAACGAGTAAATATCTTCGTTTTTTAAAATAATAGTTTTAGATATCTGAAATAATAGTATAAATAAACAATCGAATCCTGCAGGTAATTTATGCTATATCGATAAAATACCTATTATAAAACAAACTCTTATATTTCATTTTTATTTATGTTCAAGGAATGAAAATGTGTTTAAAAATATTAAAAAAAAACGTTTTATATAATATAAATAGGTTAACTGTTAATGAATGTAAAGAATCCGGTTCTGAAAAATTAAGATCGAGCTCTTTAGAATACAAAGTTTATGCTATTACATATGCAACTGACTGTATTTATTTAATTAAAATTCTATTATTTTATTTGCAATTTATTGTGAATATTATAATATAATTTTTTTGTTTTTCTTTTACCGACGTTTCTTATAGAATTTTTTTTAACATGTTTCTTGCAATACTGTTTCTATGCTGCCTTCTAGATTTGTTTCTTTCATTAAACAGCAATAATAGCAGTATTCCTATACTACTTGTATATTATACTAGATAATTATTCCGTTAAATATTTGATAATAATGTTGCTTAAAATAGAATTTTAGAGGATGCTCGTCTTATAAGAGATTCCCCGTATATACCGTCCTTTCGTATTTTCCATAAATTTATTATCCTAATTCCTTGCATGCCCAATAAGCGCAACTGCACCCATATACCGGTAAAATGGACTAATGATTCGGCGTCTTAGAACATTTGTTGCCACTTCATATTTCACTTAGCTCCTTTATTAACGCAAGTGAGTCTATTAAGAAACGAGGCTTTCACTCTGTGCTGTACAAGCCTGACAAAGGGGAAACTTGGTAGAACGGGACGATTAGCGCGCATTATATATGCAAGGTATGCTTGTACGAAATATATGCGTGTACGTATATATAAATCGCGCAAGATGTTCCCCCCCCCCTAGTCGCGCTTATGCGTGTCTCTATATATACGCACACGCATTATAGATACGGACAACTCATTATGTAACGCGGGCTCGAGATCCAACCTCTCCTTTCCCCCTTCCCCCTCCCCCGTGCATATTGGATCGCTCGCTCTCCTGGCGCTCGCTCGCGATGTTCGAGCTACCGTAAACCGTCACGCGCAATCGAACTCCCCGCCCGCGCGACAATCTATTATTACGTGTTTATATGTATATGTATGTATATACACATACAGATATCGAATTTGCAATCAGCGAATAGGCGAAGGTGCCTCTCAACGAAATATCGTCCTCCGTGCGCGCACGGGCGAGCTGCTATTAGCCGAGAAATCGGTCGGGATTTAGGCTACACGGGCAGATATTGCAGCCGGTAAACACATCGATGAGCAGCGCGCGGTACTATAGATCGGTAGTTCCGTGGCCACGATTGGGAATTGCGACTAGAGATGCTCTCGATGCATTAGCAAATCGCACCGTTCGATGTTGGAAATCTTTGGGTTACATTGCTGAAAGGACGGCTAATTGCAAGATAGCCATTTAATTCTCGATTGATGCGGGGATAGGAAAAAGTGCACGTTTAGTGTAGTCGGCATCGATGGCATTATACTATAGTCAATAGTTATAGACCTACTACGTCGTATAGGTGTTATGAATTTGCGAAATATTGCAGTAAAGTTTAGTAAGAAATAGAACATTACTGTAATATCCAGTGATTCCTCTATTTTTAGAAGTTTCATCAGTAAAAAGAAGCTTTAATCTGAGCTGCGCTAATCAATAGGCATTCCTAGAACGTATTAAAGAATATTACCAAGAAGATTTTTTGCACAACCATTTATATAGTTATACACTGTAATACATTATTCGATAACACATTGTTATCTTCCTATATTATATTAAATATTTCAGATATGTTTTAATCATGTATTTGTAAATTGAATCTTCATCTTTATAAATACAAGAGAATTAACAGTAACCTAATATATATTAATAAATCGTAAAAAAAATATTATGGTAAAATGTAAAATACTCCATATATTGGAATTCTATGGAACCTCTTTTTGGACTGTAATTTTAAATTCATTTCAACCTATTTATTTTTTATACATATTTTATTCATATCTCAAAATATTTAAAACGTTAAATTACCATTTAGGCTTCAAAAGGAAATTATTAATTTAATTAAGTATATTTATTTTACAAAGTTATATATATATATATATATATATATATATATATATATATATTTATACAAATCTTGCAAAATATTAACATATTCAAGTCAAAAGACAAAAAATGATATTTAGTTAAATAAGAATATGCTCAGATTTATTATAGTATACATATACTTCGCTTGATAAATGAAATGGTGTGCGTTCACATTCACAGACGACCAGTCTTCATATATTGATTGTTATGATACAAATAAGAATGTACTTTTATCAATATCATACACTGAGCGAAAGTGCTTTACCAATAATTTAGCGTAAGTGTTGCAATAGTCTTCAACATAAATAACTATTTACTAATTGTTAAGATTGTAATGTAATGACCGAATTATACAAATTAATTCATTAACTTATTTCCTATCTTTCAAAATTCTAGCTCAAGATTAGAAGACCTTGTACAAATTAAATTTAAGAAATAAAAATAAAAAACTATTATTATATAAGAGTAATGAGCAGATGTATAAATTGTAATATAAATAAGACCAATTGGACTATATTTATCACAAATTTTACTTGATATTTTCTCAGTGCAAACATCAAATGTATATATATATATTTTTTTTATGAAAGGGATTGTGAGAAGTGCCAGATATCATTGATAATACTGAAATAAATTATAGTGAACAGCCAGGCTTTAAATAATTTATATTAATTTATATGAATACGTAGCCTTTGTCTGAGAAAATTATAGCAAATGTCGTCTGTCCAGTCTTTACTACTGCAAATAAGATCTTTGTGGTACAATATGAAGTCACTCGATATCGCTTGACAGTCAATCAATTGATCATTTAAATCATTTAAATTATACCGTAATCATATGAAATCCCATAATTATTTTGACTCTGAGTTTTGAATTCATACCGACCGATAACATTAAGTCCATACATCGTTCGGGACGTTAAAAAAATCGTTCACCGAATCGTTCACCAATATATGTCGTATTCCTTCGTATATATGCTATTGCTATTAAACATACACCATATACTATATACTATGATACTGGCGCAAGCGGGGCGGGGAGAGGGGGTGGAGACCAGGCTCGGCAAGGTGACAAGCACGTCGACTCCGTCTTCCTGTTCCGTCAGCACAGAGACTTTAAATATAGCCTGCAGCCGCGCGCGCTCGTTTCTTTTTCCCTCTTTCTCATACGGCATGCACCTCATATAGAAGCGCTTGCGAGAGCTTTGATTATTCTTCACGAATGAAGCGCTCGAAGGAAGGATCGCAGACCTCGGCGAAAGGATTCACTCGGGCTGACTCGTTATATAGAAGTATTCTTTTTATTTTTAAACATTTATGGAAATTCAACTGTTCTCCATAACGACTTTTTCTGGAAATTTTTGTCTCAGTATATATGGAGGTATAATTTTCTTCTTCTTCTAATTGTCAATTCATGTTATCGGTTAATTAAAGATTACACGGGGTTCATTGTCGAAGAAACAAAAGGATAAAATTAATTTAAAAAATGATGTAGGTGTCCGTCCTAGTCATAAATAATATAATATATTCACAAAAGTACTGGCATATTAGAGATACGTAAAAATAAAATTGATCGTTGCTTGATAGCCAGATTAAGTTAGAAATCCGTAGAAAACTATATAGTTTTACGATGTAGTTGATGAACGAAGCAACCAATTGTAGCATTATCGTTATAACTGGTAAAGTGTGTAAAAAGCGAAGTAAAAAGTATAAAGTTCCACTTGAATGTAAGAGGAAGATTATCGCAAAAGTATTGCCTGCATAAGAAAGGGACGATCGGTATAGAAGTAACGAGACGGGGCTGGAATGGAGAGTTAGAGAGAGAGAGAGCGAATGAGAGAGATGGGGGAAGGGGGACAAAAGAAAATTAAAATGCTCACCGTCATTCTCTCTTGCTTTCTGCATCGCTCGCGCGGTACGTCTCTAGAAATTCTTAAATGGCAAGGCGAGCGACGGCCGCTTATGTGCTGCGGTCGCCCGCGAGAGGCAGACGTGGTGCGAGAAGGAAGAAGAGAGAGAAGGAAAGAGAGAGGGGAAAGCAAGGAAAACGTTATAGACTGGCCTCTCTATATCGCTCATTGCGTTGCCGCGGGCTCGAAGTATGACATGCCTGCGAGTTTACGCGCAACGCGTGTTTTAGCATCAGCTCATTCTAATTCATATATACTCCAGTGTCGTAATAAGCTACAGAAAATATGTATCTCAATGATCAATAAATAATCAGAACGGGCTTTAGGCCAAAATTTATTGCGTATATTTGTTTAAACAATAGTTTTTTTTAAATAATCGTCGCCCTGATAGTATAGGGAAACAGTTTCTCAATTCACAGATTGATGGAGAAAGCCCAGATACTTTCAAGAGGTAGGTGGGCTCTTCAATGATTCTAAAATACGTGTGTCTTTTACCTTGTGTGTGACTTCATCCTTATACATCGATTAATCAATGGCCCAATCTCAAGAAAAAATTTCGTATAGAATAATTGTACAATATGTAAATGGGTAATTTTTCAAAGCCAAGGTCAATCGCGCACTCGATATTTTGATCATAACACCGCACTGCTTCCAAGTGATTAAAAAAATTATTGGACTTACTTTAACGAATTCTCGTTATTACGAAGAAGTATAAAATATGAATTGTGTGTCCCAGTTAAAAAATAAGCGACTTTTGCACATCAAGAGAAAAACATGAATATAGTATTTCTGCAAAAATTCTGTCATACTCAGTATACATATGATACATTTTGATTTTATTTCTTCATTTATTTATTATTTTACCGACGCGAATATCTAGAAAGGAATTTGATATCGTCAAAAAGTATATACTGAGTATATTTGAAATGCATCGATTTCTATTTTTCCATTACTTCGCTTCTCTTATATATTTTTTTAGTTATTTGAGATGGTTTCACATTTCTTACGGGTTTGTTTTCAAAATGTTGTTTGCAGATTTTCATCAGTGTTTTTCTCTCATTTTAACCATAATCAGAGCAAAGTTTACACTTAAGTTCCATGTCTCTACTATTTATTTTATGCTATATATTTCACAGTTTAGTTGCTGAGGATGAACCGTAGCGGTTCGAAACGTCGGACACAAATGGAGAAAATAAGGTTTTGGCCAGCCAGGTTTCCTTCACTAGCATAGAATATCGTTTATTATTTTTATTATTTTTATTTTATTATTTTTATTGTATTTAATTTTTAATCTAATTTATTTTTAGTAATAAGTTTTATGTCAGATTGTTTTAGATAATATATTGTATTATAAACACTGTAAGACCCATAAAAATATTTATTAATTTTATTTTACACACACACGCACACACCTGTTGAAATTGTAGGCGACCAGTGGAAAAAGTGGAATAACCTCTCGAATAACCTTCAATGCGCTATTTTCTCCGGCACCAACCACATCCCAATGTATCGATACGATTATTCAGGTATATTTGGACTACTCGTTTTATACTAGGACCTCCCCCCCCACGTTTTACCTAGAGCCATCATCATTTACGGTCGCAACTTGCATAATTTTTAATAACAAATCTGGACAGCATACATACATACACACTCTTATATAATGCTGCACCTTCCTAGTTTTTCGTCATTTATAACGCGCGCCCGCATGCTCAGGCACAAAGTTTTAATAGAGGAAAGACAGGAGACGATCGATCGCTAAGCAGTCGGATCACGTTCCCTGTGACACACATGCTGCGCGCCTGACGTGGAATGTCAGGCGCGAGTCCGCGTGCGCGTCCCGTCGACCGGCGAATACGTCGCGTCGCGCCGTCACGGCGAGACGCGACGCGCCCCCGATGGCAAAAGGAGCTGCTGCACCGGGATTTCTCGGAAACGACGCGGAATGTGAGGTGGTTGTGGCTCCTTCTTAATTGGCGAGCAGCATAAGGACGCGTATTCGGGAATTATGATTTCGGGCCGCGAGCCCCCATGTGTGCATGTGTGTGTGTGTGTGTGTGTGTGTGTGTGTGTGTATATAATATATATATATATATATATATATATATATATATATATATATATAATATGATTGGGGTGGCAGAATACTTGTTGTACACTTTGGAGCTTCGGCCCCAACCCAAAGATTTCGTCGCTTACGAGTTTTTCGGATAGGATTCGTTGGGCTTCTGTGCTGGAATTGCATTTCGAGAGCCATTTTGGAAAAAATAAATTTAAAAAAGAGAAGATAGAAAGAAGTAAGTCGAGTAACGTGATTTATTACTCTGTCTATCGTCATTGGGTATGGCAAAACATGTCTCCTTTTAATTATCAAAATAATTCGGATGTGTTTTGATACAATTGTCTTTCTGTCCAACATTTTTCATTGTTGCATCCACTTTCATCCAATATTTTTCATATAATTATTCATGATACTTACTCACGTATGGAGTTAATTTTAGTCCGAAACTTCAAATAGTGTAGAAAATATAATATGGGCATACTTATATTTGTATAACCAATCACATTAAATTTTCGATTGATTTTTATTTAAGCTTATTATTAACTTTAGTCATTAGAATATTCATTTATATAAGCGTTATAATACTTAATCTCGTTAAGAAATCAGACATAACCTGGATGAGAGCTCATATTGTTTTTTTATAAAATGAGATAAGACTATAGAAACATTTCGTTATTTTAAAAATTGTTTATACTACTTAATTAAGTTTATACATAACATTGATTTATTTGGTTGGTATTATAAATAGATTTCAACTTCTAGCATGAAAGAGAAGGAAATTCATTAATTTAAAAATTCTTATTTACTTTTCAATTCGAATATTAAATAAAAATCTCGTAATCCTAATTGCGATGAAGAAGTCCTGAATAACGCGTTCTGTCCTTTATACAAATGCCGACCATTAAAAAGAACGCGTGCAGTCCAGCTTTTGTTTTGCCACGCTCTTTTTGAAAATAATGAAATACATATATTTTATACACATTAAAATATCCGCGGCATTTTTCAATTAGAGGAATAAAATATCGTTCTGAGCACGGTTGTCGTAAAAAATCGCGCGGGGTCGTTTTACTGTTTGACGGCAATAATTTCGCTATTAAAGGCCTTTTAATAAGTGTACTTTTGCACTTACAGTACATTGAAATGGCGATTAAATGAAAATCTCCCCGAACGAACGCTAAAGCTGTCACGATCTCCCGCCTCTCTCCCTCTCTCTCCCTCTCGACCTTCCTTCATGGTCTTCCTCGAAGTCCGGGCACACGTATATGCGCAATGGCCCCGGGGCAACCTGTCGACGTGTGCCGCGCCGAGACTATTTGCCGGTCAGAAATAAGTCTGATATATTTTAATGCGCGCGTGGATATAACTACAGTTTCGAACTGCTCGAGGAATATGCCTCGAAATATGGCAGGTGGTGGCGATAAATCCAATCAGTTGATAAAAAAATAAGGGGGAAAACGAGGAGCGGTGAAAATCGTCTCCGAGTCCATAAAGTGGCTTTGATCATTGGGAGATTCAACTGAAAATAATGGGAATATTAACATTTTTATTTTAAACTCATCGATTATTTTAACTTAATTTTATTAAACGCTAAAAAGTATAAACATCAATAGTGCGAACCTAGGATCATGTTCGACGCGTCGCTTCCACATAATCTGCTATTCTAAAATCATAGGAATCCCTAGAAAATTACGGCACGATGCCTCGAAGTGCCAATTTCCCGTCCCTCCGTATGCAATTCAGTTGGTCGATTTTTTGGGTCCGCCTACTCCGCCGATAAGCGCAATAAAGTCCCGAGGCCACGGTGACTCGGCGGCGACGACGCCACGAGAGAAATAGTGAGAGAGAGAGAGAGAGAGAGAGAGAGAGAGATTGAGAAAGAACAGCGGGCAGGTGAAACCGGTTGCATTTCCAATAAAAATGTCAAGCCGCCCTCGACGCGGCGCGTATGGAAATTTCACGGCCATTAATCGAAGGGATCTCGCGCGCTTATTGTTTTCCGCGAGAGAGGGTCCCGTGTGCGCTCGGTCGTTAAGAGCGATGCGCTCCGCACTCGCGTATAATACGGGCTCTTCATGGCGGCGCGGCCGCTGTGCTTCCTTAGCCCCGAGGACCGGAGCTAATGCATCGTCTATATTTCTCTATCTTTCATAGATCTTTATTTGTTTCTTTCCTCCATCCTTCACTGTTCTTTCGATTTATACGCATGCGCGTGGGGGTGGAATGGGAGGAGAACCTTGCAGAAATATCTCACCGCCGGTTTTTCTTGCTGTAAGGACTCTGTGGGCTGGATTCTTCCGATTTGTACGCTCTTGAAGCAGTTACTTTGATTATGCATCGAAGGAAATGAAGTATTTAATATCTTCCTTGCTGAGAATCACTCGCCAACGGGTGGAGTCAAATATTATTTTAATATGAGCCTATAGTTGGCTTCGAAAGTAATAAAGGCTTACTTTGTTATTTATCTTTAGAAAGCTATCATTATAATAATATACAGTTTATATAATAATTATGTTCGATCAAAATTATTATTTCTTTTTTTTCTGTAGTCTGCAAAAACTTTAAATATTTTCTAAGATTTCTCCTTAGAAGAACTTAAAAATCGATCAGAAGAGTCTGTAGGGTTGAAAGTAAATTTACAAGCCTACAGATTAAACATATACATGCTTACTTACATTCGCACCAGCCAAATATCGTTATTTACATGGAGTGGTCAGGGTATTAGTCTTTGCACATATTGTTATTATTTTTAAACTACTAATATTTCATTAACTTTCAGTGATCTTATATATATGAGTGCAGCTGCATACCATGCAGAATAACCTAAATTTTTTAAATCAACCCTCAGTAGTCTTATCGTAATTTTAAGTCCAATTACTCTCGCAATTACTCTTATTTTTAATGTAGTCTTATAGCTAAAGTGTTTATAGTAATGAATGATAGCATACAAAAAAATATTAAAATGTTGAAAGTCGACCCACAGTATTTGCATGCATCATTCAGTTGACTTACCTCATTTTTAAAAGAAGTGAGTAATGTGGAAATCTACGTTGCTGTGCTTTGTTTCTCAAATCAAGAGCGAATTTCAGCTATTAATATACTACTCTTCTTCACTGTGCAGTTTTCATCAATGTGACTTCCTTTCGCAATTATTGTTAGCTCAAAAATTAATGAGAGCCACATTCAAGATTACGAAGATTTTGGTAATATAACCTCAAGATATTACTTTACTTGTACCTATATTTAAGTTACATTCCAAATATAAGGTTAAAAACTCAATTTTATAATCAAAGAAATTGCTAAATCCATCTAAATACAAGTCTCTTAATCTTCATTCATCTTTAACTAAATCGAACTAAATATTAATAGCAACCTCAGTAATTAATGTTTAAATATTTTATATATAAAGTTGAAATCATAAGCATTCTTAGATAAAATTCAAAAACCTTATTTTGTCAGAAAAATGTGGCGAGGAAACTTGAAACATCTCTTATACCATAAATGTTCTTACAGTACTTAGGAGGACGAAAAAGAAAATAAGATTAGACATGTGAAGAAATATTCAGAATTGTTTGTATAGATTTTCAAAAGTCACCAGAATACAAGATTTATCGTTCCTATTGTTATTATTATTGGGAAGCAGTGTGTAACTTTCTCAAGAGCAATCTATCACGGTATTAACACACGTAGAAGTCCAGGTGACCAAAAGTCACACAGTCGAGAATCGTGTTACTATCGTCGTGTTAGAAAAGGTCATAGTGATCCACTTTTTATCAAGAGTCACAATGCGCCACAAAAAATGCTTCTTTTTTGCCTGACAAGCAAAGACAGTGCGCTATTGTATCGATTCATAATGTCACTTTTAGTCAAATCGTGTGGTATCCATTTTTCTTCTTTACGAATCTTTCCCATCGCATGTAAATGTTTGCCAACTACTCTGTCGCTGACTCCTAACTTATTAGCGAGTTCCCTCTGCGTTTGAGCTGAGTTTTCATGTAATAATGCTTGCAATTTTTAGTATCTCTACTTCCAAACTATTGTGAAAATGCTATTGTGACAACGATATATGTATTTCAGACGAATAGTACACAAATCTGGTAGCGGATTAATGTGCAGGTATGAAGGACAGCTCCCTGACACCAGACTTAATTGCACCCGATCTGCAACCGTTGCTCGGAGCAGAGAAAATCTGTGCGTATTCTTCACTTCGTGCGGAACCACTGAGCAGTGAACATTAGCAACACAACTTGTATTATTATTTGACCTTATTTATATTCCATTACGTATATATAAAATATCGTTCCTTGTTTTTACATTCATGAGTTTAACATTAGTGTTTCCTGATTTCGTGTAAAGAAAAACAATTGTGATTGTTTAAATAAAGAATATTATATTAACTTCAATAAACGTTGTTTTTCTTATTTTATTACAAGAGGTTATGGGCCCAGACCTAGTGTAAACAAAGTGAATAAAGGCAATATAAAGTATAGAACGTTTGAAGATATAGTGATTGGAAGTGCATAAAAGTGAAGTGAGTTTTATAAAGTGAAGAATGGCAGACTTTCGTTCAGCAATTCAAAAACTCAACAGCGAAAATTATTCAACATGGAGCTACAAACTGAAGCTTATGTTGATGCATGACAAGTTGTGGGAAGTCATTAAGAACGAGCCACCTATTACAATTGATACCACATGGACCGCGAAGGATGAAGCGGCGCTAGCTACAATTGGCTTATCAGTAGAGGACAGTCAGCTCAGACTTATCAAAAATTCACAATCAGTGCGTGAACAATGGAACAAGTTAAAGGAGTATCATCAAAAATCTACTCTCTCAGGTAGAATTCACTTACAACGTCGGCTCTACCATAGTGTAATGGAAGAGGGTGGTGATATGGTCGAGCACATTGCTACGTTATGTGAATACGTAGATAAACTTTTTGGAATGGGCCATCATATCGATGACAACACACTTGTGGGAATTCTTCCGTGCAATATTCCGGAATCTTACGGTACCCTCATCATGGCTTTAGAGGGAAGGCCGGAGAAGGACCTTACACTTGATTTCGTCAAAGGTAAGCTGATTGATAAATTTATGAAGTGTAAAGATGCATGGGAATCAAAAAATAGTCCATCAAATGAAACGGCTATGAAGACCGTATATGCTGATAAAAGGAAAATAGAAAATGCACACTTGAAGTGTTTTTTCTGCAAGAAAAATGGCCATGCCAAGAAACAGTGCAGAAAATATAAGGATTGGCTGGCTAAACAACCAGAAAAAGCAAATAAAGTGATCAATTCAAGTGTCGTCAGCGAAGAACATTTCGGTTGCTATTTAGCTCAAGTAGAAGTTTGCCTCAGAACCCAAAATGAAGAATGCTGGATAATAGATTCAGGAGCGACCAGTCATATGGCTCATGCGCGAACTTTCTTCGAGAAGCTCGACGGAGGCGGTACAGGATACGTACGCCTTGCGGATGACGAGAACCGTGTCAAAATAGAAGGAATTGGTGTTGCAGCAACTAAATGTACAGACGGCAATAAAGTAAATTTAATTATAAAATTGCATGATGCACTGTATGTCCCTGGATTAGGTGCAAATCTTCTATCCGTAAGTAAATTAACAAACGACGGATATAAGACTATATTTGCAAAAGACAGTTGCAAAATTATGGAAGATGAAACAGTATTAGCGATAGCAAAGGTAGCCTCCGGTTTCTACGAATTAAGGGCGGAGAAACTCTTTGCAGGGAAGGCAATAGTTATACATAACAGCTGTACGGAGAATTTTCATCAAGTATGGCATAGAAGGTTCAAACATCGTCTTACAGAAGCAATTAAGTCATTGGAGAAAAATGCATTGGGTGTAGGTATTAAAATAACGGACTGCGGAAAGGATATCATATGCGAAGACTGCATCAAGGGGAAATTAGCTCGTAAACCTTTCCCGAAGGAATCTAAGACACAGACGCATGCAGCTCTCGACTTAATACATACAGATGTATGCGGCCCAATGCAGACCCTAACTTCAAGTAACAACAGATATTTTATGACCATCATTGAAGATTACTCTAGGTATACGTACATTTATATAATGCGCCAGAAAAACGAAGCTGCCGCCTTAATCCAAGAATATATAAAGATGGTCAAGACACAATTTCGAAAAGTACCGAAGATAATTAGGTCAGATCGAGGAAGGGAGTATGTCAATAGGGAACTCCAATCCTCTTTGAAAACTGAAGGCATCCTCGTGCAATATACGGTACCGTACTCGCCACAACAAAATGGCGTTGCCGAACGAAAAAATAGGTCGTTACTCGACATGTCGAGATACATGCTTCTTGATGCGGAGCTCGATAAGAAATACTGGAAAGAAGCTGTTCTGCCAGCAAATTATTTGCAGAACAGGCTAACCAGTAGAGCAACGACAAAAACTCCATATGAATTATGGTACTCGGAGAAACCGAATTTACAGAATCTAAAGATTTTTGGCAGTCCAGTTTACATGCATATTCCAAAAGAACAAAGAAAAAAACTGGATATGAAATGTGAAAAGTTGATATTTTTTGGTTATTCCAGTGAATCTGAAGCTTATAGACTTCTAGATATAACAACAAATAAAATAAAAATAAGTCGAGATGTGGAATTTATCTATAAAAGAGGCATCAAGGAAAATCTCCACTTCAAAATATGTGTGACGTTATTTTAGACAATAAGGGCATAATGACAGAAGACAATTTTGATGACAATAAATCTATAGCATCATCAAACGAACTTTATACAGGTTTTGAAGATGGTTCTCTCGAAAGTAATATTCAAGAAGGAAATATACCTGAATCAGGCGAGCATCCAGTTATACGGCGCTCTGAAAGGCCGAACAGGGACGTGCCGGTGGATAGATATATGGGTACTTTACATTTAGCGAGAGAAGAACCCGAACCAAGAAGTGTAAAAGAAGCTCTATCGAGAAAAAATAAAGATAATTGGAAAAAGGCTATGGACGAAGAAATTCAATCGCACTATGAAAATTGCACATGGGAGATCGTTCCGAAACCAGAAGGAAGAGACATTACGAAATGTAAATGGGTCTTCAAAGTTAAAAGAAATGCTAAAAACTAAAAAGAAATGCGGAGATATAGAAAGGTATAAGGCCAGGCTTGTCGCTTGCGGTTACTCACAAAAATACGGAGAAGATTATGATGAAATATTTGCCCCTGTTGTAAAACAGACAACTCTTCGCACGCTGTTAACAATAGCAGGCATAAATAATCATCGGATTAAACATTTCGACGCAAAAACGGCATTTCTCAATGGACAGCTTCATCAAACCATCTATATGAGAGAACCGGACGGATATATTACTCAAGACAGACAAAACATGATTTGCCGCTTGAGGAAGGGAATTTACGGATTAAAACAAGCGGCAAAAATATGGAATGATTGCTTGAACGATTGTTTGACTAAATATAAATTCAAGCAAAGTAAAGCAGACCTATGTCTGTATATTAAGGACGACGGTCACAATAAAATTTATTTAATCGTTTACGTCGATGATTTTCTTATTGCTGCTAAAGATTCAAAGATAATCGACCAAGTCGCAGATTATTTACGAATCAAGTTTCAATTAAAGGAACTCGGTGATCTCAGCTTTTATTTAGGAATTGAAATAAGGAAAAATGAAAACGGGATATTCTATATAAAACAAGAGAAATATATAGAAAAAATTTTACATAGGTTTGGTTTGCATAACGGTAAAATATCTAATATTCCTCTTGATCAAGGATATCTAAAAGCTCGAGACGATATGACACCAATGCCGGAAAGTGAGGGTTATCAACAGCTCATCGGTGCCCTATTATATCTCGCGGTAAACACGCGACCAGATATAGCTGCAAGTATAACAATTTTAAGTCAGCACAATAAAAATCCTACTACAACAGATTGGACGGAAGCAAAAAGAGTTGTTCGCTACCTGCATGGCACAATAAATGCCGAACTACGACTGGGACGAAGAGGAGACTTATCGAGCCTTATCGGATATGCAGATGCGGATTAGTATTGAAAATCGTATTGATAGAAAGTCAAATAGTGGCTTCATTTTTTAATACTTTGGATCGCCTATTAGCTGGACTTGCCGAAAGCAACCTTGCGTGTCACTTTCTTCAACAGAAGCGGAATACATTGCACTTGCAGAAGCGACACAAGAAGGCATATAGATCCGTCGCTTACTTGAAGATTTCGAAGGAAAAGTACCAGAAACTACCTTGGTCTACGAAGACAATCAGAGTTGTCTGAAACTTTTAGAACATAAAAGGTTTAATCATAGAACAAAGCATATGGATACAAAATTTCATTTTGTTAAAGATATGAAAGACAAACAGATCATGAATTACAAATATCGTCCTACTGAAAACATGATAGCGGATATGTTAACAAAGCCGCTGGGAAAAATCAAATTAAGAAGCTTTGTAGAAATGGCAGGACTAACATACAACTAAATCGTCGATTTTTATATCGTTGAGAAAGGGTATTGTGAAAATGCTATTGTGACAACGATATATTTATTTCAGACGAATAGTACACAAATCTGGTAGCGGATTAATGTGCAGGTATGAAGGACAGCTCCCTGACACCAGACTTAATTGCACCCGATCTGCAACCGTTGCTCGGAGCAGAGAAAATCTGTGCGTATTCTTCACTTCGTGCGGAACCACTGAGCAGTGAACATTAGCAACACAACTTGTATTATTATTTGACCTTATTTATATTCCATTACGTATATATAAAATATCGTTCCTTGTTTTTACATTCATGAGTTTAACATTAGTGTTTCCTGATTTCGTGTAAAGAAAAACAATTGTGTTTGGTTAAATAAAGAATATTATATTAACTTCAATAAACGTTGTTTTTCTTATTTTATAACAAGACAAACTACTGAAATCATTCTTTACATGTTGTAAGCGATGGAACTTGTTTGTTACAACATTCTTGAAACAATTGCTAGTTTTTGTTGCAAGTTTCTGCTACACTTTTTTCCAAACAAAATAATATATATATATATATATATATATATATATATATATAATTTATTAAAGTTTTTATAATGAAGCTGAGTAATGACAATATAACTTCATAAGCTTAAAGTTGGTAAAATAGACACGGGTAACTCTCGCATGGGGTTAGCATTTGTGCACGACGCGAATTGCATTATAGATGTTGTATATTGGGTGACATAATAATGAGAAAAAAACTTAGTGCTGGAGTTTTCAGACGTCAGTGGTCGGAGCTGGCATATAGATTATTTTATAGGACTGAATCCTCCGAATGTTGATACCTGAAAACACCTTTCGTGTTAGATGTGCAGATGATGTGGTAGCCGTAATTATTATAAACGATTATGATACTGCAAAGATAGAATTCAATTCAGTGATGTATCATGTGGAGAAATAGATGGAGAGCAAGATGTTAGAACTGGAGGCAGTGAAAACAAAGAGAACGACCCTGATTAAGAGACGTATTCCAAAGATACATCTAATGCGGATTAGAGATAAGACAGTTAGTAGCAGATCATTTATGAGGTATGTATGAATAGAAGTAAACGAAGAAAGAGAATTTTCTCTGATTTTAAAATAAAGCATCAAGAAAATCTTTTCTCCCACTTTCGTTATGCTAATGTAATTTGCTATGTCTATGGAGGAATTTTTGGACGGATGCCATTATAAATTAAAGCGTGTTTGCATTCGTGGAGAATTGTAGCGATTGACGAGTGTGCGTAGAATGTGCATCAGCTGCGGGTCTGTTTCTTGTTATTTTCACCTGCGTTTAATCGCCGTTCTCTCGGCGGGCAGGCGATAAATATGAACTTTATACACTATTGTAAAAGATGCGTTTAAGTTGTAGATCGTCGTCTTTTAGGAAAAACCTGTTGAAAAGATGCGTCACTGACTGTGTATGCGCTTAAGGTATGAAAATTCAGTATGCGATAGATTGTAAAAGAACAACGAACGAGATAATTTATGAAGGACTGTTCTTATAGTTTGACAGTTCTTTTGTGGCCTCCGAAGAGTCAGATCTTCTATATATATATAGAAAATATACGTCCATTAAACTACATGATTTATTCTGAGTTTATTCCTTTTTACACTCAAAATTTTTATTTTCGAAATGGTAGAAGATACTTAGTAGTGATGCTTTCAAGCTGACCTTCTGAGATGGAATAAAAAACGTGCTGGATAGGACTGCTCGAGTGACAGCGCAACTTGTATGCTGTACGCGGCGTCTGCACATAAGGACAGCTGTATATATCGTATTATTCTTAGCAGTGAAAACTACTGAAGACCCAAAATATAAAAAAAGAATTATGCATCGTCGACTCCTGCCTTACGATCTGTGAATCGGAGATACTGGTTATTGCATCTGATATCCCCATTGATCTTCAGTCAAAAGAAAAGAAGGTGGTTTATCAGAAAAAAAACATTTTCGATAGAATGGATACGGTCAAACGGGCCAGAACGACTACGATAACGGAATGGTACAAGCACTGCGATAAGTATCCTTGTGATCAATGGACGGCTCGTGTGATTAGTCAGATAGAGCCATGGATCCAACGGTCGATCAAAGAAGTTAATTACCACCGCACACAGCTCCTATCAGTACATGGCCGATTTGGGCTCTATCTTCATAAGATAGAGAAAGTAACGGAGTCGATCTGTACCTACTGTTTGGCTCCTCGAGCCAATGCTCTTCATATCCTCTTTCAGTGCGAGACGTATCATTTTGAAAGAGAACTTCATTGGTATGACTTTTCGACCAGATAGTATCATCTAGCTGGATAGTCCGAAGACAAATTCTAGGATATCTTGGTTTTGCAAGACTATCCTAGATCACAAAAGAAAACTTGAAAAAAGCTAACCCACATGGGTAATGTTCTTATAAACCGTTCCCGATCTGCATGTACGTCGAAGAGTGGGTTTAGTAGGTTCAAATCTTGCATGCGGCTGGTTCCAACGGTAATTCTAGTTTTCATGATTGCTAGGACGTTAATCCATTCGATTGTTGCATTAACTTCTCACTATCCCAAAAAAAATTTTATTGGCACTTTATAACAATAATAATATTAATAATACTAACAGTAAAAATAAGAATACCAATATCAAGAACAAGAACAATAACAACAGCAACAATAACAACAACAACCACAACAACAATAATAATAAGAGGCCTACGATGGCGGGATGGATAGAGCGAAGAACTAGTAACTTGGTGAGTGATACGAGTTTAAATCCTGGTCTCAGCCGATTGATACAAGCACAACTGTAATGATTTACACGTGCTTTGTATATAAATATATCGTAGACTTCTATCGCTGATATAGAATAATGGTAATAATACATTATTATTAATACATTATTATTGTATTAAGACATTATTATTGTAAACGATAGAAAAGAAAATTTTTATTTTATTTTAAAAATACCTTTTTTCTTCGAATATTTCTTATAAAATGAAGTCTTTATATTTGGCCTAATCGCCTGGAAGACCATTGTCAACGTAAAAACAATGTCTTCTCAAGCAAATTTTTCAAATTTAATTTATTATGTGTTTGAGAAACTTATATAGCGTTTCATACTCTACCATTTATTAACTTCGTTTAGTAAGCTTAAATAGTTCTATTATTTTATAAGTGTATACAATGACAAAATTTACAACATCCATTTCAAAGCAAGATTTCGTTCTCACAATAAAATTATATATTTTTTGTATTATGTGATCTTTGGTCTTGGATTAAGCCTCGTACGATTAAACTAGATATTAAAAAAATAAGAGCTCTGAGGGCACGGCATTAAACTATCAAATATATAAGAAATATCCACGTTTGTAAAGCATTATTAAATATTATCACGCAGAACATGGGAAAATGAACAGAATCGTAAGGTGTATGTAAAACATGTGCAGCGCAGATTATCGTAGACAGCTGCACCGTTGACTATAATAAAACCGTTCGGACGCTCATTACAAACAGCAGTTGTCAGAAACTCTAATGCGTTCTTCACGTATATTTGGGCTGCTTTGATCTCAAGTAGTTTTTGCTACATTATTTCAGCAGAGCTTATACAACCCAACAAATGAATTAAAAAATAAGATAAAAAATCATGCTGAATATAAATAATATTTAAAAATGTAATATAAAATAATATTAAAAATGTAAGAATGCAGCATATATATTCTACGTATAAATTATAGAGTGTATAAGTGCGTTAGCAGAAAGAAAGATAGGTGTTGCGATCATCGGAAGCGAGAAAACATATAGTTAGTCTTCATCGGAGCTTGCTCTCGAGCGCGTGTTTATAATATATGTATACATGAGTATGTAATCATTTAATAAATATATAGTTATATTCGAAATAAGTAGCATCCTTACTTCAGTAAATCGACTCCCTCACAAAAATAATATTAAAAATAACAAATACATAATAAAAAAATTAATTTTTTTATATATACATTTTCGCATTCGTCCAGGTTCATGTACAAACGAGGGAAAAAAAATTTTTCAAAAATGAGAATTTACAATCTGCATTCTTTCTACGTATTTAAATATTTTTTCAACACATATTGGACTATTGTTTATTTATTCATGACATAAGAATGATAATAAAGACATTTTTGTATTTATAATTGTAAATAATGCATCATTTCGCAGAAATTCGTCTTGACACCATTATTCTTTCGAAACTAATTTAATATGATGAAAGTGATGAAAAAACTAATTTTATGTCGCGATCTTTCGAACGCCAACTACCAACTTTTTATTTTCCGAAGCTCCAAGATATTCCATTTTATTGCACTTAGAATGGAAGTCGGATGATATTGCCATGAAACCCGGTCCTTTCATTAATTCGTATCTACTCGAATCTTTCCGAAGACCGAAATTTTCCTTTCGATCATCCTGTCCCATACGGTAATGCTTCGACTGTCGCCCAAAATTTTCACGTCTATTGTCAGTTTTCGTCTCTTAAACACTATACTTCGTAAGGACGTGCGCGCGCACGAATCTATTGATTAATAAAGTTTTTTTTCATTTTGTGTACGTTAAAATCAATATTCGTTTATCTTATCCATAAATTTATTGTGTAATATTTATTACCTGTATAAGTCTGTAATACCTATTATAAATACTATTACGGCTGTGATTGTTATCTGCACATCCTGTATTTATCGAGGACCCTTATAATTTTCGTTCTTTATCAATAATATATGTTCTTAAGCAATATAGATTCATGTTTGATAGAGCTAAGCTTTGGTCCGTAAAATAATGCTTATCTAATTTAGTTTCAAATGTATGTAAAGATTCATTAATGTGTCTATTTGAAATGGTTTGTACCGAAAAGAACTTATAGGTTTAATCGTGCAGAAATAATTGCAACACGTTCATTTCTTGACAGTGCGAGCACTTATACATAGTTCGATGTATATCCATTTTTATTTAACTATACTCACGTGCACATGAAATAAATTAGTCATTCTAGCGGTTTATTAATAAAACACAGACAGTTAAATTTATTTTTATTTTTTATTAAATAATCCTTATCTTTAACCTGAAACTCAACTTTTAAATTAGATGCAACATATTTGTAAACATAAAATCTTACGTCATACAATCGTTTCATGACATTATAAAGTGCCAATATTTCAATTAATTTGAATTAATTTTAAACTATAGTCCGCCCTTCTATAAGATGTATATAGAATATTTAAGGGTGTTGGAAAACGGAATGAATAGGCCAACACTATTCTGTTAATTTATAGTATCTTTATTAAAACAGCAGAGGAAACGAAGATTTAGACAGCACGGAGCGCACAATAAGACTAAACTTACTTCAAACAGATTTTCAGACGAAACATTGCTTACATCTTACGGTGTGATTACGACACATTACCAGGTGTTAATATTCCTGAGAAGAGAAGAACCTGGAAAATGCTGTACCATTAGTTATGAAGATTTGAATACGCATAATCCTATCATAAACTGTGCTGCGGCGATCCCGAAGGGCCATTCTTAATTGTACACACATTAATTTGCAATTTAATTTTGTATTAGAATTCCACCAAAGTAAGAAAAGAATGTAAACAATTTGAAATTTCTTGCATTATTTTTATATTAATCAAATTAAATCAAAAGAGTATTTAATCTGCTTGTCGATCTGTATAGAAGGAGCAGGAGAAAAAAGATGCAGTAGATTAAAGTAGAAGCAAGATGCAGTGAACGCACGCACGCCAACCGGACAATCTCGCGTAAATATAAGTGTTAATACTGAATACACAGTTACAGGTGTACACTCTATCTTATACGCACGGCATCTCCTGACCTATAACGCGCACCGTTCCCTTACGCAATCGGCGCAAGCATTGGGAGTGTGGGTATACGTCTATAGTTGCTGATGCCTCCGGTATATGGAAAATTTCGCGTGATCTCTCTCTCTCTCTCTCTCTCTCTCTCTCTCTCTCTCTCTCTCTCTCTGTCTTTACCACTCTCACAGAAAACGGAGATAGTATACGAGAGTGCAGGATAATAAACGAAGATATGCGCACATAGAGTTGAAAATAATTGAGTTATTCGAGCATACTAGAATACATTTCCCTATTGTGCTATTAGAAAGGGCTCAAATATCGGTATTGGTCTTGACAATTGAGTCTTATTTTATAACGTTTGCAATATGTGCAAAAGTATGCAATGAAATGCCAAACCGTATTATAAACACGATGCGTTGTATTAGTCCCTAGAGATATCGTAATATATCACTCATGTCTCAATTTACAAGAACCATCCAACGACTTTGGAGATTCAATACAAAATGATCATTCCTCTCAAATATGTATCTAATGCGTGCTCGACTTGGCATACATCAAACTATTCGTTACCGACTCATATGACCATTACTTTATTTTCATTTTGAAGAAATATACCCTCGGTGTACGTGTATATATACATATATATATATATATATATATATATATATATATATATATATATATATATATAAAGGTGAATTATATGCTTCTATATAATTTTTATAAAGAAAAGGTAATGTACAGATTTACATTTTGTCACTTAAGAATGTCGTAAAGCCTGAGCAAACATTTCCTTTATATTTACGATATATAATTTAAGCCTCTTTAGATCATTTTTAAGGTTCTGCGCGGGCAGAATTATTATATTTTATGCGACTCAAGTGTAATTATAAACGGACAGTAAGTATGTCGTATCACAAATTGAATCCTTGCCCGATTTATGCTGCGCTTAGTCGTCGATGCTCACCTATTGGCATTCGATAATAGAATTTTTTACATTATATTATATTATATATCTAAACGAAATGCTTTTTAATATGCACGCGAAAAGAGCTGGAAGCGAGGGTTTTCGACGAAAAGCGAGGGATCTCGGTATCGACGTAACGAAGCTACTGCGACGAATCGAAGCCCCCTCCCTTTTATCCCTATACCTAAAATTTTGCATATCGTATAGCGGCGCCCGAGATTTATTCTTTGCCTGTACTTTGGCTCATTCTTCTCCTCGGCTCGCGCCTCTGGACTTTTAATACTTTTTATCGAGACTCTGCGCAGCCGTGGCCACCAGCCCTCGCTCCTCTACTGCCTATAACATAATGCGTGCTTCCCCCGACCGCGAGCCGACGCAGTTTAGAGTCATCCTGTTATTAATGACGTTTAAATGGCAAGTTGCGAGGGCCGGGTCCAGGGCGGGGGGAGATGGGAAGGAGGAGGAAGAAGAAGAGGGTTTTATGGAAAGCGCTTGTATACGGGCATATATTATACTTTTCCGTTTTGCGCTTTTAACGAGAGAGTTATAATGCTTTGCTATTCCATTTTTAGACGTGCGCATAACGCCGCGCGCGAGCGAACGCACACTCTTTTAGAAATTTAAACACACGCGCGCGCACACACAACTTAGGTGCAGCAAGCGCACGACGGTTTCGCTGCACATGCAAGTGCACGTATGCAAACGCACGCATGCAGACGCGCGCGCCAGCGCACACATACGCACACTCTTTCTCTCTCTCTCTCTCTCTCTCTCTCTCTCTCTCTCTGTATCACATACATATTTTTATTATTTACGACGCATAAGTGTTTTTAATGAACGGCAGTTGTATATCACTTTTCACGACTCGAAAAGAGTAAGATAGCCCGTAAAGGAGCCGATTTGACGTTATTAAAAAGCGAATAATAACCAAGAGAGTCCGCGTCGGTCTCGTTGCCGCGCGCACGATCTCATATAGGGGAGAGAAGAGGGATGCGTTCGTTTTCCACGAAATTATCGTTTCTTCATTCTTTCCTCCTTTTTTTCCTTCTCTTCTCCTTCGTCTTTCATTTCCTTTCGACGGCTATCATTACCGACGTGCCATTGTCGAAGAGACGTCGCTCCCGCCGCCAGCCGAGATATTCAAAACAAGCGGCTTTAGGAGGACGCGAGTGTCGTAAATTTATTTATATATGGGATTTTATAACAAATATAATTATACGTGAAAGAGAAAAAAAAGAGGTAAGTAGTGAGAGGGGGGATCAGTTATACCATTTTCATGCGAGACACAGAGGAAATAAAAAACGAACGGTATTTTATATATTACCCGTTCTACAATGAGATATACATGCTATTGTTGAAATATATTCACGATTCTCTGGTCTGTCTGAAGCAATCGCGGGTAATTATTCGATTATTACTCTGTTCAGATCCGTAGCTTCTCAAATATGAAAGGATCGATCGTTATCTGGCCGAATATCTCTAGAAAGAAGCCGTCTCTCTTTCTCTCTCGGGGCTTTACAATAAAAATAATAAAAATCCATTGTATGTAGAAAGGCATTATATATATAGATATATATATATATATATATATATATATATATATATATATATATATATATATACATCCAGAAATTGCAAATCACTCTAGGAATTAGGATGAATCATGCCGTCCTGTTGTAATGAAATAAAAATTCATAAATAAAATTAACTTCGACTCCGTGGGGAAGAGACTTGACAGTGACTCTCTCGATTCCTCGCGGCGCGGATCACAATAAACCGGAGCTGAACAAACAATACAGCAGAGCGCGTATTTTTTCTTACTTTTTTTAAAATTCTTTGTATTTTCATCAAATCTTTATACGACGTTCGTTCGGTAATCGCCCTCATAAATCCAAGGAAATAAGGAAAAAACACCTATATGAGCATTAAATCGAAAATGAGGTGGTATTTATGGGGGTTCTTAACTTATTTTAATGGGAAAACTTAAATTACAGGTTTTGTGTTAAAACTGGTTAAGGTTCTATAAGATTACCTATCAAGAAACATCTTTTTCCTTTCGGTCTTTTTGCTCACTTCCAGTGAAAAAAATACTAATTTTCTTCTTTTAAATCTTCGAAAACCAGAGACTTTCAAGAAATAAAAATGAAAATTATGACTTTAATGCAAGCTTTAATTTTAAGTGTAATTTTAATTTATATATTTTAAACAGTATATTATAGGTGAAAAAAACAAGAGCTCAGCTAGCTCCTGTTAAATATTTACTATTATCTATAAATTGAAAAATAGCAAGAAATTCATAACAAAACTGTCAGTTCAGATTAAAAAATATTTTCACACACTTCTTAAAAACAAATGTATAAACAATTCTAGACTTTATAAACGCACTTGTATTCCTTGAATTGTAAATGTAAAATTTGTATACTTTATTTTACAAATAATTTTGATGCAATAATTGTTTCATGGTTAATAAAAACTGATAATTCTTTCATCTTTTTTTCAATATCTGTTGCACATTTTATACAATGTAAAAACAAATATTTTCTAAAATCTCCGAAGCATTTAAAATTACGAGTCACAAATCTTAATTTTTTTTATACTTGACTTGTTATACATTTATATAAAAATAATCATTTAAAATGCGCAGATTCTAACAAATATATCATTTAAACGATGTAAATGTTTTTAAATATTACACCTCACGTAATGTTAAAATATAAGATTTATCGTTGCCAAATGAAACGTCTCGAACAAGAATTTCTTCTATATACTTATAATCGAATTGTACAATTTTCGACCGCGAATAAATAAGGGGATACTAGCTGTAAGGCCTTGTAAACGAAGCAAACTCCATAATAGAAAATTAAAGAATTTTATGAGCAATTTTCAAAAGATTTATGTGATTTTTTAAGTGTACGTGTTTCATGTTTTAAATATTTGAATAAGTTAAAGTATGATTTATATCACGTTCTGTATACTTGCGTGTTAGAATGTTGAAAATGGTCATTTTGTCAAAGTAATAATCTTCTCGACGTGACGAGAATAAATAAATGCGATTTTTATACCTTAAAGATTAGTTTTTAGGATTATCGTAAACCTCGGATACACTATCCACAATACGGGTAAGCGTGCGGGTTTCTAGCATAGATGCCTTATACAAAGCCAGCTCGATGCCGAATTCAATTATCAATTACCTAAATCTCTCGGCTATGAAATAAAGTACAATGGTTGTACAAGAGATGTGCTCAGATCTGCGTACAAAAGCTCGAAACAGCATTACGGTCTATTTGGTTTCGAGTTCATCTATTATAGGTTTCCCGATACTCTCGTTTCCGCTTCGACGATGTAGGAAAAAGCAAAGATGTATTAGAAGCACTCTTTCCTAAACTTCATCGCAATCGGGGAATCACGAGTTAGTTATTCGGATTAATTGAAATCGTTTCAAGGACCGTTCGTATTGAGCAGATCTCCGGACCTCCCGCATTTTACTGTAATTTGGGATATGGACGATGATTAACGGACATCCGGCTTGAGTTGCGCTCAATTATTGAATTAGGGCCGATTTAGGGACGAACGCAACGATTTCGTGAAACGCAAGGAGAGGTTCGTCTATATTAGAGTTATAGAAGACACGCTGACATTGTAGGATCGACTGATGAGTATACTTGGCAATGGATTTCCCATGCAATACGATCATTTTGTAGATGTTGGGCTTTCCTTACATAATTCAGTCTGGCTGCTTAAATCTCTATTTTTTATACATGAAATCATTGATCCATGTAATATTTAAGTATCGATGTAAGCACACATTTAATTTTTAATAATAAAGTATATCTTATGCATACGCATGAAAAGAACTTTTCGATTTTCGCATAAAAAATATCGCTTTCAACTAAATATTGAGTTATAACAAATATATCAAAAGTGATATAGCAAGTAGACAAACAATTTAAGGTACAGCCAGGAGCAGTAATTTATCGAGGATGGGTGTACTAGGTGCACGGCTACGCTAAAAAGATACGTGCGCGCGCGCACGCGCGCGTGTGTATGCATCCAAAACACTTTAAAATCCAGTAGCCTGGCCAAACGAAGATGCGTTTGAGCACCTCAAATATGTTTATTTATTCTGTGTTCTACCTTATAGGCCTAATTTTAAGTATATACTACTACGTCAGTATGCGAGTATATTTTCTTTTAACTATTTGACTGATATAATTGTATGAATAAGCTCAGTTATATTAGTACGTTATTAAGTAATATATTTGTGTTTTAACTGTTCTGTTTTCACTTTTGTTTATTTATGACCTACGCTACTTAATTGTGATATTGATAAGGTAGATTCACCGTGTAGTTATTATAGTAATTATGTTCTTATTATTTCATACTAAACATTTATTTATTGACGATATATCTAATGTAGTAATTTATTGTTTGTACTGTATGTATTATTATAATCCCTTTGTAAATTGAACTACAAATAAATAGGTAAAACAAATATATAATAATATTATATAATAACATTATATAATAACAAAAAAATCTATCTATCTATTTCTGTCTTTCATCGAGAAGAACTAATGTGGTCCGATCAAGGAGGAAGAGGAAGACATATCGAGGGTCCGGTAATCAAGCATCCTTATACCTTTCCACCCGAAAAAAATCGACGACCGTCTGGAAAATTGATCCGAGAATAATTCTTTCTTAATTCAGAGTCCACGTTAACGAGCCTCTCCCGCGCATGGCCTAAGTATATACTATATATATATATATATATATATACACGCATGAGTACACATAGGGCATACGGCGGGCGAGTTGTGCCGCATCTATAGAAGCAGCGCGTGATGCACGCATAGGGAGAACACAAGAGGGCGAGGACGAGAGGGGGTCGCGGCGGTATGGTAGAACACGCGCAAACGACTATGCAAATTTAAAATGACGCTCTCTCTATCTCTCTCTCTCTCTCTCTCTCTCTCATTCTCTCCTATGCTCTTTGGGGTGGCGGTGTCGATAAATCACCGGGAATCACTTCCAAAGCTCCTACCGTGCGTTAGCGCTCGCTCACGCGCCAGTGTTACATTAACCGCTGACGAGCCGGGGACCCTGTAAGGACTTCTCCCTTTTTCACTCTTTGTAGACGACCCCGGCTTTCCTCCCGCTCGACCCAACTCGTCTTTTGCGCGCGCGCGGGTTATAAACGTACATTTAGGTGTTCACCTCTGCACCGATGTGCTTTCTACGCGGACGCGTAAGCCGGGCTGATGGGAAGGTTCAACGGTGATGCATCAGTTTGGTGGGTGCGCATTATGCGCGGTTTCGCGGAAAATAACCAATGGGAGTGGGTAGTACTTACGAGATCCGCAGCTTTAACGAGGCGGCCCTGAATTTCTCAATGATCGTTCTTAACCGTACGCTCTAGTCGACTCTCATTGGAGCTGTCGAGTGATTAGTATTTGCTGGAAATTTCAGCGAGTGACTCGAAAGAAGTAACTAAAAATATACATACATACATACGTACACAGACATACACAGACAGCATACATACATATACATATACATATACATATACATATATATATATATATATATATATATATATATTGAGAGAGAGAGAGAGAGAGAGAGAGAGAGAGAGAGAGAGAGAGAGAGGGAGAGGGAGATCTGGATAACCATGTCAAAATAAAAGTATCGATCCACATTGAACTCTAATATATGCTTAAAGAATTAAAAATTTCTAATATGGGATATAGAAATCGACGTAAATCCCATCTCCAACATAAAGTTAATTGGGTCTAAATTGACTTTTAAGTAGTATCCTTGTCTGTTTTGTTATGGAAATATATAAAATTATTGGAAATCTTCTTTCAGATTATGATAAGTATAATAATTTTATTTACTATGTATTGCAATTGTATCGAATGTATTATACATATAAGAAAGTATGTGATTTTTCTGTTTCCAGATACTAAATAAAAAATAATTAAATAATATGTTCTGACACTCCTAAATCGTTATTTCGTATCATTCGTACAATTTTTATGTATATAAGTGAGTAAATTATTATCAATTAATCAATCCATTTATTGTATAACCAGTTAAAATCAGATTAAATCAATCTATGTCAGTGAAGTATATATTTATAACATTTATACATAATCATTTTTTCTCCGATTCTCATTATTAATATAATGAATGTAATACATGTTATAAAATAATAAATACCTATAGCATCACTAGAAAGTACTATTATGGAAGAAAAGTATTTATTAGTATTTCTAAGTTCATAAAATCTCTATTATTATTTATAACAATATAAAATTGATCTTGATATAAAAGTAAATTTGAATGTATGGTAAATGTTGCAAATAAATATTTGAGTGACTATTAGTGAATAAAATAATTACGCGACTGAGAAATCCATATCCATTATTCCTAAAACTTTATATATATATATATATATATATATATATATATATATATATATATATAATATGTGTGCTAATACGTTCGACGATGCTCACTTTGTGCCAATGTATAGATACACACACACACACACACACACACACACACACACACACACACACACACACACACACACACACAGAGAGAGAGAGAGAGAGGGGGGGAGAATGTAATGGCACACGCATGCTCGCAATTGTCCGGTTGGGCAAGAGCAGAAGCTCGTCTGTATTGGAAAAAAGAAGAGAGAAAGCAAGAAAGGGTCAGAAAAAGGTTTTTAAGCCAATCGAAGCTTCCTCCCTCCCTTTTCTTTTTTGTCCCATTCTCGCACCCCCTGTATATGCAAGAACCGCGCCGCACGCGGCGACATGCAAATTTTGTTCGCAACGCGACGGTGAACGACAATGAGTCGCTGCCCTTTCCACGAAGGGCCAACTCTGCGGGTGTATGTATATATATATATATATATATATATATATATATATATATATACACACAGATACACAGATAGATATAGAAAGACTCTGCATAGGTGTAAAGAGATATGAGATGCGAGCACGCGTTAGAGAGAGAGAGAGAGAGAGAGAAAGAGAGAGAGAGAGTGGAGAACAGGGATCTTTAGTCATCTGCATATCTAAATAACCGAACGTATGCACTGCCGAGCGGCCACCAATGGGGGGGGGGGATGAACAAAGAAGTGGAACGAGTAGAGCAGTGGGTATTGGGCGCGGCAGTCGCGTGCGAAAATTGTTGCACCCCGTTCGCCCGCGCCGATCCGGTGTTTCGAGGTTTGCAGAATGGTTATTATGGCGGGTCGTTAGATCATTCGGCGAGATTTGGGGGTGACGGAGGGAGACTGGAGGAGGAGATTTTGTGGCTTTCGTTTTGCCTAGAAATCTCATCAACGGCTCCTGGTTATACGCGACTGAATTTGTTGTACTTAACGTCGAAGAACAACCCCTTTTTTCTATTTGTTTCTAATTCAACCTTCTCAAGCTTTCAATTGTTAAGAGAACATGGCAGTAATGACGTATTCGTAATTGATTCGGTGAAGAGGCAGAGATACGTGTCAATATTAGCTATTAGAAGCAGGAATAATAGAAAAGCTTGGCCGTTTCTCCAATAGAAAGGGGCCCATGTAAAATATCCTTGACATATCCCCAGTATAAGGTAGATTCTAGTTAGCAATCCCGCTGATGTCCTTAAATACGTAATAATTCGCTAGATCCGAGTAGTATTTCCCTTTAACTATTCTATTTTCATAATATTCTATGTATTACTCTATTAAATCTGTTCCCGTTAGTTATACTATATCCCGTGCAGAAATATACTCGGCATATCCCTAGTTCGGGCTAGATCCTAGTCAGTATTACTGATGATTTCCTCATGTAGCTAAATCTCGCCAGATCCGAGTTAGATTTCCCTTCGATCATCTAATAATCATCTTATATTAATTATTACTTTCTCGACTTTATTCAGATTTCCTTATCTTTTATTGATTCTTGAAAGAAATGCGTGTTTTGTATAGTCAAAATTTTACAAGCAGAAAACTTAAGGAAATGATTAGGATTTCTATCTTGGTTTTAGTTAGATTTCCTTAACTTCTCCCTATTTTGGAAAAACTCACGTTTCTCTAGGCGGAATCTACATAGTAAGAAAGTAAGGAAATAGTTAGGCTTTCTATTTTGATTCTAGTTAGATTTCCTCAACTTTTTCTAATATTGGAAAGAACGATGTTTTTTGTAGTCAAGGCCTTATGTGTACAGAAATTATGTGTGTGTGTGTGTGTGTGTGTGTGTGTGTGTGTGTGTGTGTGTGTGTGTGTGTGTGTGTGTGTGTGATATATATATATATAATGTAAAAAAATATATTAATAATTATTAATTATTAACTGTAAATTTTTTCATTGAAAATAAATAAAATAATTTATACGTTCAACAGAGGATTTTCTGCTTAACTTGGTATTAAAATTTACAATAATTAGTGTAAAAAAATATATTAATAATTATTAATTATTAACTGTAGGAATCGTAATCGTAATACGTAGTAATGCATATAGAAAATAATTTATAAATTCTAATTAATGGTATGCGTCACCTAAATACGTAAATATATTTTTTTATTTTAAATAAATAAATATTAAAGAGTCAAAAAATTATTCACTTAATCGAGGAAACAAAATTAGAATAATTTATTATTGGCTTAATTTCTAGATTTTCTGACTAGATTTTGTCTAGTTTCTCAAAGCTAAAGTGAAACTTCCCGCAAATATACCTACCATTTTCAAATCAAAAATTTAAGCGAAAAAATTTTCTAATGTGTTAGTATGGAATTGTTCATATGAATAAGCTTTGATTCCCTATTAAAAATGCTATTAAAAGTGGGACAAATCGGAACTAGGATCAGGCTAGATTTCCCTTCTGGATCGAACATTCAATAAGGAAAACTTACCCGATACTAGTTAGATTCGAGAATGAATTTCCACACGGGATGTGTATTATGTGTGTATACGTGTATATATGCGTAAGTATGTATGTGTGTACACATACTAATTTATTTCATATCTGGTTTATTTGTGAGACAGAATGGAATAAAATTTCGGGTTGAAATAAAAATGTTTTGAATAGATTTTATATTGAATTCTTGAAACATTAATTAGTCGTCCATGCTAGTATTTAGATGTCTATTCCTGCTAAGATCCGAAATAGAACGGGACGTACACACAATAGAATCTATTAAGGTTTCCTTGCTATATCTCAATTATAAATAATAATTACTAGCTCGATTTATATATATATATGTTATATTATATATAACATATATACTCGAATAGGGTATGATAGATAAGTCTTTTAGTTATTCGCTCTTCAGCGATCGAAGATGCTCGCGTTTATCGTGCGATCCGTCGCCTCCTTAGCCCGAGATCCACTAAATCACATCGCGATGCGCATATGCGAATTAAAAAACAATTACCCGATCCCTTTTATCGACGAAATTTATTGAGTAAAACCGCTCCTACTGTAGCCTCCCATTCAGTGGCCGTATAAATTCAACCACTGCACTATACATGCGGCCAGAGATCCCAAATCTCGTACAGCCCATTACACGAGTCACATATTTTCGCCGGACTTTATGGTACTTAAAAAAAAAGAATCGTCGAATAATATAATAATAATCGACACTGCACCGCGTGTGCTCTCAGTATTTTTCAATCAACTACCGCGAACGCAATAAATCGTTCGATATTACAATCGATCTACCTTTGTTATATTATGTATATTAGATGAAAAGGGCAGGATAGTGCGCTATTTCTCGCTGACTATTATATCTTGCCATCATGTGCGTTCTGTCGGTCCATTTCTGTGTATAAATATCTTTCTTGTCCGAGCGGTCGACTGAGAGAGAGAGAGAGAGAGAGAGAGAGAGAGAGAGAGAGAGCGCGAACGAGAGAGCAATGCTACATACCGGTGGCACTGAAAAAGTATATACATGCAGTGTGAATGGTGGTAGTAGGTGGGAGAAACGCAGGAAGAAGCAAAGTGCAGCGCAGTGGGCTCTGAGAGTGTTAGTTTTTAGAACGAACGAAAAGGACAAACGACAATAGCGTCATGTTCGATGGATAGCCGAAGCCGACAAGCGAGAGCGAAAGAGATCCTGTTTTGCATTGCAAATGGCTTTCGGGTTCCTTGAACGAAATCCGATTGGTCGTTGGCACTAGTACCGCGAATCTAAATCTATCTTTTTCCGGAGCTTCCTCAACCCCCTCTCATCATTTCTCTCTCTCTCTCTCTCTCTCTCTCTCTCTCTCTCTCCCTCCGCCTCTTTCAAATCCTTCTGCATTAAGTTCCGGGGACGCGCATCATTGATTGTCGATTGAAAATCTACGACACTATAAGAAAGAGATAGATAATAGAGAAACCGAGAGAGAGAGAGAGAGAGAGAGAGAGAGAGAGAGAGAGAGAGAGAGAGAGGGACAGAGAGAGAGATTCAGAGATACAATGTACATAGACCTGGTCGACGCCCCTCTCGTTTCGTGCATTTACCTTTCTTTCCTCAGAGGAATATATATATATATATATATATATATATATGTGTGTGTATATGTATATGTATATGTATATGTATATATAATACACAAATTCACGTAACAACAACCCTTTAGTTGTTCGTTCTTCCTTTTCCCTGTTTTATATTCCTTTATATTTCATTTGATGCCTCTAAGCGCATATAATACTGAAAGAGGGAGAGATAGAAAGCGAGAGCAAAAAAGAACGGAAGAGAGAGAGAGAGAGAGAATGAGTTGGAAATGCAGGATCGGCAGCTGCCGATAATGAATCTAGAGAGCCTTAGGTGTCCGCGGGCGCTTGCGCCGGCACACAGACGCATTTTCTATACGTGCTTGTATCTGTGTGTCTCCCGATTGATTTATCGATTAATTTGCATACGTGTAATCACGAAAGAGCAAAGGAGAGAAAGAGAAAATAACGCGCAGAGCGCGCTACTCGCTGTGATACAGGATAGGTGTGAAGGGATTGGAGGGAGAGAAATAAAAGGAGAGTTGCTCTTTCGCTCCCCCTTCCGCCACATGTGTGTGCGCATGTGTACCGCAGTACACCCGTTGACGGCGAGCGTTTCGCCAGGAAAATCCGGGTAAATCGATCCTTCCGATCCGTTTTATGCCTCCGGATAAATAATATATAACGAGCCGCGGCGCGCGCTCATGAATTATGCAGGACGCCGTGGCGAAGCGCCGCGTCGCCGAGGCGCGAAGAATGGGGCGCACGCGCTCGCGGGGGGATGGGAGTCGTCGTTATATGGAAGCCATCCGCGAGCCATATATATATATATATATATATATATATATATATATATATATATATATATACGTTGTTTCGGCCATGCAGCGGTGTACGAAAGGATGCGCCGCGCTGCCGTCTGTTATATAGGATCTCGAAGAGTGCGACATGTAAGAAGAATGAGCTAATGCGCCGATATATATGTAGATTGTATTATATATGGGACCTGCGGGTGGTCGTCCGGCGACAACGCTGGTTGACAATTATTTCTACCTATGCGACGGCCATGTGTGAAAGACGACTGACTTTTCTCCTCGCAATTGCGGAATTTCAGCGCGTCTGTGACTCGCGAAGCGCGGTAGTCGCGCTTATATATCATTTTATAATATCGTTACTATTTGAATCGGAGCTGCTGTAAATACACTTTCGCAATTGCTTTCGCGCTATCTGAAATATATGGTGTATTTATGGCCTAATGTTTTATGAGTTAAATTAATAAATATTTCTATCGCTCTTAGAGTCTTTAGACAATAATATATTTATGAGTCTAGAAAACGTTTCTGACCCAATATTATCCAATAGATATCCGACACTATTGGTACTGTTTGCCATGCACACTAAATCTAATATAATTTAAAGTTTTACATTTGGCATCTGTATATGATAAAACCTGAAAAATAAATTTTTAATTCTATGTAAAAAACTATTTAACGACTATTATATACTAAACTTTTATCAGTTATGATGGTTTCAGTTTCTTTCTTTTGGCAATGTAATTAACACAAAGGTGTATAAAAATAAATAAATATTAATGAATAAGTATAGACAGAAATAAAACGAAGCTTTTTTACAATTAAAACATTAGCAGCAAATTATGAATGTAAAGAAAAAAGAGAGATTACCAGGTGCGAGTCAGGGATGAATACATATTTGGTCAAAATTAAGAAATTCTAATGAAGTCCTATGTGTGCCCTTTAAAATTTTAGGATTTAAGGATACACTATTCACAAATACATTTCCACAAAGTTAAAAAGTTAGTATACTTTAGTCGTCTGCATTTAACATTTCATTACTATAGAGAAATTTTATTAAAAATACTCCTACAGTTTTTACATCGAATTCGTAAAAATAAGTGACTAATAGGTGATCTATGCTATGTTTGTTTAATGTTTAAAGAATAAATATTTTCGATGTTTACGATGGTTTCATTGCTCAATAGCTAGAGTGAAAGGACTAGTCATACGAAAATTATAAATTTTTGGATAGTTTCGTCGCTGAATAGCATACCACTATTTGAGAACATAAACAGAGTGACGTTAAATATTAATAAAAAAAAGAAAGCCTAACATCAGATTTGAAATTCAAGGACTTTTTAATATTTGAATTTCTTGATATGTCAGTTATTTACAGTTGTATGTAAGTATTAACGTAGCTTCATTTTAGTAAAGTATTCGTGATAGCGATTAGTGAGCGATTCAATTGATTTTCATCTGAAATATCGTCTTGAACTTCATTCTCAAGAGCATTTAAAGATACCTTATTATAGATCATTCATATTAGCCAAAAGTGCCTAAAACTATAAAAATCTCTAAAAATATTCAAATGAACATAGATATTGAAAAAATGTATTGATTTAAATATTTACTTATTCCATCATTAACTTATGTATGCATTATTTAAACTAAATATTTTAATAAAAATTACCAACTACTTGATAGTATAGCTCATTAGTTACTTACAAGAAGCAGGTATAGAGGGACGGATCACAAATTTAGTCCAGATCCAGCGAGAGCAACTTTTCGCATTAAGTGCAAAATGAGTTCTTAGGATCTATCATTTTCAGGACATGGAACTTTATTACTTATAAATATATTACTTCCATTCTTTTAAATTAAATATATTAGACTGTAAATGAAATTTTTATAAGAACCACAATTTGTAATACCTGCTTCGAAAGCAGACTTTCAAAATTTGACCAACCAGTATCTAGCTAAAGTGGCGGGTTCATACCTCGAACGTTTATCGAGGTCGATCGATAATGACTGCGATAACTAAATTATCGATCGCATAGATGTTATGTCTAAATTAATTTTTCTATATTAATTATGAAAAATTAGGTATCCAGGGCTAAGCTATACGAAACGGTTGTTGAATATGTGTAGTTTCAATCTATCAACCTCTCTCGGATAGGTCTGCTTATACAATGTTTATGCTCCTGTGTTTGATGCTCCTAGGTTTCTTCTGCTCCAAAGGCTCCAAAAATGTAGAGGGGATGGGATATGATTTAATCTATATTAAATGTAAAAATATTCGTTCGAATGTGTACATGGAATAATAAAAAAATTTATTCTAAATACGAATATTTAATAATTATAATTTATATATACAAAGTACAGATTTACATTTATCTATTTTCATAATATTCATAACTTCATTCATAATATATGTCTATCATAAGGTTTGGTTAAATTAAAATAAATTATAATAATCGCAGTATGGTAATGTATATATTTTGAAATTTATTCCAAATATTTATTGTATTAAATAATGTATTGTAGTTATTAAATAATTAATAACCATAAACAGTCAAATAAACTGTTTATAAGTAGTTCACTTCACTTTTAGATCTTCTGTTACTTTAATTATAAATTTTTTTTAAATGATTAATATATATAAAACAATGGTATAGATTATACATGAAACAACTTCGTTCTACCGATGAGCCCAGCAGGGCGAAACACTGTCTCTTCTATAATCTTTTGAATTCCTTTATGACAATTTTTCTGAGTTAAATATAGTACATTTTATAATTTATCGATATAAATTGAGAATCAAAATTTGCTCTAACAATTTTAAGGATCGTAGAAATCTGTTAAGGTTTGTGGATAAGGTCTCATTATTATGAAGCAAATTATTTTTTAAAATTTTATACATTTATTAAACTTGTGCCATTCTCTAGGCATATACATATATATATATATATATATATATATATATATATATATATATATATATTTCATTTAAATTTCATTAGTGTATTTTGCTGTGTGGTGTTCACGTGCTACACTTATATAATGAACAAAACATGAAACATTAGAATCAATTACTTTCGGTATCTTCTATTTAGATATCAGAAATAAAAGCAAATGAATTTCATAATTCTAAAACTCGTAGTGACAAATCTATCCTCAGATAGTTGAAATTAATTGTGATAATATAAGTATCATAATATATTATATATATATATATATATATATATATATATATATAATTTATATATAATAATATATAAACAAACATATATATACGATATAGGATTAATTTTTTTTTCATTTTAAATATGTTTTATTTTGTTAAACTTCTATAACTTTATACTTCTCATAATATTCAGAGCATTAGAAATGATTGGGTAAAATTTTAATTTTGCTCAGAATTTATTTCATAGTTTTTCTATCATTCCTCAATTACTTTTATGAATCCTGGACATTGCATAACATACTTTCTAGGTATATGAAGCTAGATAACTGATCAATCGTATCGAAATGAATCACTTATGCCGTCTCCATTTACAAGCTTATTTTTTACATCTATATATATATATATATATATATATATATATATATATATATATATATATATATATATATATATATATGTTCTTTCCGCGTATTCGTTTTAGCGCAGAGGCCTTAAATTTCGCCCAACTCGCCACAGTGGCGTAGTGAACAACGGTTTTAGCACCGATCGATCGAAAGCGTAGAACAATCGGTCACCTCCGAATCCCTCCTCTCTCAGCTAGTCGAGTGCGCACATAATATATCTCTCTGGCTACCTGTCGCCGAATGGCTAAAGCAATGCCACATTCCGCACGAGTTCATTCTCTCTCTCCCTCGGTCTCCCATTCCTCCTCGTCGAACCAGAACAGCTATATAGCAAGAGCACGCCGGAGACTTAGACGACAGGTATATAGAGAGGATTGTCCGATTGCCCACACGAAATGCTCTCCCCTTTCGCTCTCGGTCTCTCTCTCTCTCTCTCTCTCTCTCTCTCAGTTCTCTTCCTCTCAAGAGCCAGTGCAAGGGGATCGATACGAGGCTGTGTACGCGCATAAAGTCCAGGTTGCCCGGGCGTGTTGCCACGGACAAAGGCAGGCGTAAAACTCCTCGTCCCGCGATACCAGAAATTTATGTCTCCTTCGGCGACCGCCACGCCGTCGCCCGCGCGCGCGTGCGGAGTTGCGTGTTCCGCATCGCTCGGCCTCGCGCGCGGCTGTCCGACGCGGGGCGCGATATAAACGTGTTGTCCAGAGTCCCTATTCCGGATTCCCGCGTCTTTCGACCAAGCTCTACAACACCGCAGTTGTGCGTGTATGGAGCAACGGCAACAGGCTTGTAGGCTTGTACGAAATGCAATTGATCTACGATATTTTTTACTCGTGAACTAAAAATGTTGTAAAAAATAAAGAGCTTGGATGGAGCTGGAGGGCGAGCTTCTCCATAGATTCATAGTCGAGAATTCGAAATTCATCGGTGCTTGATGGAGTGCGATTGGCTGCTCCAATACGAGTTTCTTATACCAAAAAGGATCGTAAGAGGAGTCTGCGGTATTTATAGGCTCGGCTTGAGAAGCATGCTAAGACAATTGTTACATATAACTTGATTAGAATGATAAACAATACTTTTCTCATAATTCATATAAAATGAGGACGAGCTCTAAATATGATTCAACTGTAAACGATCGTGTCGGAATTATATCGATTTATCATATAGCGGTTCAGTGCTCTCCGGCAACTTGTACACTAATATCTGCCCGATCACGGTGTAAAAAATGCGTGACAAAATTTCTTTCTTTCTTTCTTTCAGGTCAAAATTAATTTCCGTCACGAGGCGTACTTGGTCTTCACTGCGCGTGCCAATTAAATAGCACTGGTAAAAAGTGGCACTGCATACGTTATAGATCAGACGTTGAAAGTTTTGATGCTTATAAATGAATTCAAAAATAACGGAATGCGATCTAAGCTGTTCAATTGTATAGTATAGTATTGTGAGAGGGAGTTGTCCCGCATAATTGTAAGCGTGTACGTGAAGATACAAAATAAATCAATGCCCAGTTTGAATACATTAATCATGTTCGAAAAGACTTTTTTCATTGCTCATGTTCAACTGCTCTGTTAAAGTTTAAAGTAATAAACCAAATCTCCGTAAGAAGGTCGTTTACAAAATTTTAACTTTGAACTTGGAAAGATCCTGTTCTTGTCTTGGTGAACTTGTGGCGAGGAATGAGTTCTTTTATTGCTACTTTTAGATAGCTCCTGAGCAAAGCAAAATCCAATAGAAAAGAGACACTCCGAATATTGGGACCGACGCTTTGGTCGAGCGGCCAGAGCGCACCTCGGGCGATCAACAAGGTTAAGCGGAGTATGCACGAACACTGACACCTTCCTTATCGTCTAGGTGATTTTTTCATACAGAACAACGTGAGCGGAAGGTGTGGAACTGACCAATTCGGTGTCCAAGCCTACGAAATCTGATACGATCCACCACGCCGTAACGGGTTTTCCAGCGGGTTTTTCGATAAATGGCAAGAGGGATATATATGTAAAAACATTTGAATAATGTGCACATGAAATAAAAAAAAAAAACAAAAATATTATGTACTCCAAACATTGCATGATATTTTCCTAAACCTAACAATATTGTCTCTTGGGCTTGTGCTCATCCAGCCTGGAGAATATATGAATATACAGTTTATATAACGAAGGTTCTTAAATGTAATGTACAGAATTAAAATATGAAAAATTAAAATACGCTCTAGACATGACCAATTTCGATAACATTTCATATTAAATTTTCAATTATATTTAAATACAAGTGTTCTCTTGAATTTTGTACCATTTACAGTCGTTGTTTATCCACCGTAAAAATTCTGTAAAACAAATGAATGAGCTCTAATGCGCTCTAATGTTTATAGAAATTTTCATTTTTACATTTGTCAAAAATTAAAATTCTCATGTGAGACTTATTTCATGAATTTATATCAATTTTTAAAGAAAATTACGATGTATTTATTTTATTCTCTCTTATAAAAAATAAAATGAAAATATGGAATATATAAAAAAATATAAATCGCGCAACTCTTTATTTCATCTACTTCAATTATTGCTTCTCTAATTTTCATATTACATAATTTCGTGACAAATTCGTTCTATTCAATTAAATTAATTTCATAAATAATCTAGTTATAACTCAGTGTTTTGAATTTTTGGAAAAATGAGAAATTTTTTAAAAAACTTTTATTTTCAAGACCAAAATTTACTTAATGATTATTTTGAATTTTTGATTGCATACATTTTAAATATTTCTTGTACAAGATTTATTTTCCTTTTATTTGGGAAATCAAAGAGCAGCATATAACTACAGACATTCTATTAGCATGAAGTTTCTTTTATTTTAGTTTATTTATGTAATGTTTCCTTTATATTTGTTTACTCAGTTTCTCTACTTTAGTCACATCAAGAATAAAGTATTGAGAGATTGTTTATTAATACGACTATCAGAATTTGGTTTCATGATGTAGTAATGTGAATGCACCGTAGATACTATGTGCCTTCGAACCGTTAGTCGGAAGAAATTATTTTCTGGAATAAATGACTGCAGTTTTTAGAGATTTAAATTAAATTTCTATTTTCGGCATTATATTCAATTATAATTGAAGGAAATAGACGTATACAGCTTGAGAGCTCAAGCAATATCTGTATATAACTGTAAGACCAATGCAAATATTTGTTAGTTTAGTTTACAACAGTCGACATACATAAGTACAATTTTTAATTTGACTACTTTTTGAAACATAATTTTTTAACCTGTTATTGTTATTTTTAAACATGTAATAATCTAAAAGTATCATCTTGAATATTTCAGAAATTTTAATTAATTACTATTTTACAACTAAAAAAAATTGATAAAGACGCCAACATTTGATTTTTATATAGTTGTAAATTTAAACATGCATTTTTGGAACACAAACCTTTGAAGCCTTTCTGCTCAAAATAGTCCATATTTTCAACAACAAAAAAATTCGGTATAAAATATTGAGAATTTTTTTATGTTTGAACGATTGCCATTTAAATTATTTTCTACCCCGTTTCACAAAAAACCCTCAGATTCACTATCTGCGTGTTATAACGTAAATCTTGTTTGATTCGCAGACATATTATTGCAAAAAAGAAGGTACTCAGTACCAAGTTTTCAACTAAAATTATACTTTTCTTTGATTAGTCAATGGTTAAATTAAATTTGATTTATATTATTTCAGGATAAAATTATCTTTCGGCATATAAATTTACAAATAAAGTATTTTTTACATAGATGTTCTTTAACTATTTCATAAATCAGTTTCATTATTTTCTGGGACGGAGCCGGGACAGTAGATACTAGCATTTTATATCTTTCTTGTCTGTCTTGTCTTGCCAGCATAGTGCACTCGTTATACCTTGAAGTTAAAGTCTTTAAGTATAAAACCTGAGAAGGATGAGCTGACTTTTCCTACAAAGCTCTTGTTCTAATGCTTTCTCTCTCTCTCTCTCTCTCTCTCTCTCTCTCTCTCTCTCTCTCTCTCTCTCTCTCTCTCTCTCTTTCTTTCTTTCTTTCTCTTTGACTCTCTCTATCCTTTACTCTTATCTTTATTTGGCATACACATATTCCTTTTGAAAATTTCCGTTCTGTCTTTCCCAGCCTAAAAACATATTCTATTACTTCATGGTGAACATCAACAGACAAAAATTAACGTACAAAAAATTTCTACATATAATTCTCGATAAACATAACTCCAATGTTGATTTTTAAATTATTTAAAAAATTATTCAATATTAAATTATGTCTGAAGTGATAAGAGAATGGCTTGGCAGGAATTACAAACTCATTTGAATAATGACTTCATTGTAAGTGTTCAAGAGGGTCAAGTATTCGACTAATATATATTAAGTCAAAGAAAATTAAACATGTAATTTCATAAAACATTTACTTAAAAATAAATGTAAAAACTTTCATTTGAACAAGCGAAAGGTGGAAGATTCACCTTTTCATTATTTTTATGCATATGAACCACATGTAAGTGATTGGTTAGCCGGACACTGTAGACTCCGCTTGTTAGTTATTACTCTTCATATACAGCGAAAATATGTAGAAATGTAGAAATAGATTTGCTTCTACAGTCAAGTCCACACACATCGGAGTAATGTAAGTATAATCGGAGTAATGGGAGTGGAGTAACGCCACTTGTAAATATAAAAGACTTGGAAAAAATTATCATTATTATTTTGATCATCATATATATATATATATATATATATATATATATATATATATATATATATATATATAATACATATCATTTATATTGTATTATATTGTAATTTGTTTATTTGTTGCTTATGTTGTGCATTGATTACACGTTGTGTTTTCTTAATCCTATAAAGTTTTTATCAGAATAAAATCTATTATTTCATTGATTAAACCAACAACAATAGACGTGGTCAATTTATGAATCGACCTTTCCTAGGATCGAATTATAATCCTTTTAAATTTTTAATAACAATAGATTTGTAGAAATATCTTTTTTCGCATTACTGTAGAACTAGTAGCTACCTTCGCATAAGAGAATGCAAAACCAAATAATACTACTGTGCACAGATATGAGTAAGACATTATTTATAACTTTTAAGATTTTTATTTATTCTTCTAAATCTAATTCATCCCCATCAAAATCCCCCCCGGATACAATGCATCTATACAAACGTTTTTACCAATTTTCAAAACATTTTTTATACTTGTATTCCGGAATGGCCACCAGTTCCTTCTTCTATTCGGCTTTTATTTCTTCAATAGAATCAAAACCGTGTCCCCGAAGTGGTCTTTTGAGTATACTGAACAGCCAGAAGCCACAGGGTGCAAAATCAGGCAAGTACGGTGGTTGCGGAACGATATGGGTTGAAGTTTTGGTGCAATATTCATGTAAAATCAATGCAGTGTGAGCTGCTGCATTATCCTCATGCAAAACCGAGAGTTCTCTTTCCATAAATCTGGCCTTTTGAGACGAATAGCTTCACGCAAATGACTTGAAAAGTCTTACTCATATTTATACACAGTTGTATATTTATTGTTTTCTTAAGATGCTTATCGGTAGAATGTTCGATTTTATAATAGAGCATATATTCGGCAGAACTTTTTTAACAGAATCAGAAATTCCATCAGTCGATAACCGGACTACATATTCAGTCAAATTCCTGTTAAAATCAATGCTAAATACGTTAATTATTCTTTGTGTTCGGTAACTTTTCTACCAGTGAACCTCTGCATTAATGCGTTACAATTCCAACTGATATCGATAACAAGTACATTTACATGATACACAGATGAATAAGTATTGAAATTAATACCTCTAGAAGGCGAAAATTCCGAGCTACCGGGCACAATGCATTTTCTCTTGCCAGTTTGTGTTCTTTGACTGTTTGAAACTGTTGAAACTAGTGTAAATTTATATTGTAAGCAGGTAAGAAAAGGGCGTACGGACAAACTGTATATTGCGGGGGGAAAGGGAAAAACCCATCGTTGTCTGTACTGAGACATGCTAGGGTCACCTCCACATTATTGTAGAAGTTCAGTTAAGAGAGAGCCATCAGCCAAGGAAGAGCTGCATGAACATTGTATAGTATAGACCTTGAATGAGTCGTGTATTTGTTAAACATATCATTGTATTAATTAGTATTATTATAGTTTATATTATATACATTAGAAAAATAAAGTATTCTTCATTCAATCCTTCACTCTATATATATATATATATATATATATATATATATATATATTTTACAGAAACATGTGTAAATATAAACATAGTCATCCTTGTGTAATAAAGATGCAGACTACAGCAATAAAGTAAAGTAACAGAAATTGAATCTTTACGAATCGATACGCATTCTCGTGTCTCTTGTAGAGTCTGTATGGAACTGATTACCAAGATTATTGAGATGAAAAATCTGCAGAGCAGACCACTACTAGCGGAGAGGATTTGTGCTTTTATAGTTTAATATAATGTTCCAAAAAGAATGATCTGCTAAAAAGCATGAATTCAAATCTAATTTTTAAAAATGTTTGAAGTCAAATAAAGCAGAAATACCAAGTAAAAAGTAGAGCGATGTACAGTACGTCAAGCTAAACTCATACGCAAACAGATATATATATATATATATATATATATATATATATATATATATATATATATATTTAAAAAAAGTATATTTATTATTTCGATTATTGTTAACACCATGTAAAATCCAGATCACAGAGTAAACTTGTGAAAAAGAAATTGCATTAGTGCATCAATAAAATCAATCTGTATGTAATTTGCTTGGGTTTAAGAATTAAGATATCACAATTACCCTATAGAATCTCTAATTACCGTCGAGAGACTACGGCATTTGCATGGGTCTCGTTTGTATGATTCAGGCACGCGAAGCACAAGGCCGCACATAATGCGGCGCGCGCGCTATCGTGTGTCAAGCGAACCACGGGTGCGTCGAATTCGAGCCGCGCGCGCACGTTCGATAAGAAAAGCAGAGGAATGCATGAAGATCCTATTGTGGAGGCGTGCGCGTGAGAAAATCGCTGCGAATGGAATTTTGGCGTTTCACCTTTCGATATTGATCCACGCAATACTTGAAGAAATATATGAAAATGTCGACGATTTTAGATGCTTTGTTTCTCTTTTTCCCTTGTTTCCTCTTTCTTCACATAATTTTTCGACATCGAATTTTGCAACGCAATCGTGCAGTTATTTTTTTTCTTGATCAAAATTTTAAAATAAACAATATATTTGTCAAATAATTTTTATACCCTTTTTAACAAAAGTACATATAATTGTAATAAAAATATTTTAGGAAACGGTATACTTCATTGTTCTAATTTAATTGTTAGTTTCGATTTTTATGAAATTGTGTAAGAAGAATGTAATTTAAAAGTATAATTTTAATAATTAAACGAGCTATTTTTTATTGAATATTTAAATTTGAAAGTGTAATGTTTTCTAATTTGAAACTAACATATTTATTTAATTCTTTTAAAACAATGGATTGGCCATAGCTCATTATCTTCGCAGAGAAAAATACACAGCAACTGAATCGCATTTCTTTACGAGTGCGCAATTACTATCTTTGCGTGCAAGGGTAACGAAGTTTTACAGTAAGTTTTTTGACGTTTTTTTTTTTAAATATGCCATTGGTTAATGTAAGAGTCGTGTATTAAATAGTATAGATATTATTTAATTAAAATTTATTATAGTTATTCACTTATTTACATATCCTTTTAGTAAATGTTTTATATTAATGTTTTATAATAATTTATACATATTTTATAAATATAAGCGAATCGTAATTCAATGAAATAAGTAATATCATCGAATTAAATTAATAAACATTTTTATCGATCTTACAGACTTTATACTATAATATATTATATTACTATAATGGCAAAGAGACTGTGCTTACGATGTATCCTTACTGTTTACGATCATCCTCCTCCCCGAAGAATCTGAAATAGAAATTACTATTGCATTTAACTGTATTTTTTATTTTTTATTTTATATTTTTTATTTTGAAGATTTTTACTATTATTAATTTTTAATCTAATTTAAGTTTATTTTTAGTAAAAATTTCTATTTCAGATTCTTCGGGGGGGGGGGAGGTAGTAAACAAGGACGTCCGACTGTCATTATTTTAGCTAATACATGATATTATCATAATAAAGACTGTAAGACCGATAAAAATATTTATTAATTGAATTCTAAATAGTCGACATAAGTACAATTTTTAACTTTTAATCTATCAAACGTTGAATTAGATGTGACTTAATAAATATGACATAATTTCGTCATTGATATTAGAGAAGAATGCTGACTAATTTTAGAAGAAGAAAAAATGTTTCAGTTATCGTTAAACTTTAAAAGATGTACAGAATGCAGCTTTTATTTATGATATATTACACACCTGCACGGAATACATATAATGCTGGATCAGGACTTTTAAAGTAAGTAAAAATGTTATGATATGAGAATACTGTATAAATGCTTATTATACTTTTCTGCCATATTGAGCGACTTCGCGTAGAAAAAAATTTTACAAACATATATCTATATAATATACGTGTGTAACTAAAAGAAAATGCGGTGGACTTTTTTATATATACTTATGGAAAATCATTGAAACGTTCGTTATTCCTTTTTGCATTACGTTTCTGAGATTCTTTCGAAGTAATATTTTTAATTATAAATCGTATTCAAGTATAAATCGTGCGGATTCCTTCTTCAACGTGCCTTACGAAATATAGCGCGAAATCATATTGAAAATTTTTACTGGCTCCGCAACAAGGGGGTCCCGCGAAGGCATGTATATCTATATACGTATAGTCATTGGGCACCGTATCTATAATATTGGTGATCGCCAGGAACGTAACTTATGGTATACAGGGGCTAATACACGTCATATAAACACAGCGACAAGCGCAACGATTCAAATGGATAACCCAGAGGACAAAAATGCGTTCCTTAAAAATATGCCGCCATGATAAGCTGACACACACACGCCCCCCCCCCCCACACACACACTCAAATCTGGCTTTATTCAGGGCGGACTTGCAACGTTGTTGCACTTATAAAATACAGATCGCATCAGCCCACGACGTTATATATACTGTACATGCGCGGGCGCACGAGAGGGGGCTTCTTTTTATTTTAGCTTCGTTCCAAATAGAAGGAGGTAGCGAACAGGAGGGAGGCGAAGGGAAATTAATTCAGTAGATAAACTCAGCGTGTGTAGTGCCTTTCTTAGACAAACGTCCTAGCAGCCTTCGTTAACGCGGGTTGTCCAGCGTTCGACGTTGCCAGCCATGTGTGCTGTACATACGTACGAATTCAGCTCGGAGGTTAGTCATACTTTTGTAAATACGAAAGAGGTAAAGAATACTTGAGGTAAGTCTAAATAAACAATTCATCGGTCATTATTGGTATGTAATCTGGCTTAATATATGTTTTTTATTATTAATTTTCCGATAGCACTTGTATAGATCTTCTATATTTACGAATACTATATACGATGGAAACACCTGTTGTCTCTCTATATAAAAAAGTCTTACGAATCAATAATTTGCCGATAATATTGAATTATTAAGCGTTATGCAAAATTTTCAATTTAACACAGGCTCTTACAGGTAAACAAGAAAGTCAACCATGGACTTTGGTTCGTCTCATCTTAATGTAGATCGACGAATTTTCGTAGTACTCGCGTAGTTTCGTTTTTTACCATAAGTATTGCTTTTTTTAAATATAACTGTAAAATTGATTATTAACTGCAATTCAATAATATCTATAAATTATGAAAATTACAATGGTATGCATCTGTTTTCAACAATATAGTAGATAATATTCATGCTTGAAAGGTAATGCTAAAATTGCTCTTTATATAGTAATATAATTCAAGTTTCGTGCGAGGAAGTTCGTAAAATGTTTTCACGTCGGATCAAATAATAAAAAAAACCCCACCTGATTATGAGATCATCGCGCGATGATAATAAATATATTTTCAAATAGAAATCTGCACTCATATAAGTCGTGAATTCATTTTCTGCAACCAGTGTTTTCAGAAATCTTATCAGAATCTAAATATCTCGGATTTCTCACGTAAAATAAGACGAAACATGAGGTTTTGCTTTAAAAAGGCGAATACATGTAATACTCGCTTCTTTAGATTATTCATATATTTACAAAATGAGTATCCCAAGGAACATCCGTTAAAATGATATCCGTATTTTTCAAAAATTAACAACAACAACATTAACAATAACAAGAACAAAAATACAAATAATAATAGTAATTTCAATACCTGCTCAACTTATTGGATTTGATTATTCTTTCTTTCCCGCCGCTATGTGACCAGTGCCCCTCGTGCATAATACATAGTCGAAGCATAATGCACCTCAAGCAGCGTAAACTATTGTTTACTGCTTAGACGAATCAAATACGGTGTTTTTGGATAGCGATGTTTGTAACATGTATTTAATGTGTTTTGGAGATTTCATGCGTCCGTATAACGCAATTATATTTGGCACACACACACACACACACACACACACACACACACACACACACACACACACATAATATGTATACACCACCAGACTCTTCGCATGGTACCTATCCATACATCTATTATTTAGAAACTTGATGCGCTGCAGTTTATTATATAGTTTTGTTCTTGGTTGTGCGCGAATATTTCGCAAAATGTCGCATAAGCCATTTAATCGGACAAAGCTATTTTTGTCTGTCTTGCTTATTCTATCTACTTATTCTTTCTCTCGTGTAAGAATTATTTGTGGTGTATAATAATATGAAAAATTCGATGAAAGATGACGAACACAACAAAAAGGAAGAGGAAAGAGAGAATGAGAGAAGAAATTTAAGGAAGCATGTGAAAGAAAATTCAAAGGAGCTTTCTGGAAACTTGAATATCTTAAGATCAAATTTGCCAAATTCTTAACTTCTCACTTGTTTGCGTGTCTCCGCGATAACTTATTATCTCAAGAGTTGAAAAGATAAACGAAGATAGAATTAGGATTTCTCTTTAATATTTGCTAAATGAAATTGTTAATAACACGAACTTTCTTGCAATTTTTTCCCCTAGAACTCAATCAAGACTTGAAATTATACATGTGAATTTGCAGTTTGTAACAATTTGTATAAGTACACTGAACGTTCTTGGGCGCGTATAGATAGGAGAATAAATTGAACATCTTCCCTATAATAATTACTATAGTAAGCCATTTGGGCAATTATTTGGAGCTATAGTACGTTAATATGCATAGGCGCTCTCTACATTTTATTTCCGTATAGTTACTCTTAAACCGAACATGATCGACTTTGATTCTTTTGCCGATCCTTCACATTAAAAAGTTTCGTACTAATGCATTTTCGCAAATTTGATATATAATATAGAATTGGGAGAAATTTTTCCAATTTCTCATGTCGACAAATGCCAATGACTTCTAACCTCGACTGGTATAAAAATCAATGTACACGCACACGCACACGCATGCGTAATATATGCCATATGCAACTCTACTATAGCAGAGCCACATTTGTGTCGATTATATCTAAAATTAGTTGGTACGCTTCTTAGCCAGGCCAGCGTTACGTTACCTTCGTTTTTTCTTCCTTTGTATCGGGATATGCGCGCCCTCGGATCTCTCGCGTGCAAACATATCGATATCGCTTTTTTCTTGGTAATAATTGCGCGGGAAGAGTATGGGGATAAGGTATGTAAGTGAGTGACTGAATGGCTAAGCGTTTGTGCGCGCGTGCCTGTGTGACAGAGAGAGAGTGAGAGAGAGAGAGAGAGAGAGAGAGAGAGAGAGAGAGAGAGAGAGAGAGAGAGAGAGAGAGAGAGAGAGAGGGAGAGAGAGAGAGAGAAATTGCCGCCTGCACATTTGATATAAAAGCGACGAAGCGTCCAGCGTCCGCCATAATCATCGGCCGGATATATATTCGAGGCATATCGCGAAATTGGAGCAGGAGAAGCGGGAAGGGGGTTGCGATTCCTCCGTCTGCGCAATGCGCAATGTTTATTATGCATGGACGTGTGGACAGACTTTATTTCGATTTTTGAAGTGGAATATATTTTATCGTCGCGGTAAGCTATTCCTTTTCGATTTTTAATCTTTTTATATCAAATGTCTCCTTACTATAATACATTTTTACTTTTCTAGGTTCAAGATGAATTCGGTATTTTAGTGAATTCTGGAATGCGGAAAAATAGAAATTTTCTTTGATTTTATAAACAAATTTCCCTACTATATAAAAAAGTATTTTATATTCCAATGCATATTGTAGTACACTGCGACGGTATACGCAATATACTTTAATATTAACAACATGCCAATTGGTAAATTAATTTGATAGCATTTTAAAGGATAAGTTTCAAGCAGATAGTTTTTCTGATTTAGATTTCTTGATCTATGACTAAGTTGATTAAAAATTACATGACAACAGTTTGAATTACCTTAAAGTAATAAAGACATTATCGTTAAGCGCTCATCACTAATCGTAATAATAATTTTCATAGTTATTAGTTTATCAATTTTTTGGAAAAAGTAAAAAAATTAAATTCGACCGAGAATACGACACAGTAAGACCTGTTTGTATTTATATTTAATATATGCTTGTATTTAACATGTGAAAGCAAATACTTTGCCGTGAAGAAATGAATTCAAAATTAACGAGGTGTTTCTTTCTTTAGATGCATTTTGTATCTAAAAAAATTCTCTGAATGAGTATCTCTGACAACAGGGAAATTCTTCTGGAGTAATACTGAATATTACTAAACTATAGCTGCCTCTATTTAAGCAACGAAGAATGACTCAACAATCTCAACAAAGTTCACAAACTAATAGAAATAAAAAATCACCCAATCGGCGTAAGACCTCTAATTGGAACTAATACGAGAATTATAACCTCTAATCTCTACTAATAACCTCTGCTAATAAATTACAAATAGCTAAAAGAAAACAATATGTCGCTGAAATTAATATCGCAACAAAATCTCAAATTTTGTTGAGATTTTGGCTAAAATGAAGCAGGCTTCATACAGATAATTAACTTTAGAAGGCAGATTTATATTAATGGCAACGATGTAAACAAACTACCCGAATCCATTCGAATGGAATACGAAGTTATCACGTACTGGCTTTATCTTTCAGCTAAAAACTCAGGTGATTTGTCTGCAAAGAAGCAGAACACGTATGAAAATACTGCAAATGTAATATCATAAATGCAAATAAGAAGCAGATATTAATGCATTTATAGTTGCCAATACAAAGGAATGTAAAGAACCGAAAACTAAATCAAACAAACAATATAATTTCGAACAGAAATCGAATCAACAACTAAATCGTTGCAAAAAAGAAACCGATAATGCGCAGGAAGAAACAAGTTAATTGAGAAATAAAAAAATTAGTTAAAAACATTAAAGAATAGAAAATAATAGAATTTCAAGTGAACATAAGTATAGGGAAAAACGGGCGTATTCAATTATGTACAAAAAACACATATGATTCACGAAGTAACAGAAACACTCAAGAACGTATGTATGTACACACACACACACACACACACACACACACACACTTAGAATTACGCGAATGATACAAATAATCACAAATAACTCAAGGAACTATATATTCAACTAGCGAAGAAAAGAATCAGAAGTTTAATGGATCAAACATAAAAAAATTATTCAGATAAATGAAACTTCAAAATAGAAAAATAGAAAATTCATTGAAAATACCGTTAAGAATTGCAAGGCATGATGGCCATATTTCGTAATTCTATTTAAATAATATGCCTAATTTCAGACGGTGTTGGATTTGTTCGACAATTATTAGCGTTAATTGCTTAATCTCCAGCGTTCTGTATATTATATTGCATTGTGTCCCTACTGAGTAAGTTGGCGCAACCATTAAAGCGTACGATACTACCTGCTCGAACAGATAAAGACCTGCCTCTCTACGCCCTGTAATTTTACAAGAAGTTCACCTGCTGGACTGAAGCTGAAATCAGATAATCACCGTTTTGCGAACCGTCACTACTTAATATCTGTCAACCATATCTAAAATAAATACTTGTTATTATAAATAAACAGTTGAAATGAATAGTTTTCTTTGATTAAATAAATCAAAACAGCAAGAGAAATGTATCTTGCAATTTTATAGTTACGCTTAGTTTTACGCCATATTAAATACTATACTAGAATGCCTCCAGAACAATCAAGAAATAAAATTCAACGGGTAGAAATGCTTCAGAAAAGACAGAATAGAGTAAGAGAATGAGATATTCCAATATATATTAATAACAATATTAAATTTTTTTAATTAACTAACTTAATAGAAGTAGAAAATGTACAAAATTTGCGTGATGAAAATAACAAATAACGCGCCAAAACTTAACTTAATAAAACTTTACCAACTACAAATTTCAATATTTTCCAAAACAATACGATAAGATAACTAAAAATGCATCAAATCAAACGGCTCATTATTGAATTCTAGGAGACTTTAACGTTCACCACACTACCTTTAATATTCTCGTAATGGCCCAAACGGTGAGGAATTCTGAAAATCAATAATAAATAATCAATTATTTACACATAAGATAGAAATACTCTCACACGCTGAATTTTACAAAAAAGAAATCCAATTTAGACTTAATAATTTTGAACAATATTAACGCAAATAAAATTAACTTCGAAGCAATCAATGAAACTTGGGCTTCCGGTCATTTTCCGTTCATTATAACTCTTAAGACAAAAAAAAAGAATTTTTTTCAAGAATCTTTTCAAGAAAAGTGTACGTTGCTTAAATGAATTGCACAAAAGAATTTGATGTACTGGAAAACTTATATAAATTCTTCTTAGCTATCGATTTTGTAAACAGCTCAGCATCAAAAAATATAAAATATTTCTGGATATTGTAAAAACGCAATTATAAGGAATACATCCAATAAAGTTATGCCAGAGATACACAGCGATCCCGTCTCTTGGTGGGATGCCGAGTGTCTAGAACTAAAACTTCAATGAAATCTAGGATTTAAGGAATCGAAAGAAATTTAGGAGCTGGAAGTCTTAATGAAATTAAAAATCCTAATTTCTATTAAAAGAAATTTATAAAAAAATAAAATACAAGATTTCGAAGTCTTTACTGAAACGTTAAATATTAGTAAAAATAATATATGTTAGAGTATAAAAGATTGTGTGTTACATCTTGTATGAACTGTGAATGTACCGTTATAATATCGAAACGAGCGAATTGTCCTAATGATCCTGTAATGAGAATGGGGAAATCCCGAGATGCAGGTTGAAACTGGAATATGTACGCGAGCAGTATTAAACGGAAAAATTCATGTAATTGCTATACGGAGAGGGGGAAAAGCGAAGTGATGAGTAAAGGTAAAGAGCGAGGTGAGGGAGATGAAATTGTGACGCGTGAGCGTGAATATCGGAGTGAGGCGCGTGCGCGCGACGAGCGACAGTGTAAAAACATTTATTATATAACTTAGTAGTTTAGATTCATTTTACATATTTTAATAAAACTAGTTATTATTCATTCGATTAAAGTGTCCTGAGTTACTCCCTTCCTTATATTTCCCTCATTTCTTTGTGTTTGGCGAAAGATCGCTAACATATATACTTGGAGAAAATGTAGAAGTTTAAAAAATAAAGTAAATAAGAATACACAACCTATTAGTTAACTGAAAACTTCATTAAAGGTAAAAAATGTAAAAATGAAGCTCTGGATAAAATAAATCTATCTTGAGTAACCTCTAATACGTAATTTCTTCCCAAATCGAAATTAAATGATATCTTTGATACACAATTCAACTTCAGTGAATTGAATTTTGCTTTAGAATCAAAGAAAAATTCATCCTCATGTGACAACTGTTTTAAATAAACTAATAAATATTTTTATGGACCTTACAGCGCTATTAAATAGAATAGAATTAATATAAATAAAATAGTATAGTTATAGTAATTAAATTGCATCAAACAAATATATACAAAATATTATAATTATAATTACAGTCCAAACGTTCCTTGTTTATGATCGCCACCATATATATATATATATATATATATATATATATATATATATATATATATTTATTTATAATATATATGTTTTAATCAATTTAATCATTATAATTATAGTATTATAAATATATATATATATATATATATATATATATATCTTATTTATTTAATAGGACTGAATGATATAATAAAAATATTTATTAGTATAGATTATTTTCTAAAAAGTAACCGCATCAATTATAAATTAATCCTTCTAGAAACGTATGTACAACCAAATGTATTCTTCTGAAATTTCGCTCTAATTATTATTTATTTTATTATTATTATTTACTAATAATTATATTATTATAATTCGCTCAGTTATATGTTCATTTAATTTAAAAAAAAATGGATCTTATTGTCCAATCTCACTAGACTGCTGTAAATGATATCGACATATTCGTTAAATCGAAGTCACTGACGAGAAATAAATCTATTATATAAAATGTAATTCTAAAAATTAAGAAAAATTGACGATATTAGGTCTTGAATTATCCAGTGACAAAACGATCTTAATACGGTTTAGCCCAAGAAAGCATTACCTCTGCGACAGGAAAATCAAAATACTTCACATAGTTATTAAGTAAAGCCCTCAATCATTTCCAAGGGAAATGCAGTAGGGCCTTAAATATACTAAAGTATATCTTAAATACGCTGTAAAAAAGTTATGTGAGGCGTCATATAAAAATAAAAAGGAAAAATATTTGTATCCTCAGTGATACCTCTATAAACTATAAATGTAAAAAACTTGTAGTTTTGTTAAAACAATGTATCGCCTATGTATCGGCCTAAATAGGGTCTCGGTAAGCTTAAATCCATAAAAGAAAGATTTTATTAATCATTTAATTTTTTTTATCATTACAAAAAGCTACTTGGTATACGGTGAAAAAATTGTAGCGAATCTCGAACGGGTTGTGATTTCCACATCTATTGTATTTCTATCGTATTGTCATATCTTCGATCGATACCTTGTTACTGCTTTGGTCGACTTTGGTGGATCAATAGAGTTTGTAGCTTACATCTTATTTAGATGCTGATTAATTATGCTAAAAAGATGATGTTTGATATGTAGAAAATTGAAAGAAATAAAAAAATGCAGGATTATGTCGATCCGGTTAATGTGCCGAACCCTGTCAGCAATTATACTCCCACGCGTAAAGGAACACAAACACATACCTGGGCGATACCTGAGGCATTCCACGAGCAAAAGCCTCGCGAAGGAAAAAAGCGCGCACGACGGAATTCGTAAAATGCGCTCAAGATCGATCAACCGTAAATCGGTTCTACTCTCTCATACATACCTGTCAGTCGAGTTCAGCGTTAATTCGCGTGGGTCCGCGCGGGCGCATACGACGCGACCACGGGACCATTATAATAAGTATTAAATATATATACGGGCCAGTAGAAATCAAGGGAGACTTCGGTGGAGATCCGGGACCCCGACAAGAGAGCGCGTGACGCGACTTTCGAATCCGAATCGTCGCGCGCGCGCAGCGTAGGGCGAATTCCGCGAGTCATTCGATTCTCCCGCGCCGCCGTCCGCGCGGAGCGGACGCACGCGAGGTCGTGCGAGTGTATAACGTAGCAGTAATCGCTCGGAGCGATTAGCCCGGTCTGCTTTTTCTCATCGCGCCGCGCCGCGCCGCGCCGCGCCACAGAGACCACCTTATATTATTCTTGTGTATCATATGCGCGGTGCACGCGCGCACGCGCGCGCTTCTAATCCGATTCGAGATATTTCGATGAATAATAGAGCCGACGGCTTGATCGTCCTTTTTTTGTATTCCTTATTGTATACGCTTGGAAAACTTTATTCGAGCGCTTTTTTATACTCATTATTCATGCGGAATTGACGCAAGCGCCAGCGCAGTCATGAAACAAGCGGTCCGCACTCGGGTCGAAAACAAGAGATATAAATTATATACGAAATATCTAAACCGCAATGCTAAGGGTTAGATAAACTTACTGTCGATTTCGGTTTATGTCTTCGCCGTTTTCGGTTCTACTCTACCGCTCCCTCCTCCTATCTATCTATCTATCCCCCCAGTCGCTCGTACGCTTTCTTAATTATTATTTTACTCAGAGTAGTTCTCGATTCGTATTGGATACCATGGGATTCCGCTGTATCATTGACTCTTAAACAACTTCCTTGGCCGATAGTTCTGCTTATAGTCTGTTCATTCCGCTAGTTATCCATTTAATTATAACCGCTTTATTATATCTAATACGTGATTTGGATTTCAAAGATTAACTTGACGCTGCCCAGGGGCGCAGCAATCGTGGATGTCAGGGTACTAAGATACTGGGTCCGAGTCGTACGCCAGAAATATATTTTAGATTAAGCTTTCTTCTAATATATACATTTTTTTATTTTCATTTAAACTACAGCTTATATATTTCTAAATTTTTTGCCTCTACAAATTATAGGCAAGCGATAAGACTTTCTATTTAAATAAAAAATTTTTATTAAATTTTCGTCTTTATTAGAAAAAACATCACATAACAGTATATAGGGAAAAAGTTAGAAAAACAATCTTCTCATAAGAAAAAGATTTAGCGAAAAATCGAATCGAACAGATCGAATTACTTTCCGAATTCAAATTAAAAATTGTCCTGCAGGCAAACCGTTTAATTTACACGTACTTCACGAACCAAGTTAAGCGCAAAATTATCTATTAGAAATTTGTTCATTCGATAAAATAATTAACTAAATAAAATTTATTCATACGGGGATATAAAAACGAAGGAAATTATTTAACGAATGATTTTTTAGAAAGGCTTGAAAACAAGCCTTTTTTCAGTTGGTTGTCAGTTGGCCAAAATTTTTTTGGCATAAGCATAAAAGTTCGAAACGGATTTTTCAAATTATCTCTTCCGAAATTTGGTATCATTAATTTACAGTCAAGTAAATTTTAAATCGAGCAAAATGCTATGATATAATTATTATAATGATTATAGAGCGTACCCAAAACATTTTCAGAGATGATCAATCTCGAAAATCAATCCACGTACATAGTATGTTTTGTAAATAAAAAGAAATATTTAAATTTGCAAACAATAAAATATTTTTGAGAATATGATTTTTCATCGAAGGGTAACGTTGGTTAGCCGAAATTCTAAACTCGAGAAAGGATTCTGTGCTGGATTTTCTATTATATATAGATCTCCGTAATAGCAGCTCGGTAAAGTTGGCAACACGCTTTGTGTTTAATAGAGACAGAACGATTAAGCATCGTTTAAATGGCAAGCGCGATCATATAATAAGCGAACTGCGTGTACATTACACATAAAGTAATTTGTCTGTGACCACCTCCCTCTATATGTATAAGACCATGCGGCGGCCATAGTTTGCATTAGTAAGTAATTTTCCGAGCAGAAAAATAAGGCTTTCGCAAGCAGGGGCACTAGATTTTTCACGGCAGAGCACCTATATATATATATATATATATATATATATATATATATATATATATATATATATAGGTCCTTGCTTGGCTCTGCGCAAGTCGACGCCCCTGGTAATTGATTGTGTTCTCTGTCGAGGGAACAGCTGAACGGATGTAACGCCTTTGGCGACATAATATAATATAGTATTAGATTTTCCAAAAAAGTGCAGATCACTGACGAGGCAGGAGAGATGCCGCAGCGTAACTTTGGAATTTTTTTACCGGGGACGATTTTTTTGTAACGATTACTTATGTTTTTTATATGAAAGCCAGAGAAGCGACAAAGTTTACGTATTCGACTCGGATTCGAGTGTAAGAGAAGTAGGAGAGTGCTCGGCACGATTTTTTCTATTCTCATAAAGATTAGCCTTTTTATGAAAGGCAAAAGAAATCATTTCAAACAATGCGTTTTAACATCTTTAATCTATTAATTATTAATATCAGATTTTTCTATACTTAAAATTCAATTAATCTATCGTTGACCCAACATATATATATATAGTTTATCTAACATTAAACAAATATATGGAATGTGTTCAATTATAACAAAATTATATTTGGCATATTTTCTACTTTTTGTTTAAGATAAAATGGGAAATGAAATATAAGTTTTCTTTTATATAAAATGTACCTATAAAATCTATTTCTGTGTAGTATAACTTATGTAATTTTTGCATTCACTCTACCAAAACTTATTTTATCGAAATTCGAATTTTCAAAATGTATTTTATTGAATCTAGTTAGTATATCACATAATAACAGTATAATAATCATCTATGAAATACGAAATGAAATGAATAAAATACTATATTAGAATATTTATCAAGTAAATATATCATACATCAACTTTGTATACAATTCATTAAATAATACTTGAATTAACAATTAAGGATTGTATTGTCTTTATCATAAAATTACTAATTATACTATAGCTTAATAAAATATTTCAAAAACCAAACAAAGTATTACTTTGTATCTTATTCGTTATTTTATATTAGAAATCGTTTTATAAGTATTCGATTGAGCTGAAGATGAAGACCTTGTGGTTTTGGAATTAACTTTTGCAATGTTAGCTGTAAATTGATAAATATTTTTTATCTGTTATTTGCATAGTTTTCTAAATTCGTGATTTCCTTTTTTATATTTTCTAACAATTATGGTTATTGTAGTGATATTGTTTTTAAGTAGCTGAGACTGACAAAGAAGGTAAATGAAACCTTAATTTATTTTATAGTTATATTATTAATAAAAAATATATTTATAGTTATATTATTAGTAAAAAAAATATATTATTATTTAAAAAAAGAACAGGGTTTTCTTTCTTTCGAGAAAGAGGTTGATTTCAAATTAAGACCCCTCCCCTGAAGCAGATATCTGGCAGCTTCTTGATCTTGTGACACAGAGGAATTCACTCCCGAACGCGAAGACTGTCAATAATATTCCCTGTAATTCCAGATTCTCATGCCTCGCATTCTTAGTACTCGTCCATCCAGCGTTTACACGTGTTTGTGTGCATCCTCGTCCTTCCAGCCACATGCTGTTCTACATTGGTCCGTCGCCAGTAAGGGATCGATCTAAGTATTATATATACCTTTACATATATGTGGTATAGTATATATATATAAATGTATATAATATATATAGTAGCGCGAAGAAAAGAGGAACAACGTCACCTGGATAAAGAGAGAGAGAGAGAGAGAGAGAGAGAGAGAGAGAGAGAGAGAGTGAGAGCTAGGGAATTTCGGGGCAAGAACTCGCTAAATACGTCCTTAATGTCGCTTCGCTGTTTACCCGCGCGGGGTCTTTATGCGCCTGCGGTTACGCAATTCATCGCACGTCATGGACCTTCGTCCCGTTTCACTTGACAATGGAGTCGCTGTCGAGGCGTCTATGCCGCGCGTATCCCTTTCTCTCGCCCTCTCTTTTGGTCTCTTCTGATCATCTGTGTTTCCTTTGCTCCCCTCGCCCGTATACCGCGCGCCAGAGGAAAATCAAACAACGACCGGATGGGCGAAGCCGCAGTGCGATTTTTCGTCGCCTCTGACCCCCCTCCCGCCCATCGTCCAACCCTCTTCCGTCTTCCACATGCTCTTGTCCCCACTTTTCCCCTTTCTCGTCCTCGTCCGCGCGCGATGGTGCCGTGTTCGGTGACTCGAGTTCCCCCTTCCTTCTTGTCTAAATGGACCGCTGTCGTGCGGATTCTTTGAGTTTCCAGTTTTTGCCTTATTTTTTCTCCCCTGCTCTGCACCCTTTAAATCGACAAATCTCGAAGGTATATCAAAACGGGAAGTGGATGCTTTGAAGTCTTTATATGACGACTGGTGTTATCGCGATGGGGCACAATAATGCGCCCGTGGTCTACCTTATCGATTATTTTTTTCTCGCATTGTACGTCGAAACGGAAGGCCGAGGTATTGGAGTGAGGGGGTACGGGGGACGGAAGGATTTTCGATGATTGAAATATGAGACATTAACGTTGGATACGCTTTTTCTGTTTTGTGTAAATATACCGCGGGATATTTAGTATTTCCGCTTTATTTCCAGCTTTTACGGTGTATACATTTTTGGAGAAATATGAGACAGTTATAGGACAGCTCGTTTTGTACTATTTTTTTCTATATTCTACAGATTGTATATAAAATGCAAAGCACGAATCTTAAATCAGTAATTCCGTTAAAAATTTTCGAAACAGTATGAAGTATTAGTTATTTTTTTTAAATAGTATGTATATATATATATATATATATATATATATATATATATATATATATATATACATGGCATCAGCTCTCGTGTACATTCTTTTAAAACGATCCTAAGGATTATTATATTCCGATTGCTTCGACAAAAACTAAAAAACATCTAATATATATATACACACACACACACATATATATATATATATATATATATATATATATATATATATATGACAATACCCGTTACCTTTAATCCTTTTTTTATACTCTTGAATCAAAAAGATTTTCCATTCTGAAGAGACCCGCTTCTTTTTTGCCAGCGCACATCTATATAGCGAAGATGTACCCCCATCGACCTCCATAGGAATCGACCTCTATAGGAAACGAATACAGCGAGTTGCGTACGCGTGTTTGTGTGGAGCAGAGGAAAGAAAGGCCGAAGCTATATAAGAAGCGAATAAAAAAATTTTGGTCGTCTATATATACGGTATGAAAGGAGCTCGCGGCAGCCTCCTCCTCCTCGTGTCGTAGTCTTCTTTTTTAATTTTCGAGAATCCAGTTAGAGGCCGCGTGCACGCGTAGCCCGAGATACATCGAACAATCCTCCGAACTTCATTTGAATAAGCCATGTAAGTACTAGTTCTCTTTGGCAATGTCCGTACGACGAGAGTAAGGGTGGGGGGGGGGGGAGGGGAAAGGAGGAGAAGAGCATGAGGTGCGCGCGAGAAGGAATACGGAATGAGAGAAGGAGACACATCTCTCGTGTCTCTCCTAAAAAAGCGCGCGCCCCTTTTTTCCTCTTCTCTCTCACTCCCACTCACACACACACACACACACACACTCTCTCTCTCTCTCTCTCTCTCTCTCTCTCCTCCCCTCTTCCTCTTGCGCGTTTATAATATGCTTATATGCGCGAACGCGAGCGCACACGGCTGAGCATTATATACACATTATGGTACGTCATTTCGGAATAACAACGAGCTAAGAGCAAGCGAGCGAGCGCTAGCAACCCGCGCCACGCCCTCATAGATATAATAAGAGCCAGCCAGAGAGAAAGAAAGAGAAAGAGCAAAAGAGGAATTCAGCATTTGGGACACGCGCGCACTCTTTGCATTCCCCGTACGCGCGCGAGTTCATGTAATAAGCAGTCGAGCGAATTGTGCTTATGCGCGCGTATAATCGAGCGTATATATAATAATCCCCGAAGTTTCGGGCATGTCATCGAACGATTTTATTTATCGTAGGTACAAAAAGAAAGAGAAAGACGCTCAAAATCGATGTGGTTTGGAACGCGTTTATGTTATACTTCTGATTTCCTTTTTCAATAAACTCCTGCCAATTTTCTGATAATTCTGAATTTCTTTAGGACCATTCCTTTCAAATATTTTGATACCGTAAAGTTGTGTGAAACTGCAGCCATTTGTCTTTAAAGTAATACAGAAATTATACAATTAATCTTAAAAATACATACTAATCTTTACTCATTAATTCATTTTAACAATAATAATATATGAAAGATTATGTAAATTTTTTAAGGAATATTATTTTCTGATCTCTATTTTTAACGCTGATTTTTACATTAAATTATTTTTACATTCAACTGTCGGATAAACCAAATTTTCATTTTATACAATCGATATACAATTGATTCTTATTCTTCGCGTTACGGAAATGCCAAATTAAAGCAAAATATTCAATTACAAAAAAGAATGCCGTAAACTGACAGATAAAATCTGTAAATGTATACGTAAGATAGCGGGTTAAGCGACCAACTGTCGGAATGTCGATAACCGTTTCTGGTTTACTAAATAAGTACCGTGATAAATAATGGCGTTTCGAGATTTATATGCAATTTTATATTTATGGACAGGAAATTCTTTCAACAATATAATTTCAAAATTTATTCTAATATTTTTAAAGTATTTAACAAACAAGTTTGCTTCCATTAATTAACTTTAACATCATAAACGACTTCTTAAACATTTTGTACATTTCTTATTTTTGCAATTCATCTAAACCAATTAAAAACAATTAAAAACAATTAAGTAAAAATTCATGGAATGGAAGAATTTTTAAGTAATGGAGTTCAAATATAGTTTGATGAATATAAAAAGATTTATTAATATGTCACTTATTATTATTCTACATTAAACGAGATATAAAATACTACTACTGTGCAGTAGTATGGAAAGCAATTTTTATTTTATACTATATTCGATAAAAAACTTTAATGTCCTTCATAATAAATTTATTTTTAAATTTATTCTAAAAAAGAAAATAGGCCACGTTTAATTCTTACATTTTATCGCTAAATTTGTCATTTATTCATATTATGTATAATAAATTCGGTAAGAAATAAAATAAAGTAATTATTAGGACTATTTAAATGATCTATTTCTACATCTATATAATACTACATTTGGAAGAAGAAAATACTTACACATTAATTACGTGCTAGTCTTTTTATTTTATTTCGCTTAAGCCTTATGTGTGCATCTCTTTTAATTCTTTATGCATACTTAAGATATAGAATTCGTTATTCGAACATCCATATTATCAAAAAAAGCTATCCTTTAGACGAACTCTCGCTCTCTCTCTCTCTCTCTCTCTCTCTCTCTCTCTCTTCCTCTCGTTCTCTCTTTCTCTTACTATCTACTCCCTCTCGGCTGAATGCTTTATCTCTTACGGCACCTTTTCACCGCCTTTATCTCTCCTCCCCTTTTCCTTGCGAACCGGTTACGCATTGTACGTCCATGTATCGGACGTCCGTATAGCGTTTATTACTCAGGAGCCCGCGCACACCTACACTGACCCGATATTTGCAAACTGGCTTTATACACACACGCGCGCGCGCAACTTTCTGCGCAGTTTTAGAAACAACTTGCGTGTGCGCCTTTATCTCGCATGTATGGTACAAGTTTTGCTTCGATCGTTTACTTTACATCGTGCAAACTTTATATATACTTGATCAGAGAATTTTTCTTTACTTTTATTTGTGTGCGTTATGTACAAAATAAATAAATGTTTGCAAATGGAAATCATGATGCAAGCTGAAAACTATTTATAATAATTCAAAAATTCTATTTTAAATGCTACTACTGTTAAGTTTTAATACGGTGTTAATCAATGTTCATCATCGATTCAGTGAAAATTTGAGTTGAACATGTTGTCCAGATATGATAGTAAAACATTTCATCTGAACCAGTACATGATGCATGATATATAATAATCTATTTAATGCCCTTTTTTATCAACTATTCATCAACTTGACTAAATTGTACAATGCAACTATTTTAATTAGTAATAAAGATTATTATAAATTTAAAGATATGCATGATTTTTTTAATTATAAAAAACGATGCTATGCATACCTCCATTAATTTTTACTTGGTGTTTGAAAATTTTATCAAAGGCATTTTTCAATGCTGTGAATTGAAGCATGCAGCCTTATTTAATGAATGTCGTTGGTCAGAGAAAGTTGATTGCAAGGTTGATTGAATTTTATTCATAGACATGATTGTACGTATATTACTGAACCTTATTATAATCATTTATTTACTTTCTTTATTCCATGTATACAATATTAGAAATTAATTTACATATCTGTTCCCTTGTATATCTTTTCGGTGTCTGTTCCCCGCCTCCCAAACTAACTTAACCTAATTCTTCTCGTACCCCAGCCACTCCTCATTTGTCGAGGTTTTTAATATGCCCAAAAAACAACCTCAAGTAAAACAAAATAAATTTTCGGTTTAATAACTTTTTATTAGAGTTTTAAAAACGTGTTTATAATAAATTATAATACACGCAATCAAGTATATTATTAATGAAGAATAATGAAGTGGTATAATATATGTTATACAGAAACATTATTACTTGTGTAAAGGTATTTCGTCTCAGTTATTACCTTAAACTGCTTGATATCGATCTTCACAGTATACTATAGTCGAAAAACTAGCAGAAAGTGTATTTAATGCTCAAATAAATATTAAAACAGAAGATTTCAAAACAAATAATACTTATGTATATTGTACAAATATTTTTGTTGAATTTTTCCATAATATGATAATCCTTCAAAATGTGAAATAGACTTGATATGTCAATGAATGTAAGTTTGGAAACTTGAAAGATGATATTGAACAAAAGTTTAGTGTTAAATTTTAGCAAAATTAAAAATTAAAAGTTGGTTTTAAAGTTATTGCAATTTGACACAGTTTCTCATGAAAGAGCGTGTATACTTTCATCTACATGCGATCAGATTCAGATAAGACTACTCAATGTGCGTGGTCGAATTTCTTGAATTTTCATATAAGAACCTGTGTGAAATTGAATTGTGACCAATTAAAAATTTACTTCAAAACCTCCTTGAAATGTTATATCATTTTTTCTTTTAAGTTTTTAGTTTTCAGTTAATCAACCGAGTACCAAATTTAAGTTACAACAATGACGTAGAATTATTTTTCAGATATTTTTGGACGCATAGATGGAAAATTTAATTTGAAATAATTCAGCGTTTTTTTTTTCATCCAGAAATTGTCTATGATAAACCTGCGATATTAAGTTTTCAACATATAATGTACCGCTTACTAAAATGGGCCAATTCAGTAAAGATGATAGGATTGGCGACTTATTCGATCACTATCTTCCTTTTTGATAGATCGAGGATATAAGGTTCGATTAAATTATTTCGAACTAGTCGCGTGATAGTTTGAACGAGAATCAAACTAACTGATGAAAGAGGAAAAGAAAACAACTATTCTTTTTTATATTTATCAATAAAATTTTCGATAAACCAACGATGAATGTGTGTGTGTGTGTGTGTGTGTGTGTGTGTGTGTGTGTGCGCGCGCGCGTGTGTGTGTGTGTGAGTGTTAGAGGTGGATTTTATTTATTTGAGTGCTTTTCGTGGTGGAAGTGTCGCGAACGAACTAAAAAGTATCTAAGTATCTATAACTATTACCGTTATTATTTAAGTACCATTACTATCCCTTCTTAGAGATATCTTCCGAATTGGAGGTATAACATAATCTTTGAAACACGTACAGGACTTGTCGGCACACAAGTAGACTGGATAGTAATTAAGAACATTAGGTCCTTTAAACTAACGGCATTTGGCAGACAGCATCCCTGACTCTCGATAAACTGCAAATAAAATTGTACACTACAATGCTTGCTCATGTTACATATATTTTGTCGAATTGGAAGATTACTCTGAAAACTCGAAGAATAAAGACAATAAAAGCTTCATTCACGTAGAATAATTTTTATGTAATAATTATATTAAATGATTTTATGAGAACTATCTTTTATTCTTTAATTTAAACAAAAATTATTTACGCCCAGACATAAAGCACAACGAATTGTTTGTTTATAATCGGAACGAGTATCAGAATAGATTTGATAAATCTATTGCTTTTCATATAGGCGATTTATCAATTTTGTTGGGATATACGCACGTGCAAAGGAGTACGATTAAAAACCATGCGTGTATTACAGACGACTGCAATGTATACACGGGCGCACCGAATGCATTCTGTATCGTGCATATGAAAACAGCGACAGAACAATCACTGCGAGCTGGACAATGAAAAATTAAGCATCACTCAAAAGCGTCTACCTCGATCTACCTACCACAAAGCTTTCGATTTTATCGTCCCGCTTATCTCCTCCCATAATGAATTGTATACCAATTTTTCTCTGATTTCGCGATAAAAACTAAATCTGTACTTATGCATCCACCCCCTTCCTGCGCCCGAAGAAATCGAGGAAAAATGAAAGAAATGAAGCGCTGCTCGACCTCCAACGCCTACGCCGCTCGCGCGCATTGTAAATTCTCGAGGACGACCTTAAAATAATACCACACGCGGCACACAGGTATATATAGGTATATAGAGAGACGGAGCTAAAAGGAAGGAGGAGAGCTGAGGGAAGCCGCTGGTGCACAATGGGATACACGCGCTCGCTGTTCCCCCAGAGTCGATCGCCTTTGACGAAGATCACTGACTGCATAGTCCAAGTGTATGGAAAGAATAAGAGGGAGCGAGAAGGGACGAAAGGGAGAGAGAGAGAGAGAGAGAGAGAGAGAGAGGGAGGGGGGGGAGAGGGGAGAGAGAAGGAGACCGAGGGAGTGAGCACGAGAGGAAGAAAGGGAGACAGAAGGAGAATAGGGAAGGGCCGTAAAAGACGAAAACGACTTTTCAAATGCATTTTAGTTTGGCGGCAACTTGTCATACGAGATTCTCCGCTGTTTATGCGTCCCTCGCCGACCGAGGAGAATCGCTTAAATACGCAAGCAAAAATTGTTTTATTGAACGCTTTGAAATGCCGTTTAGCAATGTTGCTCCTTTTCTTTCCTTTAACCCTCCGCTTCATAATTAAAGTTTGCTCGCGAGTCAGCGCGCTAAGAGAATAACAGAAAGAAAGAGAAAAAGAGAGAATTATTTTCTAATTTAATTTGGAAGAACGAATGGGCTCTTAATGCAATAAAATTTGCTTCCATATCCAAGATTTATGCGCACTTATTTTGAAATTTATTTTCCAAAACATTCCTTCCTATACCTTTATTTTATTTTATTTACACTGCAGCCCCGAGCCACGTGAATATTCGTATCATAAAGCGCCATTATAATGTCCAAGCGCAATGTAAATGAATAAAGTTATACTCTTGTTGAGCTTGTGCCCCCCCCCCCCGCCACCCACTCCTTCACTCTCTCTCGCTCTCTCGCTCTCTCTCTCTCTCTCTCTCTCTCTCTCCCTTTCTTGAGGAAAATCGAAGAACGAGCTCTCACAGAAATTCCGCTCTGCCTTTCTGCTAGCCTATAATACCACGGACCGCCACAATAATATATCCGCGTCCAGGAGTCGTAAAAAATCCATCTCTCCACCCCTCCCCCCGCTGTTCACGGACGCGTTTACGCGTTGAAAAAGCAAAAGATTCTGCTGTAGATTCTTTTACAGCTCGCGGTCCTCTCGGCTCGACGAGCCGTTGACCCGTTTGAGCTGCTCTATAAAATTGTTTATAGAGCTCGAGACGCAAACCTGCGCAGCGGCGACGCGAGCTCGTCGAGAAATTGAAGAAGAAAATATAAAAAGGTCCAGCTAAAGAAACTTTTCCATGATCCTATTATGATAGAAATAATAATATCGGCAGTATTAAATCACCTTATAAGAAATTGGTTCACGAATTTTTTGGTTCGCGATCACCGTACTGATCGACTCGGTAGAATGCGGATTGTTCGCAAGCGTTGTTTTTTCCTTTTACTATGGGCTTTCGTCGGGGCATAAAGCAATTTGCTTCGCTTTTCTGAATAAACGCTTCGTCTGCGCGAGCGTGCGCTTTGTCACTCCACGGCGACAGGTCAAATAAACCGCGCGTCAACTACTAAAATGCCCGCGTACGCGACTGTATACTTGTCCCGCTTGTGTGGAAAGGTCTATAAATATGTAAATCTAATAATGGTGTACTGGCTCCCAAGATTGAAAACTGATTATTTTTAATTTCCGATCTTTTCTTAATATTTGAAATGTTCGTTGCCTGCTTAGGACAGCTGCGCGGCGCCCCTTCCGAGAAATATGGATGATGTTATAATGACTATTTTCCATTCGTACATGTGTTATTTAAATGAAAATCCAAATTTAAAATATAAATAAAAGCAAACACATATAATCAAATCTATATATGTTAACTTTAATTTGTTCATTTTGAAGGAATTAAATTTCACACATACTTATCTGATTTCAAACATTTTAAAAATACTTTAGTTTCAAAATTAGACATGTTCACTATAATGTCATATTAATCTGAAAATAATGATTTATTTTTATCTTTAAAAAATATATATTGCACAAAAGCGTTTGTCGCTGTTCGTCAAATTCTCGAATTAAATGCAAAAAAAAAATTAAAAATTTGACGTAATAGAAGAAAAATAATTAACGATCGATCCAATTTCATGACTTAAAATGTTTCATTGTACGTGTTTCTATCGAGAAAACTATCAGAATCTAGCGTTCTATAATGAGATGTAATTATTCTCAAAGAGAAAGCTGAGATAACCATTTATTTACTGCATATACTGTTTTTCTGTTTATATATATTATGAAAATTCATTTCAATGTAAAAATATTAAAAATATATAAATAAAATGTTTATAAATTATTATTCGCATAATTTATACATTAATAATTTTGTTAAAACATTCTTCTTGTGTGTTTCTGTGTGTTTCTGTGTGTTTCTGTGTGTGTGTGTGTGTGTGTGTGTGTGTGTGTGTGTGTGTGTGTGTGTTTTATATTTCCAAAAATGTTCGTCATAATATGTTTAATCAGTATAAATTTCGACATATAGTAATAACGGAATGCGATTGGAATTTCCTACAAGTGAGCATAAGTGTTTAATATACTAACCAATTCTTGTATACAGGTATATCACGTGAATTAAGGTTCGTTTTTTATGGATGTAGATCAGTTACATAATGAAACAGAAATAGAATTGGACGACACGTCTAGAATGCGAAACAAAAAGGAATATTCAAGTTGTTACATAGATGTTTAAAAAAATTCTCTCTAAACTTTTAATTATGAAAAGGTGAATAAATTCGAAATTATAGAATTTGAAATTACCTGAATAATGAAGATAAGCGAAATTTTGATCCGTTCAAAGATGAGGCTAAACATTTTATAGCAGCACTGTAGAAAAAAAATTTATAATATTTTAGAATACTAAATTTTTTTTTTATCATTTATGGAAAAAATAATTTCAATAATTCAGCTCACAAGATGTGGAAAATTCAATTATTTAATATTTGTTCAAATGAAATTAATTATTTTTTTTAATATCAAAAAGTTTATTGATGCGTTCTGCTGGAATCCTTATAAGGATAAATAGTAAAGATTTTTTTGATTGATTTTTTTCAAACGAAATCTTATAGCTGTGATACTCTATAAAAGAAATATAGGTGTATGTATTCAATAAATTTATAAAAATTTTGTATCGTACAAAATAACAGTCAGCTGCATTAATAAGTATGAATGAAAACTCCAAGACGAAATACTCGCGGTTTATCCCACACTCATACTAATTTTGTTTGGCGATGGTTATGCTGGTGTGACTAACGCCTGTAGCGGCAGTCAGAATGACCGAATAATAGGCTTTTTAGAAAAACAGTGATCAGGCTTACTGAACTTTCTTTTTTATGCAGATCCCTCATTGAGGGTGTTTAACATATTAAACATAAATATTACATACACTTTTACATAAATACAAATTCATGATTGACTCAACTGAATACCTAAAAAGTAATAATGTTGAAACTGCATCTCACTCCATTATCAATTAAAAACTGATAATACTATTATTTAAAATTTTCAAATAAAACATTACAAACAAACTATGAATCTATATGTAAGGAGGATTTAATGCAACTAGATTAACAGTGAATGTTTCATTAATAATTTGATTGTGAAATTATATTTCTATATTCATACAGTGTTGTGTATCGAAAAAATTTACAGGTAATGCGTCTATAATAACCCTGGTAGAAATGCATTCTATTTTTAAGGTATAAACAAGGTATTTTCAAATGAAGGTACCTAGTAACATGGTATATTTGTTCGGTAGTAAATAGGAAAACATGTAACGTTTTTTACGGTCATTCCGGCCGATTTATAGTTACATTTTTTCAAGCTATTTTTTCGGTACTTAATAGCTATAATAGTTTGTTTGGAATAAATATATTTTACGTTTCTAATAAAGTTACCTTGAAACTAGGTATGTTTTATCTATTGAAACTGAAATTATTTTTAAAAATAGAAAATAGGTTGGTTTTATTCCTTTTCATCTAGTTATTCCCTAGTTAATGGGCAATTAATATTTTGGTTATGGAATATCGCGCGCGTGTGGTTATGACTAAACTTTATCTTAAAACAAGGTTAAGCGAGATATAACACATAACCTAGCTAAAAAATTGATATCGTTATTATGCTTTTTTATATAAATTCATTGACTTTAATCACTATTTTACTAATTAATTATAAATGTTTATCAAGTTCAAGAAAATTTTGAAGTAACTTATAAGTACGTTGATTCTATATACCTTATACATCTAAATACATATACAAGGCATTGACAATAGCTTACACATTCGTATACAATATATGCTATACTTATGGGAAGTTATAATCGGGCTGATATACTAACCAAGATAATGTTTTACCACTTTCGGGAATGGCAAATCATCAGATATGCCGTATGAACACTCTCAATAAAATCAAGTTACGGATTATAGTTATGAACTCAGCATGATTTTTAATTTTAAAAATTAATTTTATTTTATAAAATATCAAAAATTTCAAATGATATTATTTATTTTATAAATAAATAGGATAGAATTACTAAGTAACTACCAATAATTGAACGGTATAAGACATTAAAGAATAGAATTTTTTAATTAATTGCATCAAGCGAAATTTTAGATGCTAAATAATAAAAGGAAAATATTTCCAAAACTAATTTATTACGTATAATTTTTAAGATGGCAAAATCGAACGACAAGCAGACTTTATTATTACTTTGTAATTTTTTAAAATTATTAGTTTCCATATCTTATGATTTTTTTTTTATTAGATCAACAACACAATGTTATAATATTATATAAATATTAATTGTTAAATAAATTGTTAAATAAAATTAATTAAATAGTTTCTACCTAATTTCTACCTAGTTTTTAACTAGTTTTTAAACCTAGTTTCTACCTTTTTCTTAATTTTATTGACAACGTGCACATTTTGCATTCTAAGATTTACCTTGTTTATAGCCACAATGATTGATTCTATTTTTACTACCTAATAACTACTTTCCAGCCTAATAAAAATTGTTAGATTTCTACCAGGGAATCTAAATCCATCATCTTGTGAATAATATAAAAAAACAATATTTTGTAATGTTGGACAATCTATAATTTAGCTAAAAGATAGATTTATAAGCAATAAATTATAATATTAATCCTCTAAATCTTGACAATCTCAATAATAAAAAAAAATCTTGACAATGTCGGAAAATATGCTTTTATCTGGTCACAAGATAGCTAATATACTAAGATCATATCCCGAATTAGATTCAGATAAAGTACAATTACAAGTTCATTCATTCAAAAGCAAGTTTCAGTATAAATCTACTGTGAAACAGTCATTTCGTGAACTAAAATCTGTTAAGAATTTTATGATATTGTAGAATATATAACACAATCGAATTCTTAATATTCCTTACAACATCCATAAAGCTCTGGAATTCCAGGTAGATATACTAAACATTTTTAAGCTATAAACAAGACATTCCGTTATGAAGAAACCTAGTAACAAGGTATTTAATTTTGATAGTAATTAGCTTAACATCTCACGTTTTTTCCGATCATTTCAAACGATTTATAGATATATTTTCTAAACCTATATTTTACTTATTTTACACCCATAAGAGTTAGTTTCTTATCAACGTAATTTTCGGTATTTTTGGTTATGATTAAAATTTATCTTAAAACATAAGGTTGAGCTAGGTATAATATATAGCCTAGCTACAAAATTAATTTGATTGTTATGCATTATTATATAAATTCATTGACGTTGATAGTTACTTTAATTAATAAATTATAAATTTATATCGAGTTCCTAATTTTGAATATTGAATTCACTTATACGCAAGCTATAACTTATACGCATATAATACATATTAAACGCATTGACGATACACATTCGCATACAATGTTATATATATATATATATATATATATATATATATATATATATATATATACACGAGGTCTTAATCGAGCTTATCTGCTAACCAATGTAATTTTTTGTCACTTGCGGGAGTCTCCAGTCACCAGACACATAATAACTAAATACATAACAACATTATAATAACTATAACATGAAATTATTACGTGTATAATAATTGCTTTTATAATTCTTCATAGATCTCATGCTATTTGGAATCACGCGAGGGTTGCATTGTCTAACGTCGATTGTCAGCTCGCCTGTACGCAGACATTGTACTTCCGGCAACACACGATATGACAACTTTCAAGATATCATTAGAATCTTTAGGAAATAATCAATAAGCGGCTCAATTATGAAAAGGATCTATCATTTTTTGAGAGAGTTATTAATAAAATAAATCTCATTTCCGGCGGTCCCATCAGACATAATGCGAAACCAGCTTAAATTTCTGATATTCAAAAGGCTCATTCTCGAAACAGACTTTATTATTCTTTCTTCTTTTGCGATTTCTTCAAACTATTTACGTATCTTATGCCGTTTCTTTTATTCTATAAACCATATAACATTATAATATTGTATAAATATTAATATTTTCGATTGTAGTAATTGAAACTTACATCCGAATTAAAATGTCATTTACTAGCCAGACACAAGGTTCCAGCTTGAAGCCTAGTTTCTACCTATTTTTTCATTTTATAAACAATGTTCACGTTTTTCATTCTAAGTTTTCCCTAGTTTTAAGCTATGATAGTTGATTCTATTTTTAATACCTAATAATTACGTTCCAACTTACTGAAAATTGTTAGATTTCTACTAGGAATTGACCAAGTTTATACAGCTCTGTACTCGATCGGACTGGCCGATACGGAAAACCCAAATACGGGACATATAGATCTTTTTAATTGCACTCAATCCTCCTAACTACGTCGTTTCTGTTCGAACCTAACGCATGCCCTCCAGTTACAATAGGGGCTAATGCGTTAAGTTTATAAAGTGCAAACGCGCACTCTGTCTTGAACTGTCAAAAGAGCAAATTATATGTAAAACCAAGTTGTTAACGAAGTGCATATCATTTCAATCAACTCTCTCTTCTTCATTCATTATAAAATAAATGCATGCTTAGTTATATATATATTTGTATCTATCGTAAGACAGGTTTCTTTTTATACATATAATATAAAAGTATACATATTATTAAAATATTTAAATTAAAATTACTTTAAAATATGTTAATTTTGCTTATGTTGACTGTATTTAGATATATTAATACATATTTCTATTGGTCTTACAGTCCAATTAAATAAATTATAATTAATACATAATAATATAATAATATCAATATATATTTATATTAATACTAATACATATAAATATATAATTATTTGAAAATTATAATGACAGTCAGACTGTCCTTGTTTACAATCACACCCGTAGACTAATCTGAAAATAAAAATATTAGCTGAAAAAATTCTTTGTTAGTAAAGTGCAATCTGACTGTCCCCAGCACCTTTACCCAATTGAAGATTGAACGAGGTTGTCCAAGGTTTCGAGCTCGCTACGGCTCCTTATCAGAGACCAAACTAATATCCCCATCGCCACTAAACTAAAATTTTTTTAGTAATTTAAATATACAATTTTCTCTCTACATAAAATGTTCAAAACCAGTGATTTTAGACAAGGACAGCCTGACTGTGATTACAATTTTCAATTAATTATATATAGATATGTATTAGTATTGATATAAATATATATTGATGTTATTATGTATTAGTTTCAATTTATTTAATCCGATTTGAAGGCCAATAGAAATATTTATTAATTTACTTTTACTTTGTTTACTTTGAAATATCTAAGGCACGTGCGTATTGTCCCACAAGGCAGAGAGCCGTTTCAGCACCTTACACCAATTATAAATTTATCTTTCAGAAGAAGACTCTATTATACTATAGTTAAATTCATAAATATACTAGTTTAGACAAAGTTAATTGTCATAAGTTAATTTTATAATTTTTTGCTAAAATAATGTATAAGTTGTAAGCATTTTTGTATAGGAGAATTGGAGCAGGATTTTGGGGAGTGGGGCATAAGGCTGGAGGTTCGCGAGCACCTGCCCGACTGGCCGCAAGGTAACGTAGTCGGATGGGCGGATGGGTGTATCCATCTGTCGGGGAAGGTGAGATAAGTAGGAGCTCGCCTTCATTTGAAAAGGTGCACAGTGGACTGCGATTGTTAGCCTCTATATACTTGTGAGACTTGATGATTCTTTATTACTTCTATTACAGTAATCAAATTTTTGTGGGTCATGTGCAAAAAAATACCTCAAGCTTTCTTTTGAATACGAGAAAAAGGCAAACAAGGACAATTGATTGTTAGAAATAGATAGAATTGAAAATTATCAGTTGATACGATTGATAAATTATTATCAACGTAGTTTTTAACTTTTTGAGAACTATCTGCTCTTTTTTACTATTCTGTGCTAATTACTTAAAAATACGCGCAAGTATACTAAAAATCACATGGAATTTATATTAGAAAAACTTGATCGACGTTCCTGAATATTATTTTCGACAATTTCTACAGAATTGCTTGCTCAAGGTCGGAAAATTTTTTACTTATAGATTACGATGATATTTTGTGTAGGCATCTGTTTACACACGGATAAAAAATTTTTTTGAATATGCAATCATTTTCATTGTTTCAAAGTAGTTTCTTAGTAGAGAAGAGTAGAAAGTATTTATAGTGAATGATTAGTAGGACGAAGATAATCAATGAAGTTTTATGGATTTTAATTTAGAGAGTTTAATTTAAAGTAGCTGCAATTTCGATTTTATATCAAGCGCTTATATGAAAAACAAAGGCTACGATATCGCATTGGAACGCTCTACACTGGAACGAGTCTGCAATCGCAGACGAAAAGGAAGAATCTCTCTCTCGGTTTGCTCATCGCCAGTCTATATATATATACATATATATATATATATATATATATATATATATATATATACATATACATATACATACATATATATATATATATATATATATATATATATATATATATATAAAGAGCAAAAAGTAGAAGAATACAAAAAGGATTAAAGAGAGGAGAAGCGGAGGGGCGGGAGGGAGGAAGAGCAAGAGAGAAAGAAGGCTACCGATACAGTTCATGCCTGGCGCGGGGAAAGAAGACCGTATGCACGTCGGAGACTCCGAAGCTCCGAAGGCCGGCGCGCGAGCGGCGCGGCAAGGAGTTAATGTACTCTTGTGGGAGTGTATGTACGAACGTACAAGTATATACACATACTTGTGCTTGCACCACGCGCGAGCGAGTAGCGCGGACATCCACCGCTCTCCCGCGCATAAAAGCGGCAGAAGCGTGTACATGCGCGCGAGTGGGAGGAGAGGAAACTGGTCGCATTCCGCGCTCGGGACAAAAGAGGATACGCCGCTGATTACAACATTAATAAACAAATGAGGCCCCGGGCCCTTGCTCTCCCCCACCCCCTCGCCCGCTCTCTCTCCCTCTCTTCCCCGCCGCTCGTACGTAGGAGTAAGGAGTGCGCGCGGGTGAGAGAGAGAGAGTGAGAGAGAGAGAGGGGTATATGCGCGAGCAGGCCAATCGGCGGTGATGGGCGTGCGGTGGGTGGCCCGGCCCCGGCCAATCGCGCTCCTCCGCTCCGGAGCCGCTCGCCGTCCTTGTCGCCGTGGCGAGTGGTCGAGCCTCCGCCCACTCTCTCGCGCGGCATGTGCGCGCAGGACGCGGCGCAGGCGCGCTATAGCGCCAGGACGCGATGGCGTTTTGTTTTGCCAACGAGCGCCCGGCCTTGTGCCGTGCATTACCTGTGCACATCGGAGGAAGGGTCGCGCGAAGACTCGGTTGCGCCGGCTGCGCGCCGGAGCGAGGGAGTCCATTAAAAAGGTCCACGGCGCGGGCGCATTCGAACCGCGTGCGTTTTTGCGCCGGGGGAGATTGTGCGAGCAGATATTCCATTTTTTTATACTGCTATGGACTTAATCGCATAATACGTTATAATAATTATTTTCGCAAATATTTTCAATGATGGATACACACACCGACACACACACACACACACACACACACACACACACACACACACACACACACACACACACGTGTGTGTGTGTGTGTATGTATATACATGTCTTTACATATTATTGTTTGTGTTATTAATAGTATGCAAGTGTTGACGAAGTGATTTCAATAGAATATATAATTATGTGCTATAATATTGCAAACTATGCAATTGTTATTGAATTGCTCTGTTTAAAAAGTATAAGTGAAATTATTACTCAAAGTTTCAATTAATGAATCTTACTGACGAAATCCACGAGTGTGAATAATATAAATGCAGTTACTGTTTAAATTTAAACCGTATGCGCAAAATAGACAATCGTTAAATCTGTACAGTATTTTAGTAGTTTTTACTGGATAAAATTTAGAATCAACGTTATTAACGAGAACGCATTAAGTTTATTCAAATTAAGTCTAGCGTAAACAATAAAGATAAATTTTCGAATTTAGATAGATATTAATAATTGTTAAATAATTTAACAATTATTACAAAAAATATCTATTCTGGTAATGTTACGTATTGACTAATTTATTATAAAATAAATATATGAGGTGAAAATGATGATCCGACGTATATATTCAAAATAACTTATTCCATTATACTAGTTTTGTTCATTGTTTCCTTGTTAATCTACAAATAGAGGAAATTTACAGGACAATTTTTCTTACAGGCTTAGCCTTACATTCTCTGCGTTTCCTTTTTGAGCTGATTATTACATATTACGTTAAATTTATTTCACCTTGAACTGCCAGTCAATGCAGTAATAAAGACATCGTACTGATTAAAATCCCTAAAGAAAGTACTGCGCATACGCAAAGTACATCTTTAATAAAAATTATCTAATATGCAGATCCTCGGGATAGGGGCGACGGAGCTCGCTCCTTACTTTCTTGTCTTCTTATTCCTTTCCTTCTCTTCGATTACATGGTAAATATTGCTTCCTCTTTTTCTGTCTACCTTCCCCCGCGCCTCTTTGCCACCACCAATCTCTCTCCTTCTCTCTCACTCCCTACGCATATACACGCAACAGGAACATTCGTAAACATCAACGCATGTTTGAGCGAGGGCTTTTCCAACCTATATGGATGCATTTACTGTTGGTGTGGCGCGTCTCGTTCTCTCTTGCCTTAGATTCAAAGAACGGTGGGAGAAAGAGGGGGGGGGGGTATCTGCATTGGTAAAAGAGGAAGGGCGAAAGCTGACTAGCCGAGCACTATTAGCTTTCGTTATGTGCCTTTACCTCCTTCGTTTTCTGTGCGGAAGGCGGGTGCTTGATGCACAGTACGGCGTATTTAAGAGCGCGAGCCTACTTTACTCGTGCATGATCGAATCACTCTGATGGACGAGTGACTATCTCTTTCCTTTTTTGTACGTCTTTTTCCCGACAGTTTGCCTTTTAATCCATTTATCGATTTATTGTTAAACTAAAAGTTTTTCTAGGCTTTTACTTTGAGCAGATTGCAAATTTATAGTTTAATGATATGAAACGAAATTAGTAAATTCAAATTAATATGTAGCTGTATCAGCGGTAAATACAAAACGATTTAGTTATAATAAAAAATTATATTTATTTCATCTAAATGTATCATAAATATAACTAAGGTGTATTTAATGGAATCTCAAAGTAAAATCTGACGGTCCCGGTCATGTGATGCGGTGTTATGATATTCCCTTTGAAACGAAATATATTTAATATATGAACCAAACTTACATTGGATCCTCTTCTATCATGAACATTTATTTAAATTAATCATAGATGTCTATTTATATATTTAACTTTGCAAAAAATCACACACACGCGCGCGCGCGCGCTCGTAATATATATATATATATATATATATATATATATATATATATATATATATATATATATATATTTCAGTGCTTTGTAAATTATTATTAAGAATTTAATTACTTTAATTAGCGTTTATCACATTTTTGCAGGAAGGTCACAAGAGATGCTCAAAAAAATTTCAATGTAAATACAACTATTGGAAGAAAAGAGATTGTCTGTCCTCGTTTCAAATCCAACATATAAGTATCTAAACTATAATGAATATAAGTAAGCACGTAAAGCATATATTAGAATTTTTTTACAATTTAATTGTTCAGCTTTTTTGCAAAGATTTAGTCTTTTGACATCATCGCATATTTTAGTTTTTCTGTGTGTTTGTGTATGTGGTGCGCGCGCGCGCGCATGTGTGTCTGTTTCACGCATCGTACGTGTGTAGTCTTGTAAAGGAGTAAAGAACGACCTTGTATACTAACTGACATAATTTTTAGCCGTTCATAAGACTACGTGGAAAATATGCATCTTTATTATTAATGAATAAAGAAATTTTTCGTAGAGTTTATGAAATGTGTATTATGTATAATACACTGTAAATGTAATTGAACTAATTTCTACTTAATATTTTTTATGGACAAAATATCAAATTTGATCGAACTTGTATTAAATTTAATCTACATTTTGTGCATATACTAATTTGACTAGTGTACAAAATATTCAATTTTCATTATTGCCAATGAAATATACATTAGATTTAATTGTTTTTTTAAAAAGACAACCAATGACAACAGGTTTGGACAGCATTTTACCTGATAAAAAATGATATATTTATTACTGATATATTTATTACTTTTACATGTGCCCACGCACACACTCAGAGTTCGTAATTGGAAGCTAGAATGTGATTTTCGGGTGTCTCGTGACAACTGCTACGGGGAGTTTTGTGTTCGGGCGATAGAATACAAAACTCCCCTTAGAAGTCATCCCTGTACATTTGAACATCAAATTCTACCGTTCGAACACAAAACTGTGATATTTTCACCTAGAAGTCGCCTATAAGATAAATAGATGTATGCACACACATACACACACACACACACACACACACACACACACACACACACACACACCACACACACACACACACCCACCCACACACACACACACACACACACACACACACACACACACACACACAAATAATAAATATATATATATATATATATATATATATATATATAATGTTATAACCTCATATTTTAAATGAATTTCTTAAAATAAACCTTCTTAGTTATTTAACTAAAAGAGGTTTGAGGAATTCAATGAGGAAATCTAATGAAATGGAACCTCCAAAGAGATTAAAATTTTTCTCACCTGTTTTTGGCTGGATTCTGGTTACATTTACCTATATCGCTCAAACTCCATGCAATCTAATCCGAATCCGGTATTAATGTAGAGGTATCTAAAATGTTTACACTCAAATAAATCATATATTTAACATGATAATCATTTCAGCCCTCATGGGTATCGTGAATGTTCTGGGTTTTGTACCTACGTATACTTGCAGACTCCCTAATAAAGGCGGCACGTAGTATAACTTATAATAATACATATATTTTGATTATCGCCGCTGAGCGATGAAAATGAGCAATAGAAATGGAAACTTCCATAACTTGGCTTTAAAAAAATTAAAAAGGAAAAAGGAAAAAGGCTTGAAAATAAATTTTAAGGCAATTTCTTGGCGACTCTTAACGTGCCGGTCGTTATATCGTACGATCAGGTTGCAATATAATAGATGCAAATCTATTTGGGGTGTTATAGATCTCGTGGAATGCAATTACTTTACAATGAAGGTCGCCAACGTATAATGAGTGTAACTCATCATGGTCGTTAGATACACAAAAAGTTCGCCCAAATTTATTAAATAATTTTATTAATGAATAAAAAAATTATTTTGGAAACACGTAATATTATGTTGTAATAAAATGTTTAAAAAAATGAGTTTTAAAATTTTTAAAATCACGTGTTTTAATAAATAAAGTAAAATATATTACGAGCATCTGTAAAAAAAGAACTTTAAAGATCTTGAAGTCAAATGTACAATCAAAGATATTTAAAATTTTGATTTGTTATTCGCGGAGACTATAGATAAGAAAAATGACAAATGACAAACTATGGGAGGAAACATCGGCAGTTGAAAACGGAACTACTCTCAGCTTGTCAATTTTCATCGAGTGCAAATCACATTTTTTAGCTTCTAAAATAAATTGTTAAAGCAAAATGTAAACAAAAGTCCATAATTTATTTCTAACCTCACCTATCCAGAACAGTGTATATATACAAAAAAGCTTTTGGCAGGAATGATACACGATGTGTAAATTATCAGTACATAAAAGTGGAAAAGTAAAAGGATTACTTTAAAAAAAAATTCACTTACAGTTTTCAAGCGCGGTCACAAATTTTATCAATTTTCTGTACTCGCGTAATAAGTTTATACGGACAAGACTTGTATACCATTTGACTTATTCTGTAATTGCTATAATAACGTAATAAAGCAGCATCATCAACCGTGGAAGGACAATCTCGAGCCATAAGCATTCGCAGCGCGCAACAATTTGATGCTTAACGATTTAAGCATATCGAATTCTCCTCCCTCTCGGTCGAGAGCAGCAGATTCAGAGAGTCTATATCTCGATGTGCCGCGTCGCTCTGATGGTGCAATGTCCATTCAGGTTGGCTCTTTCTTCTTCTCCTTCTGTCTTCTGCCGTATCTGTACCGAGACGGCGAGGCAAGACAGTGGACGGTCGAAGTCGGAGAGGGAGGCAGAGAGCGAGCGTGGCCCCCCAGACACACACTATTAGCTTTCGTTATGCGCTTTATCTTCTTCGCTCGAACCACAAAGTGACCATTTCGCTCTTGGGAAGTTTCGCTTTTTCTTAGTAGTGTTGTCCTTTTTTGATTGATTTAAAGTCTGTCCCGTGATTTATCTACCATTAAGGCAGAGGGATTTAAGTCTTCGTGCAAAAACGCCGAATTTCCAAAGTGCCTCGTATTTGTCGAAAAATTAGAAAGAGCCTCATCAGCTATATTACATTTCTTCTCTGTTCTGTATTAAATCAAAGTTATTAACATTCCCATTCGGATGCAATTTAGAATAAATTATAATACTGGAAAGTAGACGCTGAAATTTATACCAGACAAATATCAAATAATTTAATTATATACAATGAAAACTCAAGAACATCATGAGAAAATTGTGCACAAAAAAATAACAAAATAAATATATAAATTAAAAGATTCAAATACAAACATTAAAAATATAAAAATCTACCAATAAAAGTTTCAATATATAGCATATATTTAACCGACGAAAAAAAGATGTAGTACTAACATTGCTAAACAATGAATGTCATTGTTATGCATTATTATATAAATTCATTGGCGTTGATAGTTACTTTAATTAATAAATTATAAATTTATATCGAGTTCCTAATTTTGAATATTGAATTCACTTATACGCAAGCTATAACTTATACGCATATAATACATATTAAACGCATTGACGATACACATTCGCATACAATGTTATATATATATATATATATATATATATATATATATATATATATATACACGAGGTCTTAATCGAGCAGCTTATCTGCTAACCAATGTAATTTTTTGTCACTTGCGGGAGTCTCCAGTCACCAGACACATAATAACTAAATACATAACAACATTATAATAACTATAACATGAAATTATTACGTGTATAATAATTGCTTTTATAATTCTTCATAGATCTCATGCTATTTTGAATCACGCGAGGGTTGCATTGTCTAACGTCGATTGTCAGCTCGCCTGTACGCAGACATTGTACTTCCGGCAACACACGATATGACAACTTTCAAGATATCATTAGAATCTTTAGGAAATAATCAATAAGCGGCTCAATTATGAAAAGGATCTATCATTTTTTGAGAGAGTTATTAATAAAATAAATCTCATTTCCGGCGGTCCCATCAGACATAATGCGAAACCAGCTTAAATTTCTGATATTCAAAAGGCTCATTCTCGAAACAGACTTTATTATTCTTTCTTCTTTTGCGATTTCTTCAAACTATTTACGTATCTTATGCCGTTTCTTTTATTCTATAAACCATATAACATTATAATATTGTATAAATATTAATATTTTCGATTGTAGTAATTGAAACTTACATCCGAATTAAAATGTCATTTACTAGCCAGACACAAGGTTCCAGCTTGAAGCCTAGTTTCTACCTATTTTTTCATTTTATAAACAATGTTCACGTTTTTCATTCTAAGTTTTCCCTAGTTTTAAGCTATGATAGTTGATTCTATTTTAATACCTAATAATTACGTTCCAACTTACTGAAAATTGTTAGATTTCTATCAGGGAAGAACAGGACACGTTAAGTGGTTCTGAATATCTCCCCTTTAAATCAACATCTAAATATTTACTGGGTATATTTTTATCATTATTATAAAAACAAGAATAACATGATAAGTGTCGTGGCAGCTCAGAATTCAACAACTAATAAGCATGCGGATACTTGTGATATGTGAATAAGTAACAGTCAAGGATAGCACAAATTATTCTAAGAGGTGTACTAGGCAATTGAGTGACGCTCTTAAGAAGAATTGACGGTAGTGCCAGAGTGTTCATTCGACAGAGACTTCTATATTAGATATAGTTTACGGATGTGTTTCACTGTATATTAACGATATGCTGACACTGATAAAAGCGTCTTTTAGTAAAAAGTACTACTTTATCTGTAGACAAATGATATTTACAATGTAGTCTAATAGAAGGAAGATAATTAACGATCGGCGAAAATATAATAAAAAGGAATCCAATATTTTTCACGAACACATGTATGACTAAGACGATCGTCCATGCCGTACAATTGTCCAGCATTCGACAAAATTATAGGATTTCTAGAACCCCAATTAATTAGAGTTCAAAATCTGTTTTTCACGTATGAAGTCTGGAATTTGATTGTAAGCTAAAAATTATAATGTTTTAATTTAATTATGTTGGACATACACTTCTGATAGGGTAGAGAATCGAGCGATTTATAAAGTAACTTTAATTTTTAAATTAATAAATATTTTTATCGCTCTTACAGTCTTTATAATACAAGTCTGATTGTCATTGTTTTAGCTAATATATATGATACTATAAAGACTGTATGACCGATAAAAATATTTATTAATTGAATTCAGAACAGTCGACATAAGTTTAATTTTTAATTTAAATTTTTTAATTGAGATCATGACATACACAAGAGGTTTTAGAATCACAGGTAGACAATCCTTTCAATATAACGAAGTGGAATGCCGTTCGATCAACTAGAATTCAATCATACCTTTATAAAAGCCAATTAGAAATAGTAACTAATAAGCATCTAAATGCACTACTGGTGTACAGAAGTACCATCCTTTTTCTAAACATGAGAAATTTGATAGCGATTTTCTTAGATCCACCTAGTGCCAAACGTAAATTCATGTTACTTTAATTGTGTTTTTGTCGACTTCTTATATACAAATTAATAATATCTAATACAAACTTAAAATGAAATTTCCCTTCAGAATGTCTTTATAATGTATTATTAATTTTATTATTTATTATTAATTGCGTATTATGAACATTCCATTTAATTTAACTTTATAATTAATTCAAATGTAACGGAAATGGTAGATAATAAACGATGGATTTAAAAGCAATTAGAATTAGATAATATTTAAAAGTAATATAAAACATAATGTGTATTAAAATGTGAATATTTTCGTGTATGTTTTTATTATATTAATTTTGTTAGGAGAGCTGTTAGATCATTTTAGCCTTCTATAAATAATAAAGCAAAAACTACTTGAAACTAAACATTGGACCATATCGTAAAAGGATGTAAACATATGAGTCCACCGAGTCTTATTACGATCTGCGTCTTTGCTGCCCTGCGGGGTAAATAATTTATGAGTTTATTGTTTAGATGCCTGAAGTTTTTTTATAGATTTTAAGCTTCTCACAAGGGTTTACAGAGTTTTCAATTTCGAGTACCGCAGTTAGTTTTGCGTCGTCCTTTCGTTTGAACAGACGTCTTTTCTTTCCTCTTAAAAGATTATTTCGTGTATCTTTATTTTAACATTCCACCTACTATATTTAATAAAAATTCAATAAGAGCAATAAAGCCGGATACTGCAAGGAGTATACATAGTATGTATTAGTTTATTCTTGAAATATAGAGCAGTATATAATTTCGCGAATCTGCTTTGACGAAATCGTTATGAAGACGAATAAACTTTATTATACGTCGCAGTTTTCTTCCAATGCAAAAGCAGAAAAAACTCTTGCGCATTTCGGCGTCCCGAACCATCATAATATACAAACAGCAATCTTTGAATTTCGCAACAACTGTATTCAAATTTCTTTCCCACTAAATTGTCACAACCTCGGCGAGCTTGTGCGCGGGAGAGCATAATTTGAACGTCAGCAATCCAGCCAATAAAGCGCTCCCGTTTACAAACAGCGCGATTACCCCCCCCCCCCCTTTCGCTGATCGATGTGGCCGTTCTCAGCGACGAGATAGAAAGACGGATGTACATTATACACACGAAGCGAAGCGCGGGAAAGGAGAAGCACATTAATATCAGGAATAAGGCGAGTGAACGAAACAAAGTAGTTGAGCAAGAATGAAAGAGTAATATCGTCGAATTATTACTTGGGACGCAATGTATATACAAGAAGGAAATACCGAAGTGGCGGTGTAGATGTGCGCAAAAGCCTCGCCTTAATCTTTAAAATACCGAACTGGACGCTCTCTCTCTCTCTCTCTCTCTCTCTCTCTCTCTCTCTCTCTCTCTCTCTCTCTCTGTCTGCTGTCTCCCCTTTATCGTTCCAGGCGCGCCTTTTCCTGCATTTCGAGAGTTAGTCGACTCCCGTATAAGATGGAATCAAGGGACTTACTTGTGCAGCGAACGATACGCGCGCGCGCGCGTGTGTGTGTAATCTGCGTAAGACACTGAACGTATCCCTGCATATATAAAGCGAACTACCGGAAGCAGACCATTACCGGAAACTTAATAGTCCGTGAAAACAATAGAATTACGCGACGAATCGAATAAAAATCGGGCGACCGCACTGGATGATTTCTTTCTCGCCCTCTCTCCACTCTCTTTCTTTCCCTCTTTTTTCCGAGCTACTCTTGAACACATGCAATATATTTATAGGAACAGTCCAAGTCGAAATCCAAGCGCTACATACTTTCTCTTTCTCTTCCTCTTTCTATCTTTATTTCTCTAGCTTCATTTTTTTCTGGGGTTACGATGAGTGAATTGAGTCATTGTCGAGAGGAAGATACACACAGTATATCCGTACAAGGTGGCACAGCTATAGCGTATAGTCGTTCAATTGTATTACTTTACTTTGGAATTACAAAATACGATTTTTCCTTGATGATATGCTGATAGTACACGTTGGTTTATAATGCTACTCTGCGATGGTCAGTGACTAACTCAATGTTCTGCGACGTTTTTCCCAATCTTTTAAATATCTATTAATTTACTTAAACTTGATTTTTAACTTTTTATATAAATAGAAGGTCAAAATTTAGCTATATACTGATTGTAGAAAATATTCAATAAAAAATTAAAGTTACGAAAAATGGTTCAAATATAATACAAATATTCTTATATTAAATTCAGTATTATTTAGTTAATTAATCTTAAACTTTTAGTCACATATTTTCCAATAGTAAATTAATAAATGGTTTATATTACCGAATTTTGTAGATTTTTGCACCAATAATATAGTACTTGTTATGTTCAGTTACATTTTTTTAGCTGCTCTGATGTATTTGATCATTCAAGGTTTTCTTTTTCTTTTATAGATACAATTTATTTTTAAAATGATATAAATTCGTTAAATGAATTTTTTAGCCACCAGATTATTATGCGCACACATACTTTCTCGTTGCTGGCTTCACATTCTTGTATTGTCTGCAGGAGGCAATTAGATTCAATATGCATTGGGAAATGGAAAGTAGAATCCAATGCACGTCGAATATATTAAGTAGTATAATAAGCTATATGTTTACTATTTTTAGTCTAAAATATCTATATATTTATTATATATGAAATTAGTATAAAAATAGATATATCAAGTGCTAATGCATAATATAGAAAATAATTTCTTAAAGAATAGCGTTGTTATGTGCAATTAGAATGATTTTTACACGGGGTCGACCGACAGGTATACAATGTTAATGTAGGTTAAAATTACTTTATTATAAACTAAGAGGAATTAGCGCGATATTTCTCCTATAAATTGCAGAAACCAATTAAACTGGAGGGAGAATTGCAAAACTATATATTACGAATACTAGATTCGAGAGGTCAGTACAAGTAATGCAATGATAGTGCTACAAATGACGCTTTCTTAATTCAGACAACGCGCTGAAATTCCAAAATGATCTTCTTATCACGGAATGTTAAATTTTCACACAGCTATATACCTTAACAAGTTACAATAGAAAATCGTAACACGCCAGTTATAAAAAACGTACTAAGCTAATATATATAGCATTTCAATTACGTTATATCGAGATCTGTGCTTGCTTCGGTCCATTATCAAATCATTATAACTATATATCTATAATAAAAATGTCTAATAAGCAGAACAAATTTTTCAATCTTTTCCAATGAAAGAATAATTTCTTGTCCAAAGTAAACTTCGAATTCTTTTCCCCACACCCCTTTCATATACTAGAACGTGTTCGGACTTCGAGCGCAGGAAAGAGGAAATTGACTGTTATATTCTCGCCCAGGCGTGCACATGCATGCATACGCATAATAATGGTAAAGGTCAACATCGCGACGCGTGCGAAACAAGCATAAAATAATGGGCGCAAAACAAGGATGCCCGCTTGATGCAGCCGGTGTTCCGGAACACTGATCAGTCCGTCTCGAAGAAGCACGAGAAACGCGTCCCGCAGGAGAGCCCCTTCGCTCTCTCTCTCTCTCTCTCTCTCTCTCTCTCTCTCTCTCTCTCTGTGCGCGCGTGCATGCGTGCTTGTTAAAAGTGTGGCACTGCTGCTAACTTTATGAGAAAAAAAGATTATCACCGAAGGCCGTGAGATATAAGTGCGCCGATTCATTGATTCATCGATCTGGCAGACTGGCAACTGACGCGAGAGAGGATGGAGACAATGCGGATAATTACGTTACTTACGGGATTTTAAAGACTTTTCACCATTCTTCGTGTATATTCATATGTTGAAGAAAATTATTAAATAATTAACACGCATGTACTGTTAGTACGCTTGTTTATTCATCCAGTAAAATATTAGAAAAGTTTAATGTACCTGATATCATTTTTTATTAATATAACTGAAGCTGACATGAGATAAACGTAAGAGTACGCTCTCAAACCTCTATATACTGACAAATGTTAAGGACGTACTATTTTATTAGTATTTATTACATATTAATAAATACAGAATTAATAAATATAAGAATAAATCCTATTACTTTTGTTACCTTTCTAGTTTTCATTAATATTAGTAATGAAAATTATACTATAAAGTATACTACACTTTAGGGTTGGCACATGTCTGTAATGTCGTCTTTGCGTACGAATTGTTAATTATATAATGTATATTATGTCATATATTTTATAATAGACTATATAAATCTTGAGGTTAAGTCTAATTTTATATAATTTTTTCCTTGTTTATAATATTCTTGACAATATAATAATTTTAGAACCTTTCTAGTTAGCGATAATATATGAATATAGTGGATTATTGCAGAAGCAATAAATGTTACAAGGATATGAAAAATTGTACTTATGTCGACTGTTCTGAATTAAATTAATAAATATTTTTATCGGTCCTACAGTCTTTATAATATAATATATTAGCTAAAATAATGACAGTCAGACTGTTCTTGTTATGATCACCCCCGTAGAATCAGAAAGAAAACTTATTACTGAAAATAAATTAAATTAAAATTGAAAAATAATAAAATAAATTAATAATAAAATAAAATAAAATAAAATAAAATAAGAATACTAAAAATAATAAACTATAATTACTGGGTAATAAGAGCTTATTGTAATGCTGCAACTAGTTTGTGCAATTCGTTCGAATTTCCGAACTCCTGTTGTCGATTAAGTCTTGCACTACAGCGTAGGTCGCCTACTGGTAGGGAATTATTAAATCGAGCTTCGGTGGTGTCGAATCTGTATTTTATCAAATCCGTAAGTCGCTTTATGCTCGAGTACGGAATAGCAGAAAAAGGAATACTCACTTTTTCTGCTCTTAAAAAATGTATTTTCACACAATTTTTTTGGTCTGTGACGAGTGATATAGTTGGAAGAAGGCACAAGGAATTATGAGAGATAAACAGTCCTTAGCTCGGAGGCTAGAGCGAGTTTCTATTAGTTGGGAGAATTTGATATATTGGAAAAGCAGCTAAGGTCTCTGGTACGTTGAACCAAGAGCGTAATGGCCGGCTGTGTCTAAAGTATGGTAACATTAGCGGGCTACGGTAAGACTGAATTTCCGGGTGTACTTAATCCTCGGATGTACTTAGATGGAAAGGGAGATAGTGGACGTAGTTGAGACCACTCGTGCTCCCTGAGAAGGAATGGATGCTTCTACGCGTTTTTCAGCTCCTTTTATACGAAAGTTGGGGCACTGAGCCTACGGAAACAATTAAACTATGGAGGTAAATTTGGCTAACGAATCACAGCGCTCCTTTTCGCTAGATTCTCTCACCAAAAATATATTATTCCATAAGCTCTGTACAATTTGGATGCTTAGACCGAATTTTATCGTCTCTTCTACAAGATCAAATGCGTGGAAGAATGGGAAAGCGCTTCTTCTTGTACAAAAATGTACAAGAAGAAGTACAAGCGCTTCTCTGCTTGTACAAAAATGATTTTCATACGATTTTTACAGTATTTGTTATTGCAGATGTATCTGCAGCTTTGAACATAATTAATAATTTTATTCGCGATCTTAGCAATGAATATAGATTTTTGAATGGTAATCGTAGCGTTAAAATGACCAAAGTTATAAATAAATAAGTATTTTTTTATGATTATATTTATCATTATTATAGTTTTATCTTGTCGCGTCCTGCGACGTTATGAACAATATATATATATATATATATATATATATATATATATATATATATATATATGCATAAGTATATATATACACACGTATGTTCAACTAATCTTCATGGCTTGGTACAAGCGCCTTTTTTCTTATCGCCGAGGGTAATCGGACACCCTGTTGTCGGAAACTGAGCGTCGACGCTGACCTCGGAGAAAAGTTCCCGAATCAACACCGAATATTAACTGTCGAAATTTCTCATTACAATCGACGTTAGTATTAAATTTGTAATTTTTAAAATTAAAAAAGAACGTAGAGACTAAATCATAGATTGAAGGATGGTATGCCATCGATACATATGCGTGTGCACGTACTTTTGTTTTGATAGATTAATTACTATGTTAAGTATGATTAATAAAATATTAATTATTATAAGTAGATTGATGGATTAACAAACTTTTAAAAATATATATTAGAGTATGATATAAAGATCAGTTTAATAATTGTAAAATGTAGAACAAACCAAACAATTTAGATTAATAATGTTAGTCCAATTACGATATTATGCTAATAGAATGTTAATAACAATATACTAAGTTAACAGAATGTTAATAACAATATACTAAGTTAATAGAATGTTAATAAAAATATACTTGAAAAATATATAAAATAAATCGAATAATAGACTAAGTGGTTTTTAACTTATAGTATAAAAATTAGTTTGGTTAATAATAAAAGATTACGTAAATAATTATAACGTAGAGCAAAATCGAAACATTAAGATTAATAATATTAGTTCAGAATGTTAGTAGTTATATACTTTATAAGATACCTAAAATAAATTAAATAATAGAGTAAGAGTTCTAACGTATGGTATAAAGATTAGTTTAGCTAATAAAATAAGAGATTATGTAAAATTAATAATTATAAACGTAACAAACGGTTAAGGTATTAATTAAAGATCGTATTTTATAATGTCCCTATAAATTTGTTGTTCATTGGCCCTTTCCCTACGATCGCTCAGATGAATTTCTACGAAAATTTTGGACAGCCTTTTTTACTTTGTCCAGACCACATATAAATAGGAGTCGGATTAGGTCAGAACGATCCGGTAGTTATAATCCTTAGAATTTTTGCGACCTTTTTCGGACTTAGAATTTTTTCGTCATTTTCGGACTTCGGATTATTTTGACCTAGATATTTTTTTTTCTTGCGATTTTTAACTTTTGAAACATTTTGTATTTTTCAGAGTTTGAAATTTTCGTGTTTCTCGAACTTCATCTTGTACGTGTTAACTAACTTTGTATACCCGACTTATATCTAAGTTATTTTTATATATTATACGGTTGTATAAGAAGTACTTCAGAAAAGTAAATAAATAGTAAGTAATCAACAATATTTATCGTTTATCCTTATTAACATTATTTGTCCATAATCTCCACTAAACCTAATCGCGCTATATATATATCTGTTACCTGTATCTTCTCTGAGTAGGCTAAACGGGTGGGACTCTAGCAGTCCTGTACACGGAAGCCACTCCACTAATTTTCTGAGCAGGCTAAACGGGTGGGACTCTAGCAGTCCTGTACACGGAAGCTGCTCCAGCAGTTTTGCTGAGTAGGCTAAACGGGTGGGACTCTCGTAGTCCTGTACACGGAAGCCACTCCTTTCGTCGCAGTAGATAAGACTGGGGAAAAGAATCTTAGTACGGGAGCATATAGAAGTCAAGTTACGAATTAGGTAGTAACTCGCGATTTACAGATCAGCCAAGACTGCCTAGGTTCGGTCTCCATCTAAAACGCGTACACCTCGGCTCACCAGCCCCACATCCCTGGCTAGTAGTCGAGAGACTAGGCCAAAAATAGGGGCAAATTACTGACCGGTCTTTCGCGGAAGCAAATCGTCGCGCATAGAACCGCGTGGGCACTCGTCATTATATATGAGTATGTATATATAGTGCGGAACGTCACAATCTTATATATTATGATTTAAATGTTTATGTGAATATCCCTAGTATTACACTTTATACTTATGTTAAAAGAATTGTAATCTTAATAATTGTATGTAATAATAGTATTAATATATAATAATATAATAGGTAACCTTAATTTAATCAGCAAATTATAAAGTTAGTTATAAAAGCACTTAAAGATTATTACTATTATGTTGATTATTATTAATGTTCAATATTATTAATAATTAAACTAAACGGACAAAATTTATAATCAATATAGTAAAAAGAAAATTCAAACACAAAGTATCGAATGCATACTACTGAGTGGAGCTGGAATTTTGTCAGTCACAAATAAATCTTTATATTATAACTTCTGATTGATTTGAACAAGCATCGTACGTCTAGGAATGGGTTACCTGTCCTCCTACTGACGAGGCCAGCAGGTAAATGAAGGTGAAACATGTATATAGTATTTCAGCTAATAATTTTAACTTATTTTCTTCAAAATTAAAAATTGTTACTTGCACATGTCTTAGAAAGTAAATCTAACATCAGGCTTAATCGTCATTGAGATAAATATTGACGATGTTTTGCATCGTAAAATTTGCGGAATTATTCAAGTGTTTCATATATTACATATTTCTAGGAATTTCCTTTGACTATACTTATTTTCGATTCATGAGCGATGCGTGCTCTGTAAAATCTTAACAACAACAAAGTGGCGCCACGCAGTTGCGGAAATGTCTAACCGGGGCAGATTATGCCCTTGTTTTTATATAGCTGTTAGCGTAGCTTATGCGTGATAGGGAAAAACCAAAATAAAACGTACACTCAAATATCCATAATTAACTATTAAATGCATACAGTCTTTCTATTTATTCAAAACAAGAATATAATAAAAGACTGTTTGCATTTAATAGTTAATTGTGGATATTTGAGTGTATGTTTTATTTTGGTTTTTCCCTATCACCCATAAGCTACGTTAACCATCAGAAGTGGGATAAGTAAACTGTCTAGGCAAAAATGAGTGATAACCAAGACCAACAAATTGCTGAATTGCAGCAAGCACTACGGTGGATGGAACAAGAGAATGCCACAATGAAAGAAAGACTCCGAAAATCAAGAGAATCAGAAGAAAGTAGTTACAGAAATTCAACACCCAATGATTCGGAGAGCCAAACAAGCCTAATGTTGGCCATGATGTCGAAATTCATAGAATGCCAAACGCGAGCCAGTGCATCAATCTACACCGTTGTGCCAGACCTTTAAAACACCATCAGAGATTTCAAGGGCACGGAATCCTTAGAAGAAGCAAATACATGGCTACGAGAATTGGACAATTCCCGAGACGTCCACCAGTGGCCGGATTCAATAACCTACAGCACTGCAAAGGTGCATCTCGTCGGCGCAGCACACAAATGGTTCATGTCCAAGAGTGAAGAGATCGAAAACTTTTCATCGTTTAAGCCATATTTTCACAAGATGTTTACAGTCAGCTGAAGCACCGTAGAAAAATTCGAAGCCATGGCGAAGAGAGTTCAATGAGCTGGAGAGGACACATTGACGTATTTCCATCACAAGGTACTCCTGTGTAAAAATCTGAGGCTTGATATAGAAGAGATAAAAATGGAAATAGTAGCTGGACTATGGTCGAAGGAGCTAGGCCACTTTATCCTGAGTCAGCACTACGGTGATACAGAATCTATCTTCAGAGATATAATGAAGTACGAAAGGATTGATCGAGTAAGAAGAGAAAGAATTGACGCAGGAAGACAGAATTGGAAGCGCGGTATTCAATATGGGATAGTACAACGACCGTTGTTTCTTGAACAGCGCGGCATGCAGTACTCACCGTCATCGAGAGTATCTACCTTCGAGAAGCAGCTAGTTTTACCATCTACTGTAGCAGCGCGACCGAGAGATGAAACTGCGAGACGTACGATCGTAGCACGGTGAGCTCTCGAGCATAGAAGTAAGTGCTATAATTGCGATGCTAGCAATCATTTAGCGCGTGATTGTAAGGCACCGAGAAACCCACCAATTTGTTTTAAGTGTGGTAAGTTAGGGCATATTTCTAGTAAGTGTTACGCGCCCAAACAAAGTGCAAAATTGACAATCGAAGAAACTCAGACAATGTCCAATGATAAATTAAAATCTGGCTACGCGGTAGGAAAATTTTTACGGAATATTAAAATTCGCGATATCACGGCTCTTGCGCAGATTGATATGGGGGCATCTATTTGCACAATAAAAGCTTCCTTCGTATTAAATAAGAATTTTAAAATTCAGCGTGCTGCGTCGTCATTAGAGGGCTTCGGTAAAAATGTCGTTCAGTCAGTAGGTTATGTCGAAGAAGAGATGACGTTTGAGAATTTACAGCCGCGACTGATACAATTTCAAATCGTTCCGGACGATGGGCAAAATGTAGAAGTAATTTTAGGTAGACCCTTTACAGAAGCAGAAGACATTAGTTACTGTCGAATGGGCGATGAATTACGTTTTGATCAAGTTAATCCTTTAAATATCGAGAACGATATAGTAGAGCCTAGTTTTTTAGCTACCGCGAGTAAAAAGCAAATTCTGGAGCCAGAATTCGTTAATTTTATAGAAGTAAAGTAATGTTACCTTTTATCAATTTTGAGGACAAACAAAAAATCATTAATGTCAGTGAGAAAATGAGCGAAAGAATATTAAGATCAGAAAAAATTCCACTGATAAAAGAAGCGCGCGAGAGTGAGATAATAAATAGTGAAGTTTTCGTTGAGGATGATGTATCGACAAATAATAAAGAAAAATTCATAGATCTGTTAAATAGTTATAGAAATTGTATAACAAAATCGACGTGGTAGCTTGGATGTACGAATATCCTAGAAATGAATATAGAAACTAAAGAGAAGTAAGCCGTGTTCGTCGAAACCGTACAAATTAAATGCAAAAGACAAAGCGGATCTAAAAACTATTATACGCGAGGGGAAAGAACCCGGCGTGATTACAGAGACGTTCTCGCCGTTTGCAAGTCCCGCGTTTATCGTAAGAAAAAAAGACGGATCAGCTCGAATGGTAGTAGATTATTGGCGATTAAATCAGAATACGATAAAAATGAATTTTCCGATGCCAAATTTTGATCAATTTTTAGAAAAATTATGTAATACGAAGTGATTTGCCGTTTTAGATCCTGCTCAGGTCTATTTGCAAGTGCCTCTTTCGAAAGCAATCAGAGAAAAAACCGCGTTCATAACCGAAAATCAAATAGGCGAATTTACACGTGCAATGTTCAGTTTAGTAAATGCGCCCATGTATTTCGCGAAAGTGATGAAGATTGAATTGGAGCTGGCGCATAAGAAAAACATCGCGGTGATGTATTTCGATGATACATGCGTGATCGGTGAAGATTGGGATGATTTGATGCGGAATGTTGAGTGTGTACTAAATCTTTTAAGTAAGGCAGGATTAACTTTGTACTTAAAGAAATGTATATTCGGTATGCGAAAAATTGATTTTCTGGGCTTTAAGGTAGGCGAGGTAAAGATTGAACCAGGCACGGAAAAGGTTCTAGCTATCGAAACGTGCAGGCGGTATGTAGATTTCTAGGGCTAGCTAGTTTTTTTAGGCATTTCATTCCCGATTTCGCAAAGATCGCGTCCGAAGAGGACGAAGTTTTACTCTTTCAAAGACGAGATGAAAGCATCGGTAAAATAATAAAGATTTTATTGAAAAATGAAAAAGATAAATCAAAAGTCGAAGAGTTAGAAACAAAAAATTATACAGTGCGTAATGGCTTATTATATCGAATAATACCAGATGAAAAGGTTAACAGCGAAGTTCTTGTAGTGCCGAATGCAATGAGAAATTCTATAGCGGTACGCTTTCACGATTGCGCGAGTCATTTTGGCCTAGATAAGACTTTAGCTCGAGTAAGAAAATATTATTATTTTCCAAAAATGCGAGCGTATTTCAAAGTGCATATAAAAAATTGCATTGAATGTATTTTAGCGAAAGGCAAAAGCGGTAAGGGCGTAGGCGAATTGCATCCAATTCCTCCGGGGGAAGAGACCATTCGAAGTTATTCATGTCGAACACTTAGGTCCGCTTCCGACGACAAAAAATAATAATAAATATATACTGGCCGTAATCGAAAATCTTACGAAATTTGCACAATTATACGCGGTAAAAGTTGTAAAATCTAAAACAACCGTAAAAATGATTGAAATATTTATAAATTCTTTCGACGCGCCATCGCGATTAATCTCGGATAGAGGAACATCGTTTACAGCGGAAGTATTCGAGAATCTTTGTAATAAGCACGGAATAAAGCATACGCTTAATTCAAGCCAGCATCCCCAAGCCAACGGTTTAGTCGAGGGATTAAATAGTACCATATTACCGGCGATAAGAACAAATGTAATAAGCAACGGAGAATCAGGCTGGGATACGGGTATCAAAAAGTTAGAGCGCGATTTAAATATTACTGTTAGCAAAGCGACAAATATGGCACCGTTTGAAGCCTTGTACGGATATCTGCCGCGATTCGAGGAAGGTTTAACGAGAACGCTAATCGAAGACTGCGAAACTTATCGTTTACCGGTACAAATTCAAGAAGATATAAGAGAAAGAATAGAAAAATATCAAAAGCAATATAAGGCCAAATACGACGCGAAACGATTTAAAAATGTAAATTATAATATAGGAGATATAGTGTACATAAAAGCGAATCCGACTGCAACAGGTGATTCGTGTAAGCTCTAAGCGAAATTTAAAGGACCAATGGTCATTCTTGATATATTGCCTTCTCATACATATAAGATGAAAAGACTAAACTCTGATAAGAGCGATACATACGTAATAACAGCGCACGTAAGTCAATTGAAAATCTGGAAAGGAGTTGAAACTGATGATACAGAAAATGAGGATAAAACTAACGAAAACACAAAAGATATCGAGAAAAGCGTTAGGGATAAGGAACAGCTACGTAGGGAAAAACGAGAGCGTAAAATTACACACTACTACGGAGTATATTAGACAAAATATATATGTACTAAATAAAATATAAAAAACTGTAATTTTAACCCATTTATAATAAGATGTGACAAAAGAAAATATACTTAAGGATATAAGATATATTTAATAATGTAATGCAATGTATGTATATTAAATAAATTAATAAAATCTAATGGTTTGAGGACAAACCATATTGCAGGATGGCCGAATGTTATAGAAGCTTATAGTGTAATCATATTGGCATTAAGGAAATCATGTAAAAACCCGTCGTACAACGTACCAGGTTTTCGGAAAGACGAATTAGCCTTGATGACCCTACCTGCAGGACAAGACCTACGATCACACTATATGTAAGGTGTGTAGTTCGAATGTATGAAAATGCGTGGACGAGTGGGGGAAGCAAGGTAATGAGTAGAGTGCAACGTTTTGAGAGAGACAGATTTGAGCGAGACGCGTGTGCGTGTGAATCTGATTGCAAGACGCGTGTGCGCGATCATAGATTTGTATAGCGTTTAACCGTCTCATATTATTGTCCTTACTTTTTAATATATTCTTGTCTTGAATAAATTGAAAGACTGTTTTCATTTAAGAGTTAATTGTGGATACTTGAGTGTACGTTTTATTTTGGTTTTTCCCTATCACCCATAACCTACGCTAACATAGCGTTTTATAATTGTTTAGTTATATTTCTGAATTTATTCATTAATATAAATGAAATATTTTTGTTAGAGTTCAGATATATTACATTGTAATATGTGAGGATATTCCATATTATATAAATGAAATGGAAAACTTACATCAAAATATCAGTTATATGACTGATATTATACGAGAAGATAAGATGTTATCTTATGGGGGGCTCCATCTTTTTGAAACGGCGGAAACTTATTTGTACACCTAATAATTAATTAAAGATATTATTCTATTTATTTATAAAATAATAATATAATTTTATTGTTTTTTTAAATTATTTTAAAATTCTTGTAAATTTGAGTTTATATTAAAACTTTAATTTATGCCGAGTGCACACACTGCATGTTTGGTGACTGGTGAAACCCGCAAGTGACAAAAAATTACATTGGTTAGTAGATAAGCTCGATTAAGACCTCGTATATATATATAACATTGTATGCGATTGTGTAAATTATTGTCGATGCGTTTGAAATGTATTATATGTGTATAAGTTATAGCTTACATATAAGTGAATACAAGATTCAAAATTACGAACTCAATATAAAGTTATAATTTATTCATTAAAATAACTATTCACATGAATGAATTGATATAGTAATCCATAACAATGATATTAATTTTTTAGCAATGCTATATATTATACTTATCTTAACATCTTCAGGTGTGATATATATTTGTGTATATATCCGTCTTTGCTTATTGCGGCTTTTATTATGGAGACATGTGATGCAGGTTTTACATTTATTTGCTGTAATACATCTTCAAGCACGCTATTTGGGATATTAGGAGGAACATTGGAAAAAATTATTCTTTTGTTTTTTGAAACCAGGGGTCTTATATTTACCTTCTTTTGTTCTACTAATATGTACTCATTTTTTTCTATTAGATCGTCGACCAGTTTTGTATCAGCTAGATAGAGACATACTCGATTGTTGGAGATTCTAGATGCGAAAAGCACATTTTTAGGACTCACTATGTTTCCCACTGCACACGTATAGTCACTCAGATTGAATCCAATACATAATCCATGATCAGTGCCTGTTCTCGTTTCGGGAATCTTAGTCCTTCAGCGATTGTTGCATAACTAAGTTCTGTAGTTTTTATACTGTAAATATAGGTATATCGTAGTTGGCAGATGGCTGGGAAGCCATGGTGCTCTTGTGAAAGAGCGACGTTAGTAGGTCCTAAACCCGCTTACACGCTTGGTTTTACTCGAGTGCGGAGAAATATGTAAACACGTCTGCTTACTAACAACGCCCGATTAAGACTGGCATGACTGTTATTACTTTATTATAATATATTATAGTATAAAGACTGTGAGACCGACAAAAATTTTCATTGATATCAATATATACACATACAACTTTAGTGTTCGTATAAATGGCGTGGAGATAATAGTAATATAAGTACATATCTGGAAGGTCTGTACTCTCATACATTAATTTGTTCCTTTTTCTAAAGGACGTTTTATTTCATTTAATCTTGGAATATTTTTCTACACACTGAAAAAGTATTTTCCTCATTCTAACCTACACATCGCACCTTCACCGCTTGATTCCGATTCTCATGAGGAAAAATATAGTCCTTAGCTAGTACGAAAAGGCTTTTTTACGAAGACCGCTACAACCCTCGGCTTAGCGTCGGGTCACAAACCTCTCGTTTCGTAAATAAAGCCTTTCCGTACGCGGTCAGAAATGTACTATTTCCACACATAGGGTGTAAAATAGATATTTTGTCATACACAATAATGCGAGCGGAAAGTATGAGACTGACAAAGCCGGTATCCGAACTTATGAAATGCGACACGGATACCGATGATTATGTATATTAAAAATTATCTGTATTTTTTAAAGTAAGTTTTAATTTATTTATATTATTATTATTCTATTTATTTATATCATTAATTTTTTTTAATTTTATTTGAAAATTGCATTATGAACAAACTTATAATCTTCTAAGCTTCAATTGATTATTCTTGAATTCTTTTTACAGGAGGGGGCTTAGCGCCCTATACCACCGCGTCTCGGTGTTTCTACATGTCTCCTTAACATATTGTATCAATTTCAAATTACGAGGCAATAATTTAATTTAATGTTACGAATTGCAGGTAAATTGTAGAGATAATCTTAATAGAAAACATAATATTATATGTTTTTAATTATAAAATTTAAAATTTTAATAATATTATATTATTTTGAAGCGAGCATGGTTTGGACCTTTAGATATTATACCTGTTCGCTGTGTACAAGCATAACTAATACAGAGAAAACATTTGACATTTTTTCAGTTTATAAGTTTATTATTCAATTTTTTGCAGATTTGTTTTTGAAGAAGAGAAAGCCCCCTTTTATGTATGTTCGGTCGAAAACGTCGATCGAATAAGACAATAGCCCTCAGGCAGAGGGATTAAATGTACGTGCGAAAAATAAAGCACTTAGGATCGGTCAAGCGCTGCGCCGCCTTAAGTACCGTCCTATCCCTCCCGTTATTTCTACCTACGGCGTACGAACTCAGAGGGTAATAAAGGCTATTGTCGAAATATCGGCCCGAATCCTGCCGGCTTGAGAAATAAGCTTAATATTAGTTTCTTGTAATTAAGTATATGGTTGTATGAACAGCTGTTTGTTAAAAACATACAACTCCTGCACTAAACTTTATTAGCTCTAGGACAATTTCTATGGCAACCATGTATTATATCGATGCTCGAACATCATAAAAATGGTCAATACCTCTCCTCTTTCCTCAACCAATGTCCTGCGTTTCACCTCCAGTTTTCCACAATTTAGTCGTTTAGACACGCCTATGCGAGGTGATTTCCCAGCTAAGATTCACGAGGTAGACGAGATCTCGACTGACTACGGAGTTATACAGACGTTTGTTGTTTTAAAATAAATACTTCATTCATCATTATCAACTTTGTTTCATTTATTAACGAATGGCATGCTTAGTAATTAACAGTGCCAGTATTTTGTGAAACATTAAATTTCGTTCCATCGCATCAGCGAATCACGTTCATTCACGAAATACACACACAAACAATGTAAAAATAATATAATAGTATATGGCACAAGAGAGTAAAATAGGCGTTTGCGACGAGAGTATTGTTCCTGCACGAGCGAAGCGAGGTCAAGTACTATATATATATATATATATATATATATATATATATATATATATATATATAAAAGCAATGTATCATATTTATTGTAAATAAATACATTATTCGACAATTATTATTATCGAATATTCTTAAAATTCTGGTTTCTTGACAGTTACGAAATCTACTTAGCAGATCGTTTTCTTTCAAACAGCATAATTCTAATGGTTACATTATTCTTTATATGTAATATTTCTTTACTCTTAAGCGATATTTAATGACTCCTAATTTGAATATTAAGGATCTTCGTTTAAAATATAAAATTCTTTTTTGAACGTAATACATTAAACACTTTAATTTTATTAATCCGAAGGTACCTGTTTTGCATCTTTTAAGAGCAATACTGACTTATGTAGCAGACCCGACACACATGCACATACGCACGCACATATTGATCTTGCATAATACATAAAACTTTTTTAATGAACCTTGGGGCGAGACATAATGCACCAGTCAATCCACGCGCGTTAATCCTCTGAATTATTTATTGCGCCCCGAATTTCTTACTGCCGCGGTTGATACACACACACACATACACGCGCGCGCACACATATATATACAATTATACATACGAATTTGCCCATCACGTTTCACATATTAAAAAAGTTTCCTCCCCCTTTCGTGCACACCGGCACAACTCAGCACATCGCCTGCTCGGTGTGTATGTTAGATAAGGAGAAAACGAAGCGAGGAGCAACAGAATCCTTTAACTAATGAGAAGAAAAGAAGATCGCGTAATGTCGATCTGGAAATTACGAGTAGTTGGTGGAGCGTTTCTCTCTTTTCCTCTCTCTCTCTCTCTCTCTCTCTCTCTCTCTCTCTCTCTCTCTCTCTCAGTCACTCATTCCTACATATAAAGCCTGAGATCTTTGGTAGAGAAATGGGGATGAATCGCAGCCTCAGATTATTTTACGCGCGTGCTTTACATGCATGCATACGTATGAGACGAGAAGAGAGAGAGAGAGAGAGAGAGAGAGAGAGAGAGAGAGAGAGAGAGAGAAGGAGAAAGAGAGATAGTAGATGAGGGAGAATTTAAATGGAAGTACCGCCCACTTGTAAGCGATCGATCGAAGGTCGTTGTCTTTCGAGCGTAGTCAGAACGAGAGACAGAAATAGAAAGAATGAGAGGAGAGCAAAGGAGAGAAGGACAACTACGACAACCGCGGGTATCCTGGAAAATCAATGGACCGATCTCTTTCTTTCTCTCTGTCTCTCTCTCTCTCTCTCTCTCTCTCTCTCTCTCTCTCTCTCTCTCTTCTCTCTCTCTCTCTCTTTCTCTTTCTTGAGAATCAGCAGAAGACTCCCAAGAAGTCCCGAGAAGCAGCGATTGCAGGTGAACTGGCTTGTGTTAGAGTCTGCGTGCACGAGATCGACACGGCTTGCGAATTTTCAATGGATCTGCAGTCTTGCTCTTCTTCTTCTTCTCTCTCTCTCTCTCTCTCTCTCTCTCTCTCTCTCTCTTCCTGTCTTCCTCTCTTCCTCTCTCTTCATTCGCAAGTGTTTATACAGCAAAGATCATTATAATGGGTGTAGAGAGGAAAATTCTGGGAACGATCTCGGGGTGGCTCTCGGGATTTTCTTGTCATGGCTTTTTGGATTCCGAGGGTGGTCGATTAATTAGTGGGCTCTACTGGCAGGTGGACTTTCGCGCGCTCGCGCACCCATAGTCTTTCAGTCGTTTGTTAATCCCTTTCTTTTTTAAAGGATCGTTATTATGTGTGTGCTCCTGCAGCAGTAGATGTGTTACTGCTGGGAACGTATAATTGATAAGCAATTTTGGGGTTTCGAGATATGAAAAGGATGATTGCGCGGCAGAGGCGTAATTGATTAAGGATTATTATAGCCGTCTATGATATGCAGGCTTGCAAGCTGAGCACAAGTCATTAATATAAGATCAAAAGTATTGATTATTGGATTAAAATAGCAGAAACAGGTATATTAGCGGTTCGATTAAATAAAACGCTCGATTTGCTTTTTTTCTGTTATTTTAAGAATTTTTTGACTCGAGTAAATAATTTGAGATTGAACATAATGTGGTCGTAAGCATATTCAAGGAAGTTTCTATGGGGAATATACGGAAAATATTGTTATTAAGACTATTGCAGACTTACACGATGGCTCAATCGTTGTTTCGAAGGACATCAGTTCAATAATCTCAATTAAAATTTCGATCTCAGCGGATAAACAGAAGAGCTGTTATAAAAATGTATATGCTTTGTTTACGAATACATCATAGACCTCAGTAGTTTATGATCATACTACTGTTTAAGATAATAATAATAATAATAATAATAATAATAATAATAATAATAAGGAAATAACAATAACAATAATAAAATAACAATAGCAATATCAATAATAACAACAAAAACGACAAAAACGACGACGACGTAAGAAAGGTAGAAATAAAAAAATCTCCAATACAAAAGTTTTCGAATTTTTCATAATTAATTCAATCTGAATTAATTATGAAGTTGAATTAATTTCATAATTAATTCAACAGTGACTTTTATTTGACCTTGAATGCGAAAAAGAGTTTAAAGCTCACTGTTCGTTCAAAATGCTATAAATTTGACAGAGATCTTTTTTCTGTGCTGTTTTTTAAAAATAATTAAATTGATCAGTTTAGGCAATTTGAAATCCGTTATTATTGTTCATTTAATCCCATTTATGTTAGTTCATTAATGGTAGTCTTTGTAATTAACATTTTTTATTACTCCTTTACAGAGCTATTTTGAACTATTTTTTCCATTATTTAGCTGAAAAGCAAAATACCATATTCATATTCAGTATCTTACGATTGTTAAAAATTGACTAGTCTCATCTTTTCCTGCTGCCCAGTGAACATCACCAATAGTTAATTTTTTTTCTTCACCAACCTCTCATGCCATTTTGTATACTTATTTATCGATGGATCAGTAAATAATAATCTTTGATAATAGGCTTAATACCACACGTCTCGCTCGGTATAGCCATCTTCAATTAAAACTGCAGAAAATCCCGGACATAGCGGGTAGCCTCGAAGCTTAATCAAAGGCAATTAAAAGAATCGTCAGCGATCGCGATAGGAAATCGAGCGAACTTCGCGGAGACCGTGCGCATGAGGGACCACGCGTCGTCAACCCTCGTCTCAATCGCACCTCTCTAGTATACTATATACTACATATATATACCTGGAGAGAATAGTGGGCAATTTCTCATGGCGCGACTTCTATCTCTATCTTTTCTCTCGTTCTTTTTTCTCTTTTTTGGTCTCTCCCGTTCCACAATCTTGCCTCATTCAGAACGTGGAAGCTGTTAGCCGTGGGCCTTTTAGCATAATCCTCGAGCGACAAATCAGCGTCCGGCTGGCGCAGCTTCCTTCCGCTGCGACACAACGGCAGTAGCTGATTCTTATACGCAATTATTTATTCATTTTAACTTTGGTTGATCTTTATTCATGCATCCCTTCACTTTCTTTATTCCTATATAGGATTTCCGCTTGGATAAGAGTTTTTTATCGATAGCACGTCTATAGACTTTTTAAACTGTTAAACCTATACTAGTATTAAATTGTTTTTAATTCAAAATTTGATATATATAAGTAAGATTAAAAATTGTATGTACAGCGATGAAAGCATATAATTTCAGTTATATCGAGCTTTCTTCTGATGCAAATGGACAAACAACCTTTACTGAAAAGTGCAAAATAACAATGTATTAGATGCACAGAAGTTACTGGCACAGCGTGTATTCTCTGGATTATTTCATCTAACACGTTCATTGGAATACACAGGCAGAGAGGAGAAGGGGTAAACAATGGGGAAAAGATACGATCGGCAAAGAAATAGATGAGATGCAAAGCGCATGATTATTTTATTGAGGAAAAAGTTACAGGCTCTGCCACCCTCCCCCTCTCGCACGGTCTTCTGCCTCTCCTCTCTAATTGACCACGATCCTCGATCGAAAACTCGTACAAGATACGTACCACAGCGGTATCACCTCCAGGCCTGGCGTACGGACGACGTGCCGGCTGTTGTGTGTGTCAACAAGAAGAGCCGAGGTGCTGCCGCGCGCAAAACGTCGGTCGTCGTGGTAGAGCTGCGCAGCCCCGGGGAATTTTTGAAATTTCAAATCCGTATATTTGCGTTGCAGATGCGTTGAGCTGGTTGAGCTGGCTCTTCTATATATCTGTAGTGCAAAGGGATGGCGCTGATGACGAGAGAGAGAGAGAGAGAGAGAGAGAGAGCGCAATGTCGCCATGTTAGTTGCCCTTCCTCTTACTTCCTCCACCGCGTTAGCGCTCGAGTATAATGTTTTCTCTCAATTAAGCCTTAATTAAGTTAAAATTAACATCATGGATTTCTCTCCACTGTCGCGCAACTCCCTTCTTCTACTTCTTTCGGAGGCTGCTGCTCAGGGTGTGCTTGGGACCGATTTCTCTCTCAGCCACCTCTGCGAAGTTAGCGCTTGTAAAGAGAGAAAGAGTAAGTGAGAAGGAGAGGGAGGTAGAAGTAGAGAGGGAGAGGGAATGAGAGAGATATCTGTTGGCTTTGGGTGGCCTGGCTTTGCGCTTCTGTATCGTACAGTCACCTAGAAAATTATTTTGAAGAGGTACGAGGGTACGAGCGTGCGAGAGGACAGATTGCTCTCGGCAATTCATGCCATTAGATAAAGATGGCTGGATTTGACTGGAAATATTGGTGCTTGGCTCCTTGACATTATACTGCGATACATCTTTTTTCTTGGTCTCGTATATATTATTGAAAATATCTAAATTCTTGATCATTTAAATATATATTCCTTACTTTCGAAAAATATCAGAATTAAAATAACGAAATCTTCTATATTGAAATTTTAGGTTTAAAAAACTTTTTCCTATATGTAGATGAATATTTATCATATCTTAATTGTTATTGAATTTAATTGTTAACATATGTATCTCATTGAAAATTTCTTTAATGCATACATATACTTCAATTAATTAAATTTAATTTATTCCAAATGTTAAAATGAAACCGAGCTTTTCCACGAATTCCATACATGAATTGTATTGCGAAATCGTATCTCACATTGATCTACTGCCTTCTTTATTTGCAGAATATATAAATGTATAATTGATGTTAAAATTTAAAATTCATACTGAAACTTATGAGCGCGCATTATCGCAGAAAGTAATCTCAGATTTGGAATCTGGATTCGAATTTGTCGGCTCTGCTATGAAACCCCAAAACGCACCCCGTAGTCGCGGATATGTCGAAGATTCTAAAAAATCCACGCCGCAATCTTTCTCTCTCACGTTGCATGATGAATAAGAAAGGTGGAAAAAAGAATGGAAAGAGTAAAAAGCCATCGCTCAAAATACCGCAGGAGCATCGAAACAGCCGGTATCTCTCTGTAATATATATGCATAATGGACCTGAAAGAATAAAAGGAGACTAACGCAACACCTCGGCCACCGAGCAAGGGTGAGCGCGCATTGCAGCGGGGAGGAGAGCAGGTCGCTCGGGCGCGACACACGCACACCTGAGACTCCCCCTCCCATCGTTCTCACTTTTTCTGTCTCCATATCCCCGGTGACTTTTGCCAGCGCCTGTACCTTACCACCACGAAGGTGTCTCTCCACGCCGAAGGAGAGATAGAGCAACAGAGAGGGAGGGGGAAGAGAGAGAGAGAGAGAGAGAGAGAGAGAGGGAGAAAGCGGGAGGAGCGCGAGGGATTATACTGAGAATCGAAAGTCTTTAGATAAACCAGGCTTCATTAGGGCGAGGATGATCAGACAAGACGATGCCCTGGCTACTGGTTTTCAGGCCCGTGTGTGGCTATATGGATATATGCGCTCGGCTCCCGAGGAGCGCGCGTCGAACGAGGCTGTACAATCCGCACACACTCCTTATAAATAAGGAGAGATTGACCGCGTCGAACCAACGTGGATCGATTCTCCCCTCCCCCATTTTCGTTCTCTAGGAAACAGATGTACCTCCTGCGACCGGGAGAGATATATGAGCGAGAGTGTTGAGCTTCTGTCTTTAATGGGGCACCCTTCGTCTTTTTTTGTACCTAAGCCGCGCAACTTCGCGGCGATGTTTTTTCACGGGGGCTGCTTATAATCTCACAAAGGGAAATTAAGAGGGTCGTGATTTTTCAGTGCTCGAGAATCGTGGCAAAAGTTATGGAATAATCAGCGAAGGTAAATCATTTTAGAAATGTTCATCGAAGATATCAGAGAAAGACAGAGGCTATTGATTATAAAAGCCGTAAATATATTATACATGTAATTTCATTTTTCGTATCAAAATTTCTAGTAAAATATTTTTCACGTTGAAATAATGTGGATATATATAGTTTACATTCAGCTCTAGAACATATATATGTTAGAATAATGAAAACTCAAAACTCGTCCAATTCTTCTTATGAGATTTTTTTTAACATACCTATGTAAACACAAAAAACGTTAATTAATCAGTATAATCTATATTTGCTGTAAATTTAACAAATGACGTATTACCCGGTAAGAAATGTACTATTCTCCCACTCTGGGAGAAAAATGCTGTTTTATCGGCTTGTTTAGCGGAAGCAAAATGCGAGTCTTTATCACTATAGAGAGTCTGATATAATAATGACAAAAAATGGTCTTTTTTAACAAGTACAACCTTATTTTTCCTCCAAAGTCTTCCAAATCGAAATATCAGAAAACATACCCCGTGAAACCATGTAGTGTTCAATCCATGTCTGTGTTTGAATCTTCGTTTATACGGGATCGCGGTATGTGAAGAATCTGGCATTCATGATATTTGGGCCTGCGTGCTGCCCGAGCTCGCGCTCGAAACTCTTTTTTTGCAGTCTAAATCAGGAAGTCCGTGATGTAAAATGACAATTTTATAAAAGATATTTCAAGTTTAAAATTTTTTTACATATATTTATTTGTTTTTACTACTTTAGTTTTAATATTTAATTTTTAATTTAACGGAAGCTCCCTTCGGTAGCTTCCCTATAGTACATGCAACCCAAGAACATTTTTTATTTTGCTTCCTAGTTGCAGAATAATCCACTTCATTAGTCAAATGTTAAAGATATAAGTTAGCGTTTAACGTGAAATGACGTATGTATATGCAGGTCGTCGCATGAAAAACAGTATCGTTAGGCAAGTCCAGATATAATAAAGGGAAAAGCCGAAGAAAAAGCTCTCATTAGGCAGAACCGAACAAGTAACCACAACGGAGGTATTGAGTAGAGTGAATGATCGAGAGATGAGAGATAGATTGTCAGGACGATATAATAAACATCGTGGCGCGTGTGCGCAGGTTATATAAATTATATTATCTAGAGTAGAAAATATTGCAACAGATATATCGATTTGGTTGAATTGAGTTTTTAGAATATAAAATTCATATAGTTATAGAAAATGGTGTATTAAATCTTATTATCCTGACACTAACACACGGCCCAGTAATTTTTCTCCTAACACAGGTAATAGAATTTTTGCAAATAAAGTTATTAAATTGCTTACAATAAAATAATCCATTGAAGAATAACCATTTTATCCAATTGAATGTTTATAATCAGTATGCAATAATTATTCGAGTAGATAACAAACTCTTACAATTTATCCACATTTATTGACAAAAAATTATTACAGTTGCAGTTTCAATTTCTGTAATTAAATACAAACATTCATTATGGTTTTTCGCTTACAATATTTAATCAAGTAAATTTAAAAAAATTGCATTTTTGATTTTATACATCATTTGGAAATAGAGATTCATCCATGTACATTTCCATAATTTTTACATTCTGTAACCGAATGCAGTCATCGTTTCGCTTCAAATATATCGATGATATTGCAGATCGAAGCAGGCATATGTGCTTATAAAAAGGAGCAATTACCAATGGACCTCTGGTATTTGCGTCTACGGCCGTAATATGCAAAATCATAGTCGACATGCTGCCTCGATACGCGAAACGGATATAGATGCGCGATTAAAATATATCTTCTTTCTCTCTTTTTCTTTTTGTACATATTTTCTTATGTTTCGCCGCTCCCACCATCTCCTTTAAAATTCAAAAGCTTCACGGCGGTGGAATGGAAGATCGCTCACCGAAGATACGATAGAATGGTTGCCTATAGGGTTTCTCATGTGTCATGGGCAAACTGCACCACCACCTCCACCACCAGATTCTCTTCCAGCCACAAAGGGGGTAATTAGTCTCTTCCTCTCACTTACACACACACACACACACACACACACACACACTCTCTCTCTCCTTCTCCCTTCCACACTCTTTCGCCAGATCTTCTCGAGCGCTCGGTCGCGCCCTATCTCCTTCGCAGAAGTTGCACCCAACAGGGGTGGGAAGAGGAGGCGGAAAAGTGAACCGAGAGTCCACACCGCGATAATCGACATCGTCCAATGTCTCTAGTTTTCGCTTTCGTTTCTTACAATCCCATAACGACAAGTGGTCTTTCTCGCCCCCAGTGTGAAATACGTTTATTGCGTATAAATGGTGCGTTGCCTAAGCAATTCTAGAATTATTTTCGAGGAGAGGAGAAGCAGCATAGCGATTTTTTCTTTTTGAATAGAATAAATTTATTTGAATTTAATTTTAACCATTCGATGAAATGTATACTCTATATTTTATTTTACCATAACGTTTATTTATTAAAGAAATATAATTATGAAACATCGTTTAAAATTGTATTTATTATATCACGTGGATGGAACGTCTGTTCGAAAGGACGGGAATCAATTAAACAAGTAGAGCTCTGAGCACTCTACTCGTATATTGAACTACAAACTTTATATGAAATATCGAGATTTTCGTAGCATCATAAAATATTGCAACGCAAGATATACAAAAACCAACAGAAACGCGAGGTATGAGTAAAAACAAGTAAAACGCATGCAAGATATTATACTTATCGTAATCAAACCGTTCCGACGCTCATGTAATAGGTGCGATAAACTCTAATACGTATTTTCATGTAGGGCATCTGCTTCTATCTCTAGTAGTTTTTGCTGCATTAGTCGAGCAAGGTTTCAATAATCAAACAATCGGAAATAAATGCCAGGGAAAAAGCGCAACGTTATAAATATAAGTCGTTGTACAACATTATATATAAAACTATTAACCCTCGCCCAGAGGTTAAAGAAGCGAACAAATTTAGTGCCATCAATTTTCCTTATATTCGAAAAACTTATTATTCTTACTCCCTCGACCGAAAGTTTAAACTTTCTAGCTCTATTCGAAAAAGTGAGACTTTTGCGGCCAGCTTCATCTATCGATCAAATGACGACAGATAAATCTAAAACATATGTACCCATAATCTAAAGTAAATAATTTTTTTTAATTTATATTATTTTACTTTACTTTTTTCCATAGCTCTCTTAGTTCCTATATATCATTTTCGACTGAATGTAACGAATAGTTTTTCTGTGTTCAGTATAAAGCAGATGTTAGCTGCCCTGGTTAAGAATTTGTGAAACTTTAATTAAATTAAGAACAAAACGTATAAAAATGTATCAATCATCATACAACTATTCAACGGATAACGATGAGTTATTAACATTACAAAATTTTAACGAAGAAATGAACAAGATTATGATGAGAGAATAAAATTTGTAAATTTCAACATTGTACAATTTAACAGTTTGTTGTGAATATTCATAAATGTAATTGTGAATGTTTAAACACAGAAAATGATGTTTAAACATTTAATCATTATATTAGTTTTCAATTGTGGCCTAGGCTCAATGTAATTTCATTATATAAATTTTGTAATGATTTGATATAAAAACTGTATTTACATTATAATTTTAGATTTGATAAATATTATAATAATATTATTAAAGTCTTTAATCAATTTTAATTTTTTTCTTCATTGTTTACTGTATTTGCTTTTTTATCCTGCCGGACCCTATCAGTAAAAACCACGGTTTCGGCTAGTTTTGCAAATTTGATGTGGGCGATAGATTTAAAGAGGTAATTGGTGATATGACTATAACGCCAGTCAGAAAATAAATTCAATACATAGAGCTAGTAATTATTAACTTATTAAGTGTAAATTATTCATCGGACTTTCGGCCGGGGTTCAGGGAAATTATATGCGACACTAAACAAGAACTTTGAATGCTCTGACTCGGGTAGAAATAATCTCGAGCAATTTCATATTATTTTCAGATATTAGTCAGGGTAACTACCGAGTTATTACCGACTTTGTACAGGTAACTAACGAGGGGTTATTCAAGGCCAGTACAGCTTATCTATACTTTATTATTACCTATGTTAGGTACAGTCTTTATGTTACAGTGTCTCTTACGGCAATTTCTGAACTAAAAAATTAATTATCTATATTTACAATATGGACCTATATATTTTTCTTAACAGTTAAAATTCAATTATTTCAAGAATGAATATCTAAAAGTATAAAATTAATACACAAAAGTTAACTATAAAGTTTACAAACAATATTTTATTTATTAATGAATTATTTTTAGTTGCAAAAATAAATATTTAAATTATATCTTTGATAACGTTTTATCTCCTCTCTTCTTCTGTTTATTCAAATTTCTCCTATTTTATTTAAATTATGGTTTATCATTAGGATTTTTTTTGAAGAGAGAGGACCGTAACAGGACTGGTAATTTAAGTTGGGGTGAATAACTCTTAACTCAGTTTTTCTTTTTAATAGGTTATAATAACAAATATATTTTTGAGAAATATTTTTAGATAAAAAAAAAAACGAAAGTTCAGATAAAATTTGATTTATATCGCGGAATGTGTAAAATACCATTGATGTGCATTTTCGACCTAGATTAGATTAATTTTAATTCTAAAGTTCGCCAATCATGCGTAGAGCCGAATTATGTTTTCTGCATAAAACGTGCAAATAAAACGTTTTTCTATATATGACCAAGTCTCAAGAATTTTAAAAATATTACATTAACAAGTTTTTTTTCCATTTCCTTCCTTTAAAGTAGACTTTTAATTACATTTTGTCCGTTTTTATTTATTTATAATAAGCAAAGAAATACGGGTCATAGAATTTTTCCATGATGTCAATAAACAAGTAAATAATATATTGGAATAGCGTCACAATACTTTAATAATTAACTCAATTTAATTTTCTAAAATCTAAGAAACGTTCACACTCGGTATTTTTCGACTCCTACTTTTATGCTTTGGAGATACAGTTTAAAAAGAAATTTAACTACATTACGATTTTCAAATAGAATATATTGTTAATTAAATCCTCCTTTACCGTAGCATATTATCTTTACGGCGTAACTTAAACTATAACTTCAAACTTTAAATTTTAATGTTAAACACGTCTGTTGAACATATAATATTTTATTTCGATGAAAAAAATTCACACCACTGCTGAGTATCGAACCCCCGACCCTACGATTCGTAAGCTAACTCATTATCTAGCATTATTCACAATGCTAAAATGCAATATGCGATTATTATACTATACTTTGCATATGACCGTACAGCATTTAAGATCATAAAATCATTTTATAAACATAAGATAAATCATACATAGTAAATCAATTTTTTAAATTCTTTCCCATGTTGGAAAAATCTGCGGGTGTTTATATACTATATACACACACACACACACACACACACACACACATACACAATTTTCGTACTCATAAGGTATTGACTAGAAAAGACATCGTTCTTTCCAATATTAGAAAAAGTTGAGGAAATCTAATTAAAATCAAAATAGAAAGTCTAACCATTTCTTTAATTCTCCTACTTGGCAGATTCCACCAAAAAATACGCCATTCTTTCCAAAATAAGGAGAAGTTAAGGAAATCTGACTAGATCCCAGATAGAAAGCCTAATCGTTTCCTTAAGTTTTCTACTTGTAAAATTTTGACTATAGAAAACACGTATTTCTTTCTAACATCAATAAACGATAAGCAAATATGAATAAAGTCGAAAAAGTAATAATTAATGTTAGACGATTATTAGATGATCGAAGGGAAATCTAACTCGGATCTGGCGAGATTTGCCTACATGAGGAAATCATCAGTAATACTGACTAGGATCTAGCCCGAACTAGGGATATGCCGGGTATATTTCTGCACGGGACAATGAAATCTGCAATCTACTTTATCGAAATCCGTCACTATACAAACTTTAAAATCTGATTACGGTTATGTAGAAACCGAAGCTCTTTTTACAAAACGCTCGTTCAATCACATAAGCACATCTTCTTTCTGTAGCGACTTATACATACGAAAATTTGTAATATTGCGACGACGCAATAACGAATAAAGCGAAAAGGGAAATTCGTGTATCCGCATTCCGTGAATATGGACCTCAGTGAATTCGGAACGTTACACACGAATTCTGCTGTTTATTTTATATAGGTACTAAGTCGATGTAATGGTGTCTCACGGGTCAGCGCGGGCTTTGTTGACCAACCATGTCGTGGGGTTGAGACGCGTGCTATCATGTTCTATATTAGGATCTTTCGCGTTTTTGATAATAAATACAGTGTTTTTTGGGAAAAATGTAAGTTCGTGAAGAATTTTGGAAAAGCCTACAGGTTTAAGGATTATGCCGTATATGCAATCGATGAGAATTATATGTATTTCTTTTATTAGCATCGTTTAAAAAAAGAATGCAATTGATAATAAGTATTAAAAATTCATTCGACATTAGTCAACTATTAATTTATTTATCGGTCTATTATTTTAAAATAAAAAAAACGTTTATTAACAGTTTGTCCACTCCTTCTTACGAGGAAGTAATAAAACTTTCACAAAAATGCTAAGCAAATAATATACGATTAGCAAAAAATTTTGCATTTTACAAAACTCTTTTAATAATACTTTTTTAATTACCATTCTCATTCCAGAACTGTTGAATTTATACTATTAAAAATTTAAGGATATAAGAAATTAGAGTTTATAAAAAAAAATTATAAAAAATAAATTTATATGCTATAGATTTTATCATTGAGCTGAAATATTGCGAAATGAAAATTAACGAGATTGCCAGTAATGAATATATAATACTTGAATTTCTAAATTTCCAGAGTAAATTTTTTTATTCCATCATTTAATTATGAGGATTTATAAATTAATTTACATAATTACCTCATATACTTTTATCATATAAATAATACTTACATCATAGTAAATATTGCAAGATGTGATCAACGCTCCGAGGAATTTATAATGTTCTAAGCCATACTTAAGTTATTGGCTATGTATTTTTTTGCTTATAAAAAGTCCAAATTTTGTTTACAATGTGTGCAGACAAGAGTCTATGCATAGTACATACGTGCATAACAGCCAATTTATCAAAGAGAAAAAAATTGGTTTGAAAAGCAAGAAAAATGCATGGAACATATCATTGTTTGCGTTGGACAGTTACAATACACGATAGAGTTTAAATTGTTCTCTAAAAGTCAAATAACAAAACTCGCAATAAGAGCTGGGCGTACAAGCATCAAGGCCGACTTCCCCCATTGTATTTCACCTTTGTCCTTGCGCTTTTCCCATTCTCTCTCTCTCTCTCTCTCTCTCTCTCTCTCTCTCTCTCTCTCTCTCTCGCTCTGCCTCTCTGTCTCTTGACACGCGCGCACAGGCGCAATCGTCCGGTCTCGCATTCCGTAAGTTTTATTGGCAAATTTAGGACGCGAATATAATCGTTCCTTGATATAAAATATGTTGCACGCCTTTTCCTTTTAAGCGTTACAGTCTGCGTCACACTTTATAACGGCTGTAACCGAGGAGCGAGCTTTTGTTCACTGATAAAGCGCGTACTCTCGCGAAAAAAATTCAAAGCGTACTTTAGATTCTAAATTGGATAACATTTAAATTTACATTTTCATGCATTTTTAACATATTCTGCCTGAATTGAAATACAGTCATTGATTATATATTATTATATAGGTTTGATGTCTGTACTAGTTTCATGAACTTAATTAATTTTTTTACGATAATATGATATTTCTCGGTTCGAGTTTGATTTTATATAGAATCTATTAAAAATGTAACGCTGTGCAATTCCTGGCAGAATTAATTGTATGTTTCTATAATTTCAGTTTTATCTTATCAAAATTAAATAAGTATGGACTTGAAACAATTGCAGAATATAAATAAAATAAATATTTATAATAGTAGAACAATAAGTTCTTTCTAGCTGATTATTGTTGTATATTGAATTTTAGTAGTATGTTATGGAAAAACTGTTTCTTTTTGTCTCTCTTCGACCGACTTCTCTTTCTTACTCTTTTTATAATTATATTATATATATATATATAAAAAGAATCGCGTCCGATAGAGCGCAGCTCGTTGCGCGCCAGCACGTTCGCGCGCACATTGGTGATGCGCGTTTCTTTTTTCATCCTATTATATCCTCGCGACACCAACAGTGCGAAAGAGAAAGAGTCAGGGAGGTAGACGGGGTCACTGACGTCACTTCCGTTTCCTGGTGTACGTATGTAACGCGCGCGATCAGCTAGACGCGGCGCGCCGTTCATTTTAATCGGCGCTCGCACCATATAACAGCTCTTGATCGATTGTATATATACGTATATAGACTTTTGAAGATGCGTTGAAAACTATAGGTGACAGTCTGCGTTGGAGGAACATACAACGAGTAGACCTCAATTATTTGGACGCTATAGATATGATGTGCCGAGAGCGGACGAGAGCCATGGCCGAATGCTTCCTTTATGGCATTTTAGAGGAAAATGAAATTGACGTTATTTGCTCCATATTGTCTCAGTTGCATATTTCGAGGAATGGTTCTAACGCAATTTATATAAATGTTAAGTTAATTTAATTGATTTTATCAGTAATCGATTTGGCTTATGTTGTTTGAAAATAATATTTCTCGAAATCTAGTGCAATCATTTATGTTAGTCATTTACTAATAATCATTGAATTTTTTCAAGTGCACTTTCAAAGAATATTGTTACCGCCTGAAATGGTTTGATAAGTTGTAGTTTTTATATAAATTTATATGCAAGATTTTACCATAATGTTAAGCTAATCTTATGCATAAAAATTGTATTTATTTATTTTATTTTATATTAGCGAGCGTTGTTGTGTTCACCGCTACAGAAAGTATAATATAATAGAATAATGTATATATGATATCCGCGGTCGAACAGAAAATAAACCTGATACGCAATCACCTCGGACAAAAGCGGCTGTGAGTTAAATATTCTTACGAGATTTTAAATAAAATGTTTCTGTTCGAGACAACCAAAAAGGGATTAAATAAATAATGTTTAAGTTTTTTGAAATTATTTAATATAATAATAAAACTATAATTTTTTACGACGTACCAAAACAGAGGATAGCCAGTAATATAATGAACTAACATTCGGCGCGTTCGAACCTTTATAGGCTCGCTTCTCGCGCCGCCATCAAATTCTCTGAATTTAGCGATAAGATACAAAGGGAAAACAGATCCGTCGAGAAGTTTTCATATGTAACCTTTTCTGGTTCAGATATATAAGCCTCTTTTTGAAGCTCTTCATTTATTTCTATCCGTCATAGAAATATTTCAATTTCAAAATTCCCAAATTTTTTTTCTAAATTAAAGTATAAATTTCAGAAATACAGATTTTAAAAATCTTGAGATTTTCCGGTCACGACACCGATGGATCTGAATTTATACATTAATCAATACAAAAAAAATTTGGTATTTCGTGGTGCTTCATAAATTTTGCATGAGCACGTTTCAGCTTTCGAAAATAGTATCCAAATTTTCTGCAACGTTGAAAACCATACATTCAAAAAATACGGCTTTCGAAAATCTTATGGTTTTCCGGTCACGGCACCGATGGATATTGAATGTATAGTTTTCTCGAAAGAAAAAATGGCATTTTCCAGTCACAGCACTGATAATAGTAAACTTCTCGAAGTCTGTCCAATTCAATCAATGTAAGTTTATTTATATTTTCTTTATAATTACATTATTCCCTTTTATTAAATATGTAAGTAAAATATATGTTCGATTAAATTTTCAAGTTCTATTTCCAAAATATTAGTGGCTTTCCTTTACATTAATTATTTGACCATTAATTTTTTAATACTTATAAAATATCAAATAGTTAAATAAATTTTCATTTTCATTATCAAAGAATTTTAGCCTAATGTTTTCTATAATACAAAGTAAAATAAATCTTATTCTTAATAATAACACGCACTTCTCGAGATAAATACACTTAATCTACGCGGTGATTACATTGTAATATAATATCTATACATCAATTTCCGCTTAAAAATATACACATAAAATCTTAGTTTTTTATAACCTAAATATGACGCAATTGTTTTATTATTTGCATATCATTAATTTAAACATTATTATTATTTATTATTTATATAAACTTAAAAACTTAATTCTACGCTATCTTAATAAATATATAAATTTATATAATTTAACTATCCGTAACAGTTTCAATATAAAAAAAAATTATAAAACAAAAAAGAGAAAAGATAAATTTCGGTAGGACAAATTTAATAAATTATTTTGCACTGTTTCTGAATGAGTAGCAACGATGTAACATAGACAAAAACAAAACAGCTAAAAGTTGCGAGCCAACTCTGCTTAAGAGCTACACCCTTGTGTACAAATAAGGTATACATTTCATCCATGCCGAGACGGTAAAACCGAAGAGTTTCCTATGAAACGGTTTGTATACGGTTTGACAAATGAGGTTATTAGCTGACGATGATGTGAATAATGGAAAAATAATGTTTCCTAAAAGCATTGATCCGTACTATGACGGGAAATTCGAACATAATTATTTCAAACCGTCAGCATTTGTCATTATTAATGAGTGTCATTTTCATAACAGTTCAACTAATTTTTCTAAGAATGAAGGTTGGGGGATTCTGTTTTACGATGTGTAATACAGCAAAAAAATAATTGTAAAAAATTGATAGAGCTGCGCATGTTATTTTGAAACAAACTGATATTCTTATATTTGTTCATATGAATATAATTCTATAGGCATTCAAGGATGGCATAAATGAATCAGAATAAGTAATTGCAATAAAATTTGATTTATTGAAAACTTTTATTACAAAGTAAATGTGATGAAAAATACTAATGAAAAAAATTAAGAATATAAGGACAACCAACGTTACATTATATTTTTACAATAGAAAAATTATAAAGTTACATAATACAGAAAGTTACACTGCCAATGCTCGCTGGTCAACAGTTCCGCACGAAGTGAAGTACTTCTGTAGTTGTTCTTTGCTCGAAGCATGGGGCTAGATCAGGTGCAACAAAGTCCCCAGTCAGATAATTGTCCTTTCTACCTACTTAGTAATCCATCAACAAACTTGGATATTTATTTATCTGTATGTGTTTGTATCGTTGTCACAAAAAATTTTCACAACAATTATTGAATAATAAATATTATTTATCAATTTATTGTATAATAATTTTGACTTGGATGCATAATTAGTTTTTAATTAGAAGTTTTAGTAATCATTTTATATTAAAATTCTAAGTAAATAAAAGTTGAATAATAAAAAATTAAGTTTTTCATTTTATACTTCATATATATATATATATATGTATGTATGTATGTATGTATGTATGTATGTATGTATGTATGTATGTATGCATGAATGCATGTATGTATGTATGTATGCATGAATGCATGTATGTATGTATGTATGCATGAATGTATGTATGTTTGTATGTATGTATGTATGTATGTATGTTCGTATGTATGTATGTATGTATGTATGCATGTACGTATATACATAGACAGAGTGACAAAGAGAATTAGAATTAGAATTTCATTTATTAACGCCTAAGGACTCGTGGTCCTTCATAGGCCAGAGAGAGAGAGAGAGAGAGAGAGAGAGAGAGAGAGAGAGAGAGAGAGAGAGAGAGAGAGGGGGGGGGGAGAATCGAATTGAATGATTTTATTTATAAGTTAAGGACTTAAGGTCCTTAATAGTCATAATCAAAATAAAAATATAAATATGTACATGAATAAGGCTCTGTAGAGCGGATCACTGTAAAAATATCACAACAGATAATAATAAAGATAAAACCAAAACGTAACAAAGAAAAAGAAAGAAAAAAGGTACAAAATAAATACATGAATAAAAACTAGTATTAATAAAATATAACATTAACCGTGGTAAACTGTACATCACAGGCGGTAAGCTACTTCGTATTATATATCATATTATATTTAATAATTATTATAACATATATTTAACGATAATAATAATAAGGATAACTTATCGAACAGGAGATCGGTACAGTAGTTAAGATAAGAAAAAAGAAGAGGTTTTATGAAGGTTATCTTCAAGGCATCAAATATTTTCTTAGCAATAAAGCTGGTCTGCTCCCTCCATTGTAGCAAGTTATTCAAGAAAATACCAAGTATCTAGAAAGAATTGCCAAGATTAATGATGACTTCATTATCTATCATTTTTGTGTGCGGACAAGGAGCTTCATTAACTTGTTTAATAAATCCTCTCGAGCCAATCCAAGTTGATTTTGATTTGTTTGCACTCACGACAAGTTCATTAGTATTATACCAATATAAAATATTCGTTAGGCCGAGTTACCTTATTAATAATATCATAAACTGACACTAACCGACTATATATTGCATTACTATTGCACTACTATTGCAATTGCATAAACCGTACTCCAATATCTCTTCGTAGAGGCTTCGACATTTCGCCATTTGGGAAAACAATACTCTGATACCAATGAGATAGAAAGAAGTTTAACAATTGCATGTCGATTCAAAAAAGCTCATAGAGTGAAATTTTGCGATAGGAAAGCTAATGTTTTTAAGAAATCCAGCTCTATTACAACTGTTATCAATTCATCATCAATGGCTATTCTAAGGTCATCTACTAATTTGATAAGGGCTGTATGCATACTATAACCCTTCTTAAAACTTGACTGAAATGTTTTAAGTAGGTAGTTTTCCTCGATGAAAGTAGAGATTTGTTTCAGGGCTATTAATTTCAGAATTTTAGATGCAGAACACAGTAAGGAAATCGATCTAAAATCAGATCTTTCCTGATGTGGTATTGCTTTTGAAGATGGATGCGCAATACCATGTTACTACCCTTGGTCATAATGTTGAATTATCTGGAGTATGTGAATTCTAAGCTAATTATTGGCTTGTATTTTAGAGGTAACTCTTCTTGGATCAAACATTCCTTAGTCTTGTTAGTATTGAGCATGAGAGAAACATCAGCCACTCAAACCAACACCGCTATTGCCAGACGCTCCAACCCTGCCACCCTATTATAAAGACGTCCATAATAAATCTAATATATTTGTAAATTATCAGGAGGATAGAGTAAATGATGGATGCCATCGCGTCCAACACGTGCCGTACGTTATTTATATACATAGAAAAACAATGGTCCCAAAATTGATCCCTCTGATATCCTTAAATTTGTGCCAATATAAGATGACTAGATGACTGTTTATTCATGCAAACTACAGATTCTTCTCCATGTAATACAGAGAAGTTAATTCATCAAGAGGGAAAGTCTAGAACATGCAATCTATCCAGCAAACGGAAGGCTTTAAGTCTGTCAAATGTATTGCTGAACAGCATTAGTATGGTAACGTACTTATTACATAAGCACAATTAAAGTAACCTATTTATTATCGAAATGCAGTCTAATATCAGTTTTCGTTGAATGGAATTATCTAAATTCCGTTTGTATAGAGTCTAACATTTGAGAAAATACTGGATGCTACGAAATGACCAAAAATCATCTTCTTAAGAATCTTTGAAAGAAAGCATAATATTGAAATCAGGTATGGATCAAGTGTATACCTTAGTCGAATACAATTTTGTGGCCTTTAACGAAGGTTTGCTCGCGATCTTTACTTCAACAGTTAAATAATTTTCAATTTAATTTAATTTTAAAATATAAATCAGTCGATACTGTTACAAATCTTACGTCGAGAATTTTATTAAAAATTCATTCGTTATCTGGTAATTACTTACATATATATTACAAACTGTTTTTAAGAGATTCATATTACGCCCTTTTGTCCGAGAAGTTCGCCTATAGATTTAGTTCTTAAAAACTAATCCACAAATATCATATTATTTTTACTCTTAATTATATCGTTTATTTCAATTCAACACAAAACACTTCATGACATAAAATTTATCGCTATAGACTTACATTAAGTAATATTAAATTAAAAAAAAACAAAACAAAAAATAAAACATTAAGTAATATTAAACCTATTAACATATAATGTAAACGTAAAATTATCCGAAATTTCTTAAAAACTATTACGCATTATAATTATAAAAGACTAAACAATTCTAGAAATTACAAATCTTAAAATTTAAAACTGTTGTATCGTAAGCGAATGACTTCGAATTTGAACTAAGTCTGTTCAAGGATCGCTCGCTCCACCCGTTGACTTAAGGACGTATGGATCGTGTTAATAAACAAGATTTTTAATTTGGATTGGAACAAAATTTTTATTTGATTTCCTTATTATACAGAATGACAAAAATGCACAAGACGCTAACTCGACACGGATCGATGTGCATATATACGCGTCTCGATCTGATCTGATCGATATTCTCTCGAATCTACAAAAATTGCTTCAATATATACTAATACAATAACTATATTCATAACGGTTAAGACGAGTGTCAGTCGCAGTGGAGTGAGGAGGGAGCAGGAAAAGGTAGGAGACACCACTGTGGGTCGCCCCTTCATGACCACAGGTATAGGTTATAGGATTGCAGGTCTGAACTTACATTCTCCAGATCGCACATATTGAATATACTCAATAATCGGAAGTCCTAATAGTTTGAAATAAAAGATCGGGGAAATCCCGACATTGGTATAATTGCTCTTAGATACATTATTAATGTCACTTTTATTTCACGCTTGAACAAAAACTATATCTTATGTCCTACGCTATTTGCTTAAACTATTAATGGATATAGATTTACGAACTATAAATCAAATATCTAATTTCGTATACTATTTTTCACAATATAGAGACTCTTTAGTGTGATATAACTTATAATAATCTAAACCTATAAATTAATTGTAACAACAAATAAATTTCAATAAGTTTAAGTTTAAATTATAAAAACTATAAGAAGGTATTTCCTAGTTTAAATATAAATTCTTACAGCTAATTCGGGTTATGTTCGTAACAATAGCTTTTTCTTTGTTAGCTTTTTCTTTGTTATCAAGATCAGTTTCTTCTTCAAAGTCGCGCTATTTTAAAGTTTTTCTTCGTCAAAAGCAATTCCGCTAGAGACACGTTCCGTGAGATTAATAATGTTTTGCGGGCATGGTACGGTATCACTTCGAACCGCAGAGGAATGGTTTCGACGATTCAGAGCCGGTGAAAACGACACCATGGATAAGCCAGCCGGCGGAAGACCTGTGACGACGAATACCAATCAAATCATGGAATTTATCGAGTTAGAACGGCATGTAGCATCTCGTGATATCGACCAGGAAACGAGAGTTAGTCACCAAACCATTTTAAACCATCTGCAGAAGGCTGGATACAAGAAAACCTTCTGGACCGAATAAACGCCTGCGATGTGCTGCTGAAATGGAATGAACTCTACCGATTTTTGATGCGGATGGTAACTGGCGACGAAAAATGGATCACATACGACAATATCAAGCGAAAACAGTCGTGGTCCAAGACCGGTGGACCGTCTAAAACAGCGGCCAAGCCGGGATTGACGGCCAGGAAGGTGTTGCTGTGTGTTTGGTGGGATTGGAAGGGGATGAGCTGGGACACTATGAGCTGCTCCCATATGACCAGATGCTTAATTCTACCATCTACTGTGAACAAATGGATCGCTTGAAGCAGGCTATCGACCAACAGCGTCCACAATTGGCCAAAAGGAAGGGTGTAATGTTCGACTAGGACAACGCCAGACCACACACTTCGTTGATGACTCGTCAGAAGGTACGGGAGTTCGGATGGGAGGTTTTATCGCATCCATCATATAGCCCTGACATAGCGCCAAGTGATTACCACCTGTTCCTGTCCATGTCGAACGCTCTTGGTGGTGTAAATTTGGACTCCAAAGAGGCTTGTGAAAAGTGGCTGTCCGAGTTCTTCGCAAATAAGGAGATGTATTTCTACGAGAGGGGTATTATGAAGTTGCCGTCTAGATGGAATAGATGGAAACAGATTATCGAACAAAACGGCTTATATTTGAAGTAAATCCGACCACTGTAATACTTTATATAAAGCATTGAATGAAGAGTATAAAAGCGAAAGGTAGATATTTGACAACCTAATATTTACGGCCATTATCTAAATGTAATACCTTAATATGGATGACCATCTGCATACGCACAAAATTTTAAACAGCCTTAAATTTTACACATATGTCCGATTTATGCCTCAAGAAGTACACTTTCGTGTATTCGTCCTTAAAAAATAAGAAATGTTGAGTATCTCTCGTACTTTATACTTTGATAAAGCCACACATCACTATCTACTTTTTCTCCAGAATTAAAATTCGCGCCGTACCCTATCGGTGAAGAAGGCTTTCAGGTTCGTTTATTGACAATGAATGCCTTCTATTGAAAATTCTTGTCCTTAATCCTTGTCAAAAACAAATTTTTTTTACCAAGCACTCTTTCTGTGTTTAATAAAGCCCGGAAATTAATATAAACTATGCGTTTATGTCAATGGTTCTAGTTATTTCTTTTCAATCCCACACTATTGTACTGGGCTCGTATTACGGCATCAAACAATATATCTTGAAAAGTCCTCTGTACCGAACGCCTCTTGGCGTACGCTGTCTATTTTTATCGCAAACGCAGCATGTATCATAAGTATGAAACCAGACAATTTTATGATTTATCGCCGTAATCGAAAATGAATTTCGTTTAATTTCTGGAACAAAAAGATCATTTTTTATTTTTCATTAAACGGACTTTCTGTTTACTTTCTTTTTAATTCTACGACAAAATATTTTACTGTCCGCTGTTTTTAGGTATTGTATTTCAACGACCGGAATAAGTGACACGACGAATTTCTTTCTAAAGGAAATATGCTTGTACGTGAATCAGTTTATTAAATACTTTTATTATTATATGTTGTTTTCGAATAAAACGCATTCACACCACTGATATTTGACAATGCTACACATGAAGATGCAGATATCTGTGCATCACTACTTTTGTTAATTTTTGGGCATTCATCGCTCTTTCTCTCTTTCTGCTTACAAATAATAGAACATTTTTTTCAATTTTTCAAATCCTTAATATATGTATTTCCTTCCATTTTTTCATATTTGAATTTCGTTGCTATGTATTATTTGCTATTTCAGTTCATCGTTAATACTTCCAAGTGTAGAGCCAAAGTTTTTGTATCATTTTCCGATTCACACAGGCGTTTCCTCTCGTATTGACTATGTAGTTATATTATTTTTTTCGATCGGATTTTGAAGTGCACTCGCTTGTCATGCGGAATGGAGAATAGCTTATCGGCAATTCATAGAAAAGTTCAACAATTGCTGCATCTGTTTGACCTTCACTTAATTCTGTAAGCTCTCTTCAGATGCTCTCCGAACGCTTCAATTGTAGGGCGATACATACACCGTTTTCTATTTAACGTTGGAAGACGAAGTAAGCTCTATTTTCTGCTGAGATCATTACATATTGGTCATTACATTACGAAGACGCATTTATACTTCCCTTAAATTCGTCGGTGCTAGTTCAAACCTGCATCTTTGTTATACTGCTAATATTACTATAATTACTCCTGTCAGAAGTTTAATTACTAATATAAGACTTTCCCATCATTTTAAATTACTTATTATAATAGGTGCATGGAAACTTAACAATGATAAAAAAAACAAATACATTATCAAGGAATTATAAGCTAATGATTTTTAAACCGCTGGGTTATTTTCATATGTCAAGATTACAAACTTCACGGATTGGAGACTACCTGGCTTTCCTTTTTTGAACTTATATGCAATTTATCTCAATTCCGAAAACTTAGCAAGATCCAAAGATTACCTAGCTTGGCGATGCCAACACGCCATCTCCCGCCCGCTCTTGCATATTGCATTCTCCAGATGGCTGGTTTGCGATGGCGCTCTCGGCTATATAGTGGGCTATACGCCAAGGAAGTCCGAGGTTCGTGACCCGGCGGTCAAATTAATTTTCGTCCGATCACGTTTCTCCGAGTGTTCTCCGCGAATCTTCTTTTTCGTGCGCGTATATATCTACGTGCATTATATACTTGTATTTATGAGTGAGCAACGTGCTTCACCGCGGAAAAATCGCGTTAATTTACGGCAGTGCATCGCAGCTGACCCCACGCGAGAAGGAAATCATTTGGAAGAAACGCAGGCGGTGACGGATGAAGGATCGCGTCTCACTCGCTCCCTTCTACACTTGATATGACCGAGTCGGAATGGCGGGAACGAGAGAGAGAGAGAGGGGGGGGGGACGGAAGAGCGGCTTGTGTAGTGTGTGGAAGTATGTTTTTTTTTATTCTTCACGGATTATTTTGATTATCTTTATTGCATTAGTTTTAGTGTCTAATATTTTTTCTCCTCATTGTGTTCGTTACATATTTTTAACTATTTTTGAAATATGAAGAGAAATATAAATATAAAATAAAAAAAACATATAGCTTTAAACTTCGCTTAAAAAAATAGTAAAACATATAATATTCAATTTACTTAATAATTAACGAGGCGTAATAAAATAACCTGCATATGAATTCATATTTAAACGAATTCTATAGTGAATATGTTTGAAGTGCATGTAACTTTGTTTAAAAAGTGCAGGTCTCTTCAAGACAAAATTTAATCTGGTTTTATCTATTATTGCAAATTCAAATCACTTTATTAGCGACTGCGAATTGTCATCTGACCTTTTGTGACTTATAACTCAACGATATTTACTCTTAAGAATAAAAAAGAATTATTTTACGTTAAAGATGAAAGAGATTTTACGATATACATGTAGAATCTGTTGCCTACAGTCGTGGTAGGCAAAATTTATCTTTTATTTTACAATTTGATTTTAAGATAAATAAAATTTATATTCACGAGGATTTAAATAAAATCTAAATCAAATAATATTAATTAATCATAATAATATTGAAAGTTTCTAAGTTTCTATGAAGTCCCTCGCTTCCTCTCTCTCAGGTGTGGGAGGGCTATAGTTGCTCGCGAAAGTTTCTCTTTTTACTTTGCTCGCTCTTCTGTTCTCTCTCAAGGTCATTCTAGCGTGGAAATATCCTTGACATCGCTTATTGTATTCATGTGTGTATTTCGACTTGTCTGTGTACACGAAAAGCACACGAGTATACTCCCGCATGTTACGGATGCACGAGACTCGGGAAATAGTCAAAAAAGGCGCAAATGCAGCAGTTACTGTTTTTCTTTCTCCGCACTAGTATATCTTTTCGCGTTGAAGAACAGCGCGGGTGGAAGGAGGGAGTCCGCGGATCGGCGCATGACTGATTTGCAGGCCCTTGGTGATGAATCGCCCCGTTATAATTCCTGACTTGAACTGATGATAAATCTGTCTTCCTCTGTGCTTCGCTCCTCTGTCCCGTTTCCTCTCTTTTTTTTCAAAGAGTTTTCTAAGGAGCGGAGAGATAGACGCAGAAGACTTTGTAAGTGAGTGAATGTGTGTGTGTGTGTGTGTGTGTGTGTGTGTGAGAGATAGAGAGAGAGAAAGAAACCGATAGACGGAGTAGAGATTCTTTTCTCCCAGAGGCAAGGCTCAAAGTTAAGGCTACTGCTCTTGTCCGCTATTCTATGCGACCGTCCGTATGCGCGAGCGGATCAACATAAGCTTCGGACTACTCGCGGGAACACGTGCCCTCGATGTATTATACTTTATATGATATCTTTCATTTCCTTCGATTGTATATTTGCGTTGGACTGCGGCTGCATTTATACGACGATTCTGCTTCGAACAATTTGTGGAAAAATATATGTATATACCTTCCGGCAATATTCAAATTATTATGCGAATATACCCCCCTCCTTCCCTAACTATACGGACAGACTCAACATCGTTTGTATCGACGGATAAATTTTCGGAAAAAATTATTTTATATGTGTCGCACTTAATTTGGTATAATTGATGAAGGATGCAATTTCTATATAAAAAATTGACGATTTAATAAATTTTCTACGTTTTTCTTCTATATATATTTCACAATACACCATATGAACGAGAGATGAGCAATATCGTTTATATAAATGTTACTTCTCTGTATTACTGCAGGAACAGAGAACGAATGCAACCTAATGCGCGCGCGCGCGCGCACGACTTGTAGATGCGTACTGATAAGAAGGTCGCCCGGTGGCCAGCTTGCTGCAATCCTCCTGGTAGATCGGTACTTTCGAGGAATCGGACGCCAGACCGATGTACCTCATTTATATAAGGAATTCGTTTCCGCGGAAATCTTTATTCTTGGACTGGTTGCTACCGGATTTCCCTTTTTTTCTCTCTTTCGAACCGTTTCGCGAATTCCAAAAATAAAAAGTTTCAACTAAAGTATATTTTAATGTTATTATTAATAAATGGCATAGAATGAATGCAGATTGCGCGGATTAATTGAATTAATACAAAAGTTAAAAAGTTGAAATTAAAAGAAATGCGTATAAAAGATGAGTTTACAAACATTATTGTGTTCTAAACGAATCCATAATTAATCTTGTTTAGAATATAGCGGAAAGTTATATAAGGATGGAAGATTTTGAAAATTTATTAGGAAAGATGATTTGGTAAGTCATAAGCTGCTCAAAAGTGTTTGATAAAGGCAAATCGTAAAAAAACTAATCTAAAGACTATGAATGGTAAATTGTAGCAAGTTACTTGAAGAAATATCTACAAAAGTACAGTTATTGAAGAAATTGGAAGAAATTATAAATATACAAAATGTAAAATAATGTTTTAAAAACATTTTTACTTTAAAGTAATAAAAACATTAAGTAAAAAAGACTTTAATATTTTTATTTCGATAGTAATTTATTGACAGATTTTATTTAGCTTGTTCGATCATCTGATTGTTGTGTCCGTTACTAAAAATGTATACATATAAAGGAACTTTGGTAGAAACCTAAAAAATTTTAATGGGCTGGAAACCAGTCACTAGGTAGTAAAAATAGAATCCATCATTGTGGCTAGAGACTAGATAAATCTTGGAGTGCAAAATGCGAACGGTGTCAATAAAATTAAATCAGCTAGTTCCTAAGGATGAACCGTAGCGGATCGAAACGTCGGACACCAAAGGAAAAAATAAGGTAGTGGGGGAAGTCAGATTGTCCTTCACTGACATCGAATATAGTTTATTATTTCCATTATTTTTATTATTTTTATTTTTATTTCATATTATATTGTTTTATTTTATTTTATTGTATCGTTTTTTTAATTTATTAGGTTTAATTTTTAATCTAATTTAATTTGGTAATAATTTTTATTTCAGATTCTTCGGGGGTGATAATAAACAAAAACTGTCTGACTGTTATTGTATTAGTATAATATATTACAGTAAGAAGACTGTAGGACCGATAAAATTATTTATTGATTTAATTCAAAACAGTCGACATAAGTACAATTTTCAATTTTCATGTATAAGTTATAGCGTATAAATGAATTCCAAATTCAAACTTAGAAACTTGATCTAAATTTATAATTTATTTATTAAAATAATGAATAAATTCAATGAATTGATGTAAGAATTCATAATAACGATATTAATTTTTTAGCCAGGCTATATATCTCATATCTATTTTCAACCATATTTGAAGGTAAATTTTAGTCATAATCAAAAATACATTGATACGAAACTAACTGTTATGGGTCTTAAATACCTAAAAAATAAGTTTAAAAAATGTTCAAATCGATTGAAATGACCGCAAAAAACGTTTTATCTTAAGCCAATTACTACTGAAGTTAAATACCTTATTTCTAGGTCTCTTCATTACAAAGTACCTTGTTTATGGCTAAAAAATGTTTAGTAGGTCTACCACGAAAAGTCTGCGTTCATTCTGCATAACGGACTAAAATGTTATTATTTCAAGTTAAGGTTTCAATTAGTTTGCAAGTAGTTTCCTTGGACATGTGTTATTTGATAGATTGTTTATATAAAAAATCAATACGATATTCTTTGATAAATGCACCAAAATTATAAAAATTAAAAAAAAAATAAAAATTATAATTATTTAAATAAAACAAAATTGCTAGTACAACAAAACCATTAAAAGTGATACAAAAATTATTATTACTTTTATTATTACTCTATAGATTAAATTTGATTCTAGTTATGGAATTTTTCGGAAGTACTTTACAGGTAGCGTCTTTGTACGTTTTTAAAATCGGCTGAAATAGAAATCGTTATGTGTTTAAATTTTACAACTGCATATGGAACGCATTAATTATACTATAAAAACGCTTTATATTTCACCAAATAATAATCAAATCAAAATATGAAAATTGTATTTAATATGACACATTACAAGAAAAAAATAATTATAACAAAATTACTGCAACACAGAAGAACAAAACGGTAATAAAAATACGTTAAATTACTTAATATATTGACTGCGAAAGAAATTTTCAAGCAATCTTTCTCTCTGTTACCCTCTCTCTCTCTCTCTCTCTCTGCCTTTCATTGCTCGTGAAAAGTATCAATATTCGAGAATGGTAAAGTATGTCTTTAAATATCATATTTTACTGAAAATAACATTTCTTATCAGTATAATATAACAATATAAGATTATTTAATAAGGGCTCTATATAGATTATATAATAATAAGGTGATTGTTATAATAAAATTCTAGGATAATATATTGTTCTGCTTTTTTCCTTTTTAAATCTATTTGCATTTTGTTCAAGTGACACTTTTAGGAATATACCGTATATGTTTTTATCATCTACTGGAACACCTGTATAGTATATGTACTCTTCGAAATGATGGAATCGAGTGTAGGAATAATGATAATACGTTCGTACAACCACCAAACTCGACTGCTTGGACTGCGCAAGTACAATAAACCCTTATAAAATCAGTATATAAAACAATATATATATATATATATATATATATATATATATATATATATATATATATATGTTGAGAAATAAGTTATCTAAAGAAATGATTTATATCAATAAGAACTTATTTATTTATTATTTATCCATTGACAAGTGTTAATATAAAACATATAAAACTTATACAAAGTAAAAATTATGAAATAAGAATGTATAGAGAAAATATTTAGAAGACAGCGTGGCTTTCGTCTTGACGTCTTGGCTGAAACTGAGTAAGTCCTAGGCAGGATTTCTTCTTATTTGAAACTATGGAGGGGCAAAAGGGTGCAATAAACTACAGGTATAAATAGTTATACGCTTCAATACATATTATTTCTTATTATCTGCATTTGAGGACACTATACATATTTTAGATATATTATTTTCGTATAACTCCAACAATATATAATCAGGTCTAACGCTAATCTAACGCTAATTAAATCTTCACTTATTTGCAATTCTCATTTTGCTTGCAGTATTTATTTATAGTTATTATTTATGTATTCTCAGTACTGTTTAATTAATATTTTTCTACATTTTAATATTTTTTATGTATTTGTGTTTTTTATAATGTTTTTCTTATAAAATATGGAAATTTCAATGTAAACGATTACTTTCTAATATTATTACATATATATTGTATGTATATATATATATATATATATATATATATATATATATATATATATATATATATGTATATATAAACACAGACACACTAATTTAATTGTGAAATAATGTTAATATACTAATACAAATATAGATAGACCATTTAATGCGATGGTTGTATTCGAACGAAAAAGCATACACTAACGAGCCAATAGGGAAGGCCTAAATTAAGTAACGTTCTAATCATTAAAATATCGTGCTAATGATATATAAAATTATTTATATTTATGAATATAACAAAGGAATATTTTAGTCAAATGAACCATTGCATATCAATAGAATCATCAATATTTCCGCCCAGAAGATCGATATTTCAATTTAATACCGAGTTACACTTGACTGATAACACTTGCGCGAAGTATATCCCAGAACTAAGTCAACAACGAATATAGTATTTTACCTAGCCAAACTATACATAACCTCTCATTATCTAAAAGCAGAAAAAAGAGCGAGCCTCGTGCCGATGCAAATGATTCACTGACTAACTAAAAAAAAGCAAACACACATACAAGCGCGCGCGTGCGCACACACAAACAAAAGAAAAGAAGACAAGAAGAGATTTGTGGCGCGTATAATACGGGGGATTCGGTAAACAGGCAAAGCTTGCCGATGCGATGATGAACACATTATTATCTATACACGTAGTTATTCAGCGGCACGGTACGATGTATAGACGTTCGCTCGCTCGCTCATTCTCTCGTCAATCGGACCGTCGACCTCTCTCTACTTGCCTGACTCACATATACACTGGCATGCATACGCGTGCGCGCACACGGACGCATACGCACACGCATTTATATTTCCTCTCCTTATGCTTATAACACAGCTCGAGGCGATTCGAACCTAATTCCCTTGACAACGTAATCGACGCTGCCCACCGAGTTCCGATGGGGCCCGGAGGGTAGTAATTGCATATATATTATATTCGGTAGATGATTTTTCCCCGAATCCCGCCGAACATGTAAGCGGGATAATGGGGCCAAGACTCGGTGAAGGTGAAGACAGGGCGAAAACGGTAGCTAATGTAGTCCGCCTCCTTGTTCATGAAAATAAAAAACGCTTTCTTGTGTTTGTGTACTCGCATTATCGTTAGATACCATTTAGCGAACTTCAATTTTGGAGAGATGGCCCAAATTTTTCCTTAGGTAACTCGTATTGAAGCGTACTTCGTAGCGAAGTCGCCTTAATAAACTACATTGGCTGTTCTTCTATTTTTACAATTATTCATGAGATTCCGTATAAATTTTGAATAAGAAAGCATCCTAAGATTTACTCAGAAATTCATTTGTAAAACTTAACTGATAATTGTCTTATACTTGTAAGTAATTCCGATGGAAAGAATTCAGATTTATACATAATGAATAATAGAATAATAAATTTTTTCGAGATAAGCACAATTAAAGTAGAATACAATTTTTTAAATTAAATTAAAATGTTGTTTTTCGGGTATATATGAGGTTGAGAAGGTGTAAGGGGAAGTATTCGACAGTTGCTATTCATCGACGTTCGTGAAAGGAAGCGAAGGCTTCGGAGCTCACAGATCTCTTTGCACAAGGCCCGATCCATTGCACGATCGCATCATCTATACGATTGCATCATCTATACTTAGCATTGGCTACTATGCTACCAAAGATTTTTTAAATTATATATAGGACACCAGCATTAGATTCACTTTAGAGCACTAGATTTATTTTAGAGTTAGCACAGGAATGTCGTCTACCTTTAGCTTTATTTATGCGGGCCTTACATATGCTATTATAACACTTCAATATATATATATATATATATATATATATATATATATATTAAAGAAATTTAGTTTTTGGTCGAGAAGAAGTCTTAATATAATACATTCATTACTAATAATAATTTTTACATATACATAAAAGAACTTTAACGTAAATTAGAAATTCAATTCCTTTAATAAAATATAGAATTTATTAAATTACAAGTATACGATAGCGTGTCATTATGCAGTTTCTTCTCTTTTTTTTCTTCTACCATAAATTATAAATTGATATGTGCCAAAACAGTTTGTTATCGCACTCGCATAAGCGCGTTCATCAGTTCCATCTTTGGCACCCCACTTTTTAATCTCTTCTTTTTTTCTTTGTTTTCTCACACGCTCCTGATGGCACTCATCTTCTTCTGCCACTTAAAAAAATCCAAACACTCGAGTGCGCGAGCGAGCGCGCGCGCACGAAGCTTATAAACAGTTGAGCCGACTGAAATTTGATTTGTTTAAAAAAGACGAAGAAATAACAGAAAATAAATTTATCGGACTCTGCGCGCCAATATATATGCTGCAAACAATCAATACGAGACGTTATTCAACGTTTATCGAGCTCGCGGATATTTTCTGTCAATACAATGAACGCGTGGAGATACGCGCGATGTCGTATGAAATATTCACACGCCTGATCATAGTTGATGAAAAGAAAGTTTCGTAAAGTGAAGAGGCTACAGGATATGTAGTAAATTGTTTTAAAATGGCTTGTGATATATTTAAGACAATTTTATTTTTTTTTCATTTTAATCGAGTTTCGTATAATCAATTTCTTTGCAAAATAAAAGAATGTATTTTCTAACAAGTAGCTTATTGAAACATTGAAATGGTTTGAACAATTTTTAAAATTTACAAAAAAGTATAAAAACGCATTAAAACGCGCTCCAATGGTATTTGTAAAATTGGAGAAGGTCGGAGAAAAATAGACCCAATAAAAAATTCTTTTCAAAGCCGCCGTCAATTGACTGAGATGACTCCTAGAATTTTGCTTAACGAGGGTTAGGTGCCGGATTTAAAGGGTTATAATCATGGATTCAGAACTTTTTTATATTACCATAAATCCTTCAAGAATCAAGTTATTACTGCGCGTTAAAATTTATACTGTATAAAATAAAGGAAGTGAAATACCGAAGCTTTATTCATCAGGAATGTGATGGCATATCTGCAATTTTCATATACCATATCCCTATATAATATCCATTCGTTCGTTAAGCTTTGAGAAATTATTCATATAAAGCCGAGGATAAGATACAAGTGTTTTGAACGCAGACTATTAAAGCTCTATTTGGAAAATGCAACAGAACTAAATTTATAAATGGACATACTATGAATCTAGGAAGAGGAAAGGGATTTCACGTCTTCCGATTTTCATAATGTCATAGATCTTAAAAAGTATAGGAGACTTTGAAAATGTTGATTCCATGATTGCCTCTATAAAAAATCGCCTCCGTGTTAAAATCGAATAAAAAAGAAAAGACACATCTAAATAATAATAATAAGACAGAGAGCGGGAGAGAGAGAGAGAGAGAGAGAGAGTCAGTGAAGCAAAAGGCGCAGAGGCAGCAATAAATCAGAAAAAAATCTCGGCTATATCACTAAATTTCGTTCTAATCAATACCCGTGTTTCTCTTTGACCTGGGCCCACCCCTTACACGCACTCTCTCTCTCTCTCTCTCTCTCTGTCTCTCTCTTCCTTCCACACATCATGCACAAATTGCATTTTTCTGCTGACCAAAAAACAAAATGTAACGAAAAAAGCGGATAAAGGGGCCAAGCTAAAGGAGAGAAGAACTCAGCGAGAGAGAGAGAGAGAGAGAGAGAGAGAGAATCCGGCGGCTAGGAAAGAAATGACTCATCGTAGAGAGAGATAGAGAAAGAGAGATCGCGTCCATGCGCGCACGCTCTTGTTTACGACGATAATGAAAAATCGCGCTCCTCTAATAAACGCCAGAACTCTCTCCGAGCTATTTCGCGAAGGTGAAAAACGTGGGGTGTGGGCCAGGTAGCCATGGGAGAAGGAGACTGAGAAGGCAAGAAGGGGGTGCGCCGTGAAAGGAAGAAAAAGGTTTGGAAGAGCGCCTAGGGACAGTGCAAAAAGTCACTAAAAGGCGAAACGTCGACGTTAAAAAGCGTGTGTAAAGGGGGTGGGGTTGGGTTGGGGATGTAGCACACACATGCAAGGCGCGTGCGCTCAACGCGGTTGAGTAGAGATAGATAGAGTAAGAGAGAGAGAAGTTCAAGGGGGCAAATTCGAAACGAATTCTTTTGTTTCGAGATCTTAGCAAAAGGAGCACACACAAGATCTGAGTTTTAAAAAACGAAAGAGTGAATAAGGGGAGAAGAGAAGCGGGTGGGATAAGCTCTAGCTCGTCCTTTCTCTCATTCTGTTTCTTCTTACCTTTCTTCTCCCACTCACTCGTTCTGCTTCGCGAATGACGACTGAAAGTAAGAAGGAAAGAGAAAAGGAAGGACGGAAGGAAAGAAAGAAGAAGGGGAAGAGAGAAAGGTAGGAGAATGGCAAGAAAGAGCGAGCATTGCAGAGCACTGCTCATCTATATATGAGTCGGGTCCGCGCTTCTCTCGGTGTGCTGCAGCAGCAGAGACTGCAGCGCGCGGCGGAGAGAATATAAGGTTTTATTTTCGAAATTTATGATTGTCAATAAATTTTAAAAGCGTTCCGTCTGGAGCCCTAAGGGCAGCAGCCCCACGGAGTAAGAAAGACAGACGCGGGGAGGCAGAGGGAACAGATCCGCAGACCGCAACTTTTGTCTCTCCTCCTTCCTTTTGCCTCCCTTATATTCCCATCCTCCTCCTCCTCACCCTCCTCCTCCCACCTCTGTAGCAGCTTTTTCGTCTCGCGCGGAACTCGCATATATGTGAGAGTGAGAGGAGATGAGGTAGATGTGGAGAGAAAAAGGAGACGAATAGATAGAGAAAGATAGAGAGAGAGAGAGAGAGAGAGAGAGAGAGAGAGAGAGAGAGAGAGAGAGCCTAAAAAGGCCCCTATGGGGATATTCGGCTTGAGCGCGGTTAATTGCGTTGGCTGTGCGCTTCCACGCGTGTATTTTACAACCGATTTTCATCCTTTTTTTCCGCTCGTTCTCTCTCTCTCTCTCTCTCTCCCTCTCTCTCCCTCTCTCTCTTTCTCACACTCTCGTCACTTCTTCCTCTCCTCTCTGCCTGCTAAGCCCCGTAGGAGTCCTCTCGTGATTTCTCTCTTTCTTGCTCTCTCGCCCCCCAGTTATTTTTTCCTCCTCATCTTTCATTTCTGTACTTCTGTTTTGTGCGACGTTTAATTGTTCGTGGCCGGTTTTCAAATCGCCTTGCGCGCACGAACTCGCAAAGCGTTCACCGAGTGTGCGGACCAAACAGTTAGGAATGGCGAATTCCCGATCCCGGACGTCGCTTTGAGACTATCATATAATGGTTTTTCTCGGGAGTGATACAGAGAAGAATATAAGAGGAAAATCCGAATGTATTAAGTGAGGTACTAATCGATGGTATTTGTAGAAAAATATACAATTTGAGGTTTGTTATTAAGCACAGAAAAAGATAAGTAGCATCTCAATCAAGCAGCCTAGCTGTATGAACATTCATTAACGATTAAGAGGATATAGGAACATTAAAGAAAATCTTTTGCAAAATTTTTGTTTATTAAACGAGCCGAAAACATCACCCACGTTAAAATTTAAGAACGAATATAAAAATTTAACATTATATTTAAAATTGTGTTTTCCATCCTTACCCTTAAAGATTTGTAAAAATGAATTATAGTTTTTTATAAAAAAGTTTATAGTGATCATATATTAAAAATAATACGTTCCTAATTTATTTTACAACAAATAAATTTTTTATTAATTTCTAAACCAATTCCTTGAGTATCTAAATAAGGGATGGAATTATTAATTTTTTGTAAATACGAATCAATTGACGTTTGAAGGTTGAGCGTTAAACATCATAAAGCGCACGCACTCATACGTACATTAACGTTCACAACGGAGTCCGTGATACTAAGCAGACGCGCAAAAAGGAAATCGTCGCTTGTTCATCATCGATTAAAAGAGAGCATTAAAAAGACTAAAAATAAATTACATTCCAAGAATTCAGTACGTGATATATATGCATTTAAATATAATCAGAGCTCGTTTAATAACTGAAAGCTTTTTTCCTCGAATATATTCGTATATGCATGCGCGTATATAGCCCGCAGAAGACCTAAACTGTTGCTCTCGAAAAATATTTAGTCTCGCAACTCCGGCGTATAACGTGAATCATGAATTTATGACACACACCGCGCGCGTCATTAAAACCTCTTGGGAAAGGGAATGCAAGAGCTTTATAACGATCGTTTCGTAGCGATCGTTCGTTTGCATCGATACGTATATAATAAATTCCCTCTCTTTGCCCAGTATAGGATGGCTTTCGATTTCGTGGCCTTGTTATGTGTATAGGCGCGCGCGCGCACACACACAGCGCGCGGTATGTGTATATATATATATATATATATATATATATATATATATATATATGTAGAATCTCGCCGCGATCCCCAATCAGAGTGTCTGAAGCGGGGCGGTGGCGGTCATCATTCCCTCGGGGAGTATATACCTATACCCTGTACGACTCGCGGCACGCGGTGGACAACCGGTGTTTAAAAAGCCTCCACCCAAGCTTTTTTTCATCGCTCCGACATGCGGCACGGAGGCTGCGCGCGCGTTCACTTTAACGGTGCAGTAGGGTTGCGATGAGACGATTTTCCTTGCATCTTCTCGGGCACGCGCTAGAGGAAGATCCAAGGGAACGAAGAAAGAATGAGTGAGTGCGTGAGTGAGAGAGAGAGAGAGAGAGAGAGAGAGAGAGAGAGAGAGAAGGGAAGAGATCATCGGCAATTCGTGCTGCAGAGCGCGCGCACGAATATCGATATTTCATAGCTAATCACCAACATTTCGGAGGCGTGGAAAAGGGCCGGGGTTATTTATCGCGTCGCCCCCGGGACTTGGGGCTGCAGCGCGTCGAGCTCTTTCCCTCCCGTGCGTATTTCCTCCTAAAAGCATAAGTGAGGGAGATGCTGCCGTTTCGCACGCGCTGCCGCTGTGCCACGGCGGCAGTCCTCCCCTCGACCGTCCGTCGCGCAGCCGGGGCCTTGTTTCTCGGATTCCTTATACTCGAGCACTGCAGTTGATACGCCATATATGACCCGGCTCTTATCGCTTCGGTATCTGTCTTCCCAACTCTCCTTTTCTTTCACAGTGCGAGCGATTCTGTGTGAGCGAGAGCGAGAGCGAGAGAGAGAGAGAGAGAGAGAGAGAGAGAGAGGAGAAGCGTGACCACTGATTATTACTTGGCCGAAAGGGCGGTAGATCTCGCAGGCATACATTATTATTATTATTATTATTGTTGTTGTTGTTGTTGTTGTTGTTGTTGTTGTTATTATTATTTTAAATTTGGGAAGATGCACAATTTTTATTCAGACAGTCTTCTTCCTTTTTCTCCTCTCGCCCATCTCCCACCTCATCTCTTCTCTACTTGGCTCCTTTGGGCCACTGCAGATTTATAACCGCCTCGACAGATACCAATTGAATAAACGTCCTTTGCAGCGTTTCCGGCCATATAGTACGGGGGAGGAGGCATACTTTGCACTTTGTATTTTTTAAAATCAATTTATACACCAATTGACGGGAAGATAAGAAGCTTCGAATGATTTACGTATAGAGCTTTGGATGAATCAAAAATAAAATCATATTATATATAGATAGCTTTGCATTTAATAAGTAGGCTAGAAATTTTATTTATTATTTTTATTCATTTTTCTCCCAGTCTGATTCGAAGAATTAATTATTAATTATATTCAATATTTATTAATTCTATATTTAATAAATTTTATAGAATTCGAACAACTCATAAGGTTTGGTACTTATTTTCTTACATATAGTTAAACTTGTGCCGAAAAAAAATTTACATATTTATTATAAACTGATTTTGATGCTTGCTTTGTGGAAATAATGACAGGGGTCTAACAATGGCCATTCCCAGCTTAGTTTTGAATATAAATATATGTGTTATTGTAAATTAACACAATGTAAATATGATTACTTTTAAGTAATTTTTGTTGTTGAATTTTGTTTTCAATACATAAAATCAGTAAAGACTGACTAATACTTACCATTGCTCTAGGAAGATTTCCAGTTTCTGCATTCGCGTTAATTTTGTTTATATTTTTCATGTAAGATGGTCTCTGCGTTTTCGATCCATTGTAGTTAGTTTTTGAAGAGCTAAACTTGAATTGTTAAAATATACCTATTAAAAATACACACAAATATCATAGTTCAATTTTTTTACACTATCTATCGAAAATTTAATAGTCCGCCTTAACAAAAAGAAAAATCCATATATTTTTTTATGTCCACCCGTACATTTATTATATCACTTCTTTTGTAAACATCGATATTCACACTTTTCTCAATTTTATATTAAGTAATTCCATGCTTAATCCTATAAATTTGTTCAAATGTATATGGAATTTAATTATTTTTTGCCTTAAATTTGATTTCAAGATAGAAAGATAAAAAAGAACATATGATGTTAATCCATTGGACCAGGTGCAAAATTACTTATTTTTCAACATTTATATATTTAAAAATTGGCCATTCAACTCCTAAGTAAAATATTTTATATCGTTAAAAAACTTTGTAAATTATAAAGATTTTTATTATAATATAAAAATTGATTTCATAGGAATCGATTATATTGCAATAACGTATTATATTGCAATAACTTTCTTTAAAAAAATTAAAACAACATATTTTCAGAGATTCGATAACATGAGTTCGTTACAAATGAATGTGAAAAATATTTGAAAACACTTAAAAATTACAAATAATACTTATAATTTTATTAATATTAGATAAATCAGCAAAATGATATATATTAAAATATATTCCAAAATTCTTGTAGTTCATATTTGCTTTTAAAGCATTCGAATGATGTGTTTAATTCTTTCCTTATACATCGGTATTAAACGAAAGTTATCGGCAGACACACATTAGTTGAAGAAAATGATACTTAAAGAACGTCTTTTACAGAAATTAAAGCAGAATAAAAAAATCAATGGCACCGTAAGTGGAAAGGACGCGGTGCTTTCGAGGATTAGGAATCGATTTGAAGAAAGTTTAAGCCTGCGCAGACAAATGGACGAACAGAAATATATCCGATCGAAACTGCTTGTGCGGAATCAAGATCGCGACGCATATCGGGACGTAATACAAGTTCTTTACACAGACACACACACGCACGCCCGCGCGTACACAAATAATATGTATATGTACAGTATTACATACGTATATTACATACATTACATACACGAATGCCCAGAAAAGTCGAAGGAAAGAGAGGTGCGGGGGCAATCTGTATTCCGTGTATATATATACCGCAGTGATTATTTATAATCGAGTTCGATCTAATGTTCGTGCGATGACGAAGCCCCTTTCTCCTGTGCCATGTGAATAAACTTTTATATATTATAACACATATCGGGGATCACCCTGGTTATTCCTTATACTTCTCTCATGCACGACTTTTCCCGAGCAGATCGCACGCGCAGTCTTATAATATTTCTTTCTTTGTTAGGTAAGTGGATAGAGCGCATCTCGGAGTCAAATTAATTAAAAATCCGTGTCTATATATATATATATATATATATATATATATATATATATATATATATATATATAGACGTATAGGACGCTCGCTCCTTCCGTAGCCAGGATTCGATGGAAAGATTCCCTGGCTCGATTACCATTATTGAGCGTTATATACACGTTTTGTTCTTAACTCGTGTGTAACCTCTTTTCTTCCATCATCTATTTCTCTGGGACGCGCTTCGCTTAGTATATACTTTTTTTTGCCTCCCCCTCTCTCTTTCCCTCTCTCTTACTCTCTGTCATATCATTAGTCGAAAAAGACGAACAACCAGGGGAAAGAAGCATGAGAGGAGAAAACAAGAGTAAGAGGCCAAGAGAAAGAAAGGGTGGGAGGGAGAGAGGGTGATAGGGAGAGAAGCGGAGAGAAGGGACCCAAGACTCTCAGCCAATGACTTACCGATTCTCGTTCCCACAATATTGAAAGGCGTCGAGTCATCATTTCGAGTTCGAGAGATGAAAGAACATTATTATTCCAATTTTAAAGGATGCGCGAGAGTATAAGAGGAAGGGAATGAGAGCGAGGGAGCGGAGGAGGAGTAGAGAAGGAAGGACAGGGAGAACGAACCATCAACCCTTTCGGGATCTGAATGAACTATCTCTCCGTTCTTATCTGCCTCTTTCCTCTCTCACTCTCCCACCCTTTCAATCTGTCTCTTTCGCTCCTTCATCTTTCTTGGCGTTGCGCGCATCCATCTGTCGACTCTCGTGGCTACTCTCTGTCTCTAACTCTTTCTCTCTCTCTCTCTCTCTCTCTCTCTCTCTCTCTCTCTCTCTCTCTCTCTCTCTCTCACTTTTTCTCCCTCGAATGCATATACGGCTTTTAAAAAATTCCGAATGCATCGTTCTTCAAGCTTTTTGTGCGACCTTCCCCTCCCCCCTATCTCTCTTTCCTTTTTACTCTCCTTCGTTCGCGCTCCGCCGATCGGGCTGACCCTTTTTTTCGCCACAACCTGTCATGTGCGAGATTCGTGCGCCCATGTGCTTTATATGCTCGTGAACTCTCGAGGACTTTCCACATATTTATATACGTGCTCTCCACGGGCCGTGCATTTCGCTCGAATTTATACGCGAACCGCTTCTTTCTTTCTCTCATTCTCTTCCTCTCTCGCTCGTTCTTTCTGCTTTTTGCGATAGTAGGTATATCTCTAGTCGCCTGGATGGTGTAATTTTAGCGCGTGAGAGTCGAAGCAGCCACGTGCAAGCTACTGCTGATGAGACCCTGCACCGCTATGCTGCGTTTACTTTATATCCTGTCGATCGCGACGTATAGACGAGGTGGCTGTCTATCTTCTTGCGCAAATGAGCGCGTGCACATCCCTACCATTCTATACGAACGTATATATAGGAGAGAAGACGAGACGCTCGCTGTTCTTCTGTCTCTCTCTCTCTCTCTGACTCCAAGATTTTCTTCTTCACGTGGGTTATGTGCTCTTTTTTATCGCGAGAGACAGTAAACACACTTTTCTAGACTCGTAAAATTTTAATGAATAGCGACTGCAGAATTTACGCGAAGAGATGCGCCTCTATGCACCTTAACATGATATTGGAATTTTTCGTTTTTTGCTGTTGGCAGTGAGAGATTTTTTTGCCATGTACCGTATCGCTTACACAATATGAAGTAAAAAGTGATGTATTGACATGAAGGCACACATATTAAGAATTTAACTAATGGTAATAGACATTTGAATCGTACATTGATCTTACATTCTTGATAGCTGATAACGCAAACTCATAGATCAAATCAGTCGATCAAAGCTTGTGTTTTAATAAAACGCAATGCTTCAAAAATTTAAGTTGATTAAACAATCTAATATATTTATAATATAAATAAATATTATATAAATGTAAATACACGTAGAATACACTTATAGTAGCATATATCTGTAATAAAATGAACAATTAACACGACTCTAGTTTATGATATACACAGACAGACACATATGTTTTATGTAATTCGAAAGAAATTGTAAATAATTATGTTTCTATTATCAAAAATGTATACTTTTTAAAGTCTCAAGAATCGATTATATTAGAAATCTACATTTGCCCGGTTGTAATCACATTTAGATTCATAATAACTATTTTTTTCTTGTATTAATTAATTAACAATTCCTTAATACGTAATGAATTCATTTCTAAAAATTTAATTTTCGTTAAATGATAAAGGGAAGTGATATTGTATGACTCGTATAACGAATCCACCTTGCGCTTGCAGCTATCAGTGAATTTTCTTAGCCAGAAGTGCAGACAAGCTTTTTAGCTTTTTTCTGCAGGGTAAACAACAAAATGAGATTTCACAAAAGGCCATCTCTCCGGCTCTTGACCGAAAAATACATATATAGTTTCGCATACGGAAAATTGACCGGTGAGATTTATAACGAGGAGGAGGAGAAGGAGGAGGAGGGAAGAGAGGGAGAGAGAGAGAGAGAGAGAGAGAGAGAGAGAGAGAGAGAGAGAGAGAGGAAGAGAGTGAATGGGCACGTGATTGACCGTGTAATTCCCATTAGACCTCTACACGAATCGATTCCCTGGCGCGTAGCGTCTCTCCTCTACCTATTCCTTTCCTTTTGACGTCTCCTTCTCTTTCTTTCAAGGCCCTCTCAATATATTCAAACAATCGAACAATGTGCGCGGCCCCCGCGTCTATATTCCTTTTTTACTTTATCTTGCTGCCTTTATCTTTGCCTCTTTCCCTGTCTCTTTCTTTTTGTCCTACGTATTTATTTATTTTTTCGATTCTCCCTCGTGTTCTTGATGTATAGATAATCATAATAAGTATATAATATTCAATAAGTAAAGACTATATAAAGAAAATAGAAAAATGATGATGGAAAATTTAAATATTCGTATGCTCGAAGTCGGTATAGATAACTATGCAGTACTTATGGTTTACTGATACATGAAATCTTTGAAGTCTACCATGCATAACTGTTACAAGATCTTATTCTCTAATGTACTCAAAAATTGAGGATGATTTATCATCGATACAGTACCGATGCATTACCGTATTGTACTCATTTTTCTGTACTACCGTACCGCGATGCTTTGATCGTTCTGACAATCTTTATTTTTTATTCTAGAACCATATCTGTCCACCAAAGATTAATTGATATATAGATAGTTAGATAGATAGATAGAATGATAGATTGATAAATAGCATCATAGATCAATAGTTGTATACGTATTTATATATAATCTTGGATAACAAGTTCTTCAATTGCTTCCATTGGTAAAGAAACTATTCAGCATTTGTTAAAAACTAGAGATTTCAGTATTAATGGGATCTTTGTGTACTTATGGATGTTTTAAGAGAGACTCTTTTACAATTGAAAAGTACAATAGTAAAAAGAATACTAAAACATATCAATGCAAATCCGAGCAATATTTAGATCAATTTTCAAGACGTAAAAAATTTGAAAAAATAGATTGTGGAGCGGAAGTTACATCCCTATTGATGTTAATGTCAGCAATGAAAATCATATAATCATATGCATAATTCAGTTCGAGACTGCTTCTTCAATATCACTCTAGGATCCACTTAATGTTAATTTAAGATTAAGACAATTGATGAATAGTTGATAAATAAAATACGTTTAAAGAAAAAAAATATTGGCTAAATCATATCCGCTAAACCTTTATTTATCCTTCCTATTACATTTTCATCTTACTTATATACCTATCTAGACTTAATAACGAAGATCTATCTCACTTTTATCGTGCAATCCGCCTTTACGCAGGGCTCTGCTTGTGGAAAGGAAAAAACGTTGACCAAATTCAGTGGTATAGGCGAGCACTGGCTTAACTTTATTGAACGCCTAAAATTCCGCTTTGCGATTCCACCAAGGTATCGGTTATTTAAATATAATTGAAGCATATGCTAAAATAGCGATACCACCTGCAGTTTTGGTAATACATATTATGCACTAAATTATAAGAGATTCAATAAGCATAACTTGATAAACGTCCAGGCTTAGCTACTTTACGCTGACAGATTTAATTTAGACTGATTTAATTTAGACTGGAGGATGAGATTTGAATAGATTTGAAAAGGGATTCATATTTTAATTCACTCTTTTTTCAATTTTCACCTAATAACAGAGAGTTCTCAAATATGGTAGATCGTTTACCGGTATTACTGTAAAAGAAAAAAGTGGATACAAAGATTTATCTTCATAAGAAAGCTTATATTACAAACTAGATAAAACATATTTTTTGCGCGATTCCATTTTGAACCATGGAAAATCACGATGATAAGGACTAAGATGCTCAACTTTCTTTAGACTCTGGATGTAGCGAATAACGTAATGTGAACGTACTAATGAACAGCAGTAGTCGAACATTAGAAAAAGGGAAGAAGTAGTAAGGTATTTTCAATGTTGACAATTTATAGTCTTATTAGAAAGAGATACATCACTTGTGTTTTGCAGACAAAATTTTTTTTTATTGAATTTGCAAAATTATGCTCTATAGATATCATTAATATGATGAGGGAAGGGGGCACACCGTGTATCGAGACGTGTGGAGCAGCGAGGCTCTAATTATAATAAAATAGGATATGTTAGCATCAAAATCTTGAATTACTGGTTCTCTTTTAGAAAAGTATAATCCAACCTATTTAACTAGTCAACCGAGCAAATAAATTGCAGAAATTTTATCAACAGTGTAATGTAACAAACAGTATGAAAAACTTTATTAAAATGAAATTAGTTAGCCAAATAAATTAGTCGAAAAGGTTACCTGTCAGCTTTCAATGCCAAACCTAATGTCATTGACCCTTTACAGTAGAGAAGTTTCTGTGCTGAGTTCGTGACGAAATTCAGTTTGATTACCAATTAGCAGTTTATTAAATAATCAATTGAAGTTGTACGCTCCCGTTATGAATTTATAACTTCGAAAAAAATTGCCTTAAATACAAATAGACTAAAGTGATAAGCAGTACTTTTATGTATGATATGTACTTAAAATTCATTTGGACTCGCTGGACCCGATAGAGAACCTTTGCCACTTTGGTAAAAAGATAGATCGGTATAGCTTCGTTGAACCGATTGTTTTCTGACAATTCGCCTCGTACATATAGCGATCTGTTCAAGGGCCATAACTCTTGCTGGTGCCGATTTGCATTGAAAGAGCCACGAGCGGCATTGCTGGAATTCCTGGAGCGCCGATAAGCGTGAAAACGTCGGCAATTTTCCGCAGTTGCGTGCATACATGCGCCACGAAGAGCGCGTATACGCGCTACTGTTTGCGAGTACATCGAGCAGTAGAAGGGTGGTTGTTTCATAATAGGAATGCGCCTTTTAATACTTTCTCGGAACTGACGTACGAGGAGATCCATGTGGTAGTCAAGAACAATATGCATGTATACAGATGTCTGGACGATGCTTTGCGCCAAGACAAATGACACAGCGATTCATTTCGTCGCCCGCCAAAGTTCTCTCGTCTATAGCAGAGGCCGATGGCCCAAATAACCTATTGCGCACAGGCGAAATATAGATTGAGAGACAGAAACGGACAAAGAGAGGGAGAGGGGGGAGAAGAAGAGGGGAAGAGGGAGAGAGGGGGGAGGGAGAAAGAGAGACAGTCGAATCCTTCCCCGAAGAAGAATCTCTGGAGTAATTTGTCCGTTGTTAGTCCATCTTTGCTCATAAATAAATCATTGCCCCCGTGTGGAAGATATAATCGTTGGGGCCACCCGATCTTCTTCTCGTCCTAGCATTCGTACAGCCCTTACGTTGAATCTTGCGCGTGTCACGGATATGTGTTCCTCGTATGATTTTGAAAACAATAAACAAAATGGAACATGCTATATATAAATATATAACGCATTCGCGCATCCTTTCTCGCAAACCTATCTTCTTCGACGGGGGCGTTCTGATATACGTCCCCTCGCATTACTATACCACCGCGGGCCGCGCCGTTTCCACGAATCGGCCGATAATGCGCAATATATATGCAAGGGTGGAGGAAAAAAATTTAGTTGTATATGCTATATAATATATATATATATATATATATATATATATATATATATATATATATATGCTTCCCTAATCTGGTTCCTGGTTATCTCGAATGCGCGTCCCACGTAAATCAGTCCCGTCGCCAAGTTGAAAAATGTAGATCCTGTGAGGCCTACGCGCCAGCATCCGATTGCAGATCGCGCTTCGTATCTTTTGCTCATCCGACCTGCTTCTCTTTCTCCTTTCTCTCATTCTTAGTATTTCGCTATACCTATAATATTAAGCGTGCAGGGATCGTGGAATGAAGTGCCGCATAAATCACTTTTCGAGTATTCAACATCATGTTCCTGACTGTGTGATTGATCCTTTCGGGGCTTATTTGTCTCTCCCTTCACCCTCTCAAACATTTTCTGCAGATTAAGGTATTCTTGCAGTGATGTAAATACCACAAATATATTTAGATCTTGCATTAGCCGAGGTACAAATATACTTTTTATTATACATTATAATCGTTTTCATACGAATTATCAGCGTGGTATGCAATGGCATTCTTATATCACATTTATACACAAGTACATTCAAACGTAATAAAGAGATCGATATGAAAAAGGACTTATTTATGACTGTTTTATTTTTCAACATAAGAAAATTCGAGACGACACGAATTCAACAGAAATATTTTTAAGAAAACAGTATTTATTGAAGAGTAAGGTTTCAAAAATTACAGGATTTTTCGAATCATTTCGTATAAGATTTTGAATCGATTACAAATGCCTTACGGGCTAAGACCACCGTGAAAATTGTCCTTATTGGTCATTTTTTCAAGTTTATACCAACAGCGTTACAAAAGATATCCGTTATATAACAAAAACGTATTAATTGGAAATTTCTTCAAGTATCAACATTACACAATGTCAAGTTGTGCACATTTATTCGAAAATTCATTTCAAAATTTTGGCAATAAGCACGCTCAAAAATGAACAATCTGTCTTTGTAGGCTAGGGAACTTCTAATTTTTACAGATATCCATCGAGCATTTTAAAATATTCAGCACACAATTATTTATAACTAAAATTTAATGTTAAACTTGAACTATGTAGAATCTTATGAAAATATGAATTTCAATTAACGGCTTCACCATTTGAAAAAGACAAGATAAATTGATAAAAGTTTTACTACGATCAGAAAATCTCTAGTATTCTATCCGGTATTCTCATATCTATCTAATCTCTATCGGGTAGTGCAAAAACGAATCTATTTACCAGTATATTAGGTACATTATAATTTATAATAATTAGTGAGGTTTTTTAGATCATATCAAAATAAGGCGTGAAGTAAGAACCTATTTATAATCGATGATCAAATTCATCAAATTAGCTTGGAACTAAAGAACGCCTTCTCAAACAAATGGCTTTTAAATCTTCGCGGTCGACTTATTTATGAAGAGTAAATAAAAAGAGAGCCGCCATAATCCATAGGAATACTCGGGCAAAAAAGCCAAAGCTATAGATTATAAGTTATAGCTTCTCTAGCGGAAAGCCAGCCATTTGCGAAATGAAGCTGTATGCCAGAAACACCCGTCGTCGGCAAAAACGAACTTGAAAACGGACAGTCAGTTAGAGCTGGCAGGAAAGAATTGTTTCGCTTTACTTCGAGAAGGTATACATATGCATATACATGTACATATATAAATATACCTCTTTCACTAAAATGATTACAATAAGAAGTATAGCGATAAAATAACGAACAGCTAAACGGACTCTTTAACACAAGGACATAATAATAATGCTTGAAAGTTATATTCACGATTTAATACCAAATCGTCAAAAGTTTAAGTTATACCGTGTATAACCATTGAAAATACCACCAAAATGAAATTTTAACCTACTATTATTGTATTGGCAGTACCAATCAATGTGGATTTTACGAGATTTTTCGTATCATTATAATCCCGGTCCTTTCGATCCGAGTATTATCGAAATAGTACTTTGGAGCAATACCGGAGGCGGACACACGATAACCGTTTATACAAGTTTATTATGCAGATCAAGAGAGAATTAGTAATGAGAAAATACAAGGCCTGACGGCGTTCTGGCCCGTACCAGCAGAAGTACAATATAATCCGTGGCAGCAGGCCGGAGGGAGGGTAAGCGAGTAGTCACGCGGTTCGCAAAAATATCTTTCATTTATGCCCAGACAGACAGAGCGGGGCTTATTGCACAAGCTGCGCAAGAAGGATAAAAGCAGTCCGGAAGGGCTCGAAAAGGGTTTCCATGTACGCATGTGTGTGCGCGTCTACGTGTGTATGTGTGGGTATGTGCGCACATCGTTACGTACACGCCGCGCCTTGGCTTCGGGGGAGATATCTCGAATCGGAGCGGCTTCGATTCATTTAAATGATACGATCTTTCGTTCAAAATATGAATATCATATAAACGCCATGCGCTCTTCTCCCTCTATCTTTCCGCCCCTCTCTATTTTTTTTATTTTCGATCTCCGTACCTTTTTTTCGTGGTATTGCGCGAGAGAACGGGTAAAAGGCGAGAGAGAGAGAGAGAGAGAGAGAGAGAGAGAGAGAGAGAGAGGGAGAGAGTAAGAGAGAAGAACTCGGAGAATAATAGTGAACAATTATAATTGACACGCAAGAAACGAGAGTCAGAAAAGGGAAGGGAGGTCGACGCGGAGGTGGACGCGGGGAATCACTGAAGTGAAAAATACAGGAAAGTCGATTTCTTTATGATAAAGTGCAGCGTGTCCCGTATATATATATATATATATATATATATATATATATATATATATATATATACATAGCCCTTTACTTGATTGACGGCACATTTTGATTTTTTTCGGCTTTACGGAATGCGAGCGGGCACAGCAAGCGCGGCAGCATAAACGAGAGCGAGTGAGAGAGAGAGAGAGAGAGAGAGAGAGAGAGAGAGAGAGTCGAGAGCAAGAGACAAGAGTATTATAGAGGGCGAGCCGGGAATAAAAGGAGAATATAATATAAAGCACGGATCGTCTTCTTTCTTTCTGTCTTTCGTTTTTTATTTCGGGAGAGACTCTCTCTCTCTCTCTCTCTCTCTCCTCTCTCTCTCTCTCTATCTGCCTCTCTCTCTCTCTCTCTCTCTCTCTCTCTCTCTCTCTGTGTGTGTGTGTGTGTGTGTGTGTGTGTGTGTATGAGGTCGTCGCTGTCGACGAAGAAATAAAGTAAAAAGAGCCGGGTCTGTGTTTATATATACGTTCACATTGGGCCCCGTAGCGCGTATATATCGCAGAATATATACCCGTATATACGTGGTTGCACGTCAGTTCGCGGCTGTATTATATATACTCCGAGGAATTCTTCACGAGTCACGAAAAATGAGCATCGTCATGATTTTTGAAAGTAAAAAATGAAGAGAAAAGAGGAGAGCCAAAGAGAACGAGAAAGAAAGAGTATAGAAGTAGTCGAGGACTCCCGCACACGCCCAACGCACAGGTCTGTGGACTATGAACGGATCGGTAGAACGCGGCTAATACGAGGCCCTGTGCCCCCGCGTATACGTGAACCAAGGAGGTGCATATGAAAGTATTTAAAAACTTGAATTCAACGTGGATTTATTAGATAGTTATTCAAATTTGAACTTAGAAAGCAGTTTAACTTATATATAGTTTTCCGAAAAATCAAGTACTTAATATTATGATACAATAATAATTTTCATATTTGCAAGTTTTATATTAACCTTTTTGCGATAAATTTGTACAGAGTACATTGCGAAACGTGTTGTTTTATAGTTTCAACTACAATCTTAAGTGGGCAAAAATAGATTATTGATAAATATATTTTTTTCTAAAACTTAAAAATAATTATAAACCTATATTCATTTTTGATTGTAAATAATTAAAAATATATATTTATTTAAAATATTCAATTCAAAATAGATGTTAATATCTATCTTAAGTTCATGAACTTGAAGGAATTTTAATGTTTAATTAATCAAAAGAGAGATTCAAACGTATAGGCTTGATATAATTAATCTTCAATCGGCATTGTCATAAAATAAAAGAGAAGAAAAAAAGTTCGAAATAATTTAGTGCACTGCTGAGTATCGCGCGCGCACGTTCTCAAAACGTTAATTTATCATGTAGGTCGGTATTTATTCTTTTCAACATTTGCAAAGATTCGAGTTATAATTGCAATCTTATTTGGTATATGGTAGTGACGATAAAAAAAAAAGATGTACCGACTATTTTTATATCCGTACCCTTAATTCCTTAAAGCATATCGAATAAACAGGTGAGGTGGATTAACCCGACAGATCTAGAATCAATTTTTCATTGCAGCGATAAGCATGTACAAACGATCCGACTAATGCGCCGACAAACCGCCAGAGTAATAATACAATACCGCCAGTAATAAAAAAAATCAAATCAAATCAAACGCAGGTACGCGTACACACAAGTCTATAGTCGTATGATTTCTATAAAGAAAAAAGAAGACTAAAGAGGCGGAGGTCGATTTTTCAAATTAACCCGAAGAAAGATAAATAAAAGTATTCTTTTTTCGAATATCCCGGAATGCCTGTTCAAGGCATCTTCGGATCAAAATCCTCCAGATAGGTCTAGCGGCTTGAGAATGAGGTAGATACAGAAAACAAAATGAATGAGAGAAAATAAGAGAGAGAGAGACAGAGAGCGTATTCCCGCACTAGCAATTAATCATATTTCGAGAATCATTTTGTTGCCTAGAGATCTCGGCAGGTCGATTATACAAGAAAGCAGTGAGAGAAGACGGGGTCCAGTTCTGCTTTGGACTTGGACTTTGAAAAGTCAAAGTCATAGACACTTTGGAAAGGGACGAGAGGTATGTCGCGATCTCGTTATTCAGTCCGCGGGAGGAATTTCGGGAGCGCGCGGAGAAAAGTGCAGTCTTTCTTTTAAAATTATTGAAATTGAGGTGCAGTTCTGACTGTTTCATATATCTAGGCCCCTCTTTACTGATTTTTTCTTTATTTTTTTTTTTAATCTGAATGATCAGCTCATGGGTCAAGAGACGAGCCATCTTTCAGTTCAACCGGAATCTCAGGAGGCGGGGATAAAAGTGTTGCGCGGGTTGCGCAAGCACCATAGGTCCTTCTTTTCGAATCATTATGACTCCACTTTTCTGATGGAAACGTAAAATTAACGTTTCGAAAAGCACTCTTCGGATCTTATGGGTGCGGTACAAAGGACGGATAAAGGGGGAAGCCGTGGAATGGCCCAAAAACAACTTTGTGCGGTAAAAATTTAATGAAAAGGTTTTTTTCGTGAAGTATTTGTTATAAGTAACTTCAAATCAAAGGATATTTTTCTAAAAGAAATCTCATCAGGCAGCGTAGATTAATTAAGGAGGAATAGAACATAATTTAACCGTGTGAAAATCAGCCGTTTTAAATCGATGTTCTGTTACAAAACCAATTAATTTTCAATCTATAATTACAGGGCATAATAAATAAAAGAAAGGTATCTTTTTATTTTAAACGAGGAACATTTTCTGAACTCCTGCACGATGAAACGAACGAATATGAATGAAAATAGATGTTAGCATTGCACGGTAAACTTATACCGAAACTATATATAAGGTATTCTTCAACTACTCTAATGATATTAAATATGTTGTGGTGCATTCTTTCAAATTTATCCGGATAACTTGGTCCATTTTTTAATTATTAGTAGTAATAATAACGTGGTTTATAATAATTAATAAAAAATCTTTTTTGACTCAGTTCTCATCTGGAAATACCATAAAAAAGTTTTATCTCCCAAAACAGCATAAATAGTCTTATTTTTCTTAAAAAGTAAGGGTTCAAAACCTCAAAATCTAAATTTCAATTACCTTTGATAAACAACTTACTTTGAAGAAGTACTATTAGTAGTTGTTTCGTACAAATATTTGAACGAAAAAAATTTCTCATTCGGCAAAAAAAATACAGAAGAAAATATCTAAAATAAATTAAAAAATAAAAAATTACGGTATTTTATTATTTACAATTACAGTACTTGTCTTCATTTAAATTGAATTTACGTATATAGTTAGCATAATTTTTTTAAAGAAATTTCTATTTTTCACGTCAGATTCAAAGAAAAAAATAACATTTCGAACAAAGAAGATGTATTGAGCCTATATGTTTGCGAATTTGTATTTACACAATTATTGACAATTGAAGTATGTCTTATTATCTACGATTGATAATAACTATGTATGGATGTATATTAATTAGTACTCTTTTTATTTAAATGTTATGTTTTATTCACATGCTACATCCAAAGCAGGATCCGATTTTATTTCGGAGGTAATCAAAGCCATCTCATTCAATCTTTATACGGACACCTGTAAGACTCTCCTGGTTACAAAGAATAGTTGAATAACAATTATTATAACTATATTTTATTACACATATATTATAATTACATTACACAAAATGACGTTCCTAAGAAAACAATAAAATATAATTAATTTAATTGTACTTATGTCGACTGCCCATATACAATTTAATAAATATTTTTTTATTGGTCTTACAGTCCAATCAATTCAATCTAAAAATAAAAATAAAAATAAAATAAAAATTAAAAAATAAAAATTAAATTAAAAATTAAATTAAAATTAAATGACAGTCAGACTGTTCTTATTTACATTCACCCCCGTAGACTAATCTGAAAATAAAATATTAGCTGAAAAAATTCTTTGTTAGTAAAGTGCAGTCTGACTGTCCCCAACACCCTTACCTAATTGAAGACTTATTACTCAGTGAATTAGAAGACTTATTACTTATTACTTATTACTGATGAGTATAACTTATTACTCAGAGTCCCTGATGAGGAGCCGTAGCGAGCTCGAAACGTTGGACAAGTCTTCAATTAGGTAAGGGTGGTGGGGACAGTCAGACTGCACTTTACTAACAAAGAATTTTTTCAGCTAATATTTTATTTTCAGATTAGTCTACGGGGGTGATGTATAACAAGGACAGTCTGACTGTCATTATAATTTTAATTTAATTTTTAATTTAATTTTTATTTTTAATTTTTATTTTATTTTTATTTATTTTTATTTTTATTTTATTTTTAGATTGAATTGATTGGACTGTAAGACCAATAAAAAAATATTTATTAATTTAAAATATAATTAAATTTGGAATTAACCAGGAGAAAGTTGAGAGTCACCTTCTTGAGCCCAGAATTTGGTTGTAAATAATTTTTATAAGAAAAATCTTATACAAATTATCTAATCAAAATTAAAATTAGAGTATCTAATAAATTGATCATAGACTAAAAAATTAAAAATGGGAGCGTAGGAAATTTTATCAGCGATCATTAGAACATTTATCATTTTCATTGCATTATTAAAGTTTATTAGAAAGTTTGACATGTTTATTAGAAAGTAGACTATGAACAAATTACTAGATACTATAATTGTAATTTTTATTATAAGATTTTTTACTGTGTCGACTTCAGAAGGTACAAATGTAATTTAAGAAAATTAAACGTTGTTTATAAATTCTTACGTATATAATCATATAAATATATATAAGGTATTAATATTATTAAAATTTTAACAAATGATAGATTTTGAAAAATATATTAAATTTATCTACTTTATGATGCAAAATCGATGCTTACGTATTGAGGATAACAGTTAATGTAACAGTCACGAAAACTTCTACTGCATAAATATCATGGTTTATACATATAAATTTAAATTTTTTAAAATCACATTTTATGTTCATCGATTTCTCCTCAGTTTTTCTAACCGTCGTAATATAAGCATAAATCATTAATAAAGAAGAATTTATGCAGTATTGAAGCAAAACAAAGATAACGACAATTCTTAAATCGAACGAGTACCTACAGCTAGCGCATATATAGAAAAAGTTCTAATGGTAAAAGTGAATCAATTCAACTTCTTTTAACAGCTTGATCTTATATCGCGGTGCCTTGCAAATTACTGGCCAAAATGTTTTCTCTTTCAATTGTTTTCTTCCTTACGAACCCTTTCACAACGAAGCATTTACAGAACCTTTTATATATATGATCTTCTTAAATGTCGCTCCTTTGGAAGCGAGGTCATACCTATCAGAAATACACACACACACACACACACGCACACATTGTGTGCGTGTGTGCGTGCGTGCGTGTGTGTGTGTGTGTGTGTGTATGCATATGTATATACAATACAGATATATTCGAAATGGAATATCCATCATCATTATATGAATTAGAAAAACTTGGCTCTAATAGCCGCGCATTCTCAAAAACGCCGCGGCACGGGTTATATGCAAAATTGCGCGTAATGCGCATGCAAGGGATATAATGCGCAACATTTTACCAAGAGAGAGCCCGAAACATCAGCGTGGATGAGCGGCGTCTTTCCCGCGCGCACGCGAGTATAGTTAACTCTCTCGAGCGATTCCACATATGAATTTCGTGTTCGCGTCTAAAGAGAAAGAAAGTTTGAAAAAATTGCAGAGCTCCCAAGGGGGTTTAAAACCATCCGCCGGGGCGAGAGAGAGAGAGAGAGAGAGAGAGAGAGGGGGGGGCAGAGGGAAGCTGCAAGGTATATACACGCAGAAAGAAAGGCAAAAAGGGCGACGCAGACGAAGGAGACGCGAGAGAGTGCGTATGCGCAAAGGCAAACTCAAATTCCCGGGCGAGTCTGTTTCTCTCTCTTTCTCTCACTCTCTCGTTCTGTATATCTCATTCTCTACGAGACGAATTATATATACTCTCATATACGAGTTTCCCTCGAAAAAGCCCCGGTGCTCGGTTTTTGGTATACCAGAGAGATATAATGCTTTTTACGATTCAAAGCGCGTTAAAGTTATACTTAAAGGCGAAACTCGACGCAAACGATTCTCAAACCTTCTCTCGGGCAGGGAGCTTCTCCTCTGCCCCCTCACCCTGTTGTGGCCGCCGTCTCTTCTTCCGCCGCATCGGACTGCCGCGGCCGTGCCGTTCTCTTTCCCTTTCTCGTTCTGCTTGCATAGCGCGCAATTATAGCCAATTTCGCGTAAACGAGAGCAGAGAACAATCAAATAACCCGAGCGAGTAAGCCGCGTGTGTGCACATGCGAGGATATATATATATATATATATATATATATATATATATATATTATACACGAGGTAAAGAAGGAAGAGATCGGTAGAAAAAGGACTAAGAGGAAATAGAGACAGAAACAGAAAGGGGCGAGGGGCATTTCGTTTCCTTCCCTCTTTCTTACATTTCTCGGTCCCTTTTCCCTTCTTCCTTCTTCGTGTACATGGAGACTATTCCAAATTATCGTATTGATCATTTGAATAGTAGATCGATAATGATTATTTCTACTGAAATAATATATTTATTAAAACAACGAATGTTTATAACTGATTTTAAACATATACATAATACATATACATTACATAAATATTAATTAAATTATCATGCTGCTCTAAATGGAGTAAAAATTAAAAATTGTACTTAGGTCAAAATATTAGTAAAAATATTTAAGCAAAAAATATTTAGGAAAAATATTTAATAAAATATTTAAAATATCAATATTTAAGTAAAAATATTTAATATAATATTTACCATACTTTTCGTTTATTATTTTGTAAATATGTATACAACATTTTTATTTTAAATTAAACTATATAGACTAAAGATTCCACATTAATATAATAATATTAATTAACCAATAAAAATTGAAGGACTCGTGGGAGTATATATAATGAAATTGTTTATTCTTTTTTAAACAGCGTTTCTTATAGAACAATAAATAATAAATTTTTTATTTTTGTTTTATTTTCGTTTAGCCGTATTGTTCTCCGAAATACACCACACAAGCGGCGTATACTTATAGTAAGGAATTAATTTAATAATCATGAGACTTTGTCCTTTTTGAAAGATATTTTTCCCGTTGAAACGATTGCAAATTAAGGGTTATGCAGCGTACAAAATTCATTTGGAACAGCCCACATACGGGTCATTCGCAAAGTCTCGCTGACTTTTGCCAGTCTGGAATTTGAAAATTTTGTCACGTCCACTTTTAAACACAGTCATTTGTGCCATCTCTACTTTAAGCCCGTGCCGGTCTCGCTCAATTCTTTTTCCTTCGTCTCTCTTCCTTTTTTCTCCCGCTCTTCGTCCACTCCCCCTCTTGCCTCTTATCCAAAACTCTACTTCCTTCCTTGCAGATGCATGGGTTATTTCTTTCTGCGGATCTCCCAATTCTTTGCTCACGCCCTTCTTTTCTCTTGATTTCGCTCGTCTGATGCTCGCGTACGCTCAAATTTGTATTGTCCAAAAGAATACGCGCAGAATTGATCGATTTTCAAAGCAACAATTTTTGCTTTATATGTTATTACTATAAAACCTCAATCTCGGCTTTTCCGATATAATAATGTAATCGATTAATTAAATGATCCAATCCATACATTTTATGGAAAATTTCTGACTAAGTGTAGTAATAAATTATAATTCGATTTGAAAATGTTCTATTTTCGACGAAGCCAACCTTAAACTCATTCAACACAAAAACGGTATTACCCATATCTTTTTCAAAAAATGTTGAATTTATTTATATTCATGCAATTTATAATATAATATGGTAAAGTTTGCGCATCAATTGCGGTATAAAATTTTGTAGTATCGTAACCGAAAGTATTTTATATTATTATGAACTACGGTAAATTAAAAATTTATTGAAGATACTTTTATATGGAATAATTAAAATCATATGATATAGTTACAAGATATTTTTACATTCGATTTTGAGTTATCGTTAGTTGAAAATGGAAGTCTAGCAATAATTGTACTTGCGTGGAGTAAGGACAGTATTCGTATCCTTAGAGATTGAAGCGTAACTCAGAAAAGCACTTTTGAGCTTTTGTGTATGCTTACGCTTATTCTTTCCGTATAGGAGAGCAATCGCAGCGGTAATTGGTTGTGTAGAAACCACGGTTAGAATGAACAGAACTGCCACCGATGAACGTTTTTAAATTTCAAGCATTTCTAGTCGATGTACGCAAATCGAAAAAATGAAAAAATTAAATTTAGAATCCTAGGATATTTTTTATATTTTCGGTATTGCTACATTCCAAGTAGAAGTTCTTTCGACTATATCATATCAGGATTATAATAATCTTTTGTAATAATCCCTTAACATATGTTAAAGTTATACGAAGATTAATGCACATGAAAATCTGCTATTTTCGATTCATAGAATTAGGCCGTAACATTAGGATCTACATTCTCTATTCATCCCATAATTTTATAATTCAGTAAAAACAAAACATTTGCAAAAATATTTTACACTTAGACATACGTAGAGGTGTTTTCGGTTACGCCCAGAAATAATAAGTTTAAAAAGCAATGATGTTTGAAGACATAATTCATAGGAATTTGTATTATCATTATTCTTTACTGAATTATGAGGTTATGGGCTTATCAAAGAATTTGAAGTATTAGTGCATAATCATACCGTACTTCAGAAGTTTAACGTGCATAGGTTTCTTCCTTATATCAGATTCTGCGGGTTTGGAATAATGGAAGTATTAGGTTATGTAATGAGAAGATTATTTGTGTAATAGTTGAAGGAAACATACGGTTATCGGTATTGTGTAATCAGTGGATAGAGGATTTATTAAATATTTTAGAATATCTTTGAGGTTATAGAAGCTGCTGTTATGATACATGAGTTTAAACAAATCACGTATTTGGTTTCAGTCATCCAACAGATATTCACAGTTTTTTGAAGGAATCGATAGAAATCTAAACATCGTCAAAATACCATTAGTTAATTAGTTATAGACATAATTTAATATAATTTATTGTAGTAATAAGTTTTATTTCAGATTCTACGGGGGTGAACATAAACAAGGACAGTCTGAATGCTATGATTTTAGCTAATATATTATATTATAAAGAGTTTAAGACCGATTAAAATATTTATTAATTTAATTCTGAACAGTCGACATAAGTACAATTTTTAATTCTAATTTACAGACATAACAATGAATTCTAACCCTTGAACTTGTATACACACATACACACGCGCGCACACACGCACGCACGCATACACATGAAGACAAAATAAATTAAATAATTTTTTTTTCGATAAAGGACATATTTAATATCTGAAAATAATGCACTTTGATAAATACTTTAATTTGTTTTTGAAGTGAAATCTTTTTAAATTAGATAAAAAAAGAAAAAGAACTGATCTAATTAGGCGACCGCATGAGACGCGTTCGCCGTATCGTACCGCTTTCCATCACATCGGAGCCCTTTCGTGCGCGCTGATCCTGGCCGCCTCTCGTTATTATTATACTTCTCGCCCGATTCCCTCTTCCCCCATCGGTTTCTTCCTCCTTTCCACATTTCGAATCCGCTGATGAAGAAGATACATAGGAGAGGTGGGACCGATCGCGCATCCCCCATCGGCCTTCTTACGATTGCTTTTTTCTTCATCTTATTTTTTTCTGCGTTCGTTTTGTTTTTATTTTCCTTTTTGCAGCCAGACGAAATTCGAATCCGACCTCCTTCCATCCTACGAGAGATATTACCTTTATTTCAAAATTATAACATCTGCGCATCCAGATATAACTTCCCCGGCCCATTTGCCAAAGCGGCTTTCCGATCGCCCATCGCCCAATAGTTTCGCGGTCGAAAAGGCTGCGCTTCTTCTTCTCTTTCTTTCTCTATATCTTCTTTCCTTGTATCGCCTTCTCCCGTTCGCACATCGGGGCAGTTGGATAATAAAGCGAGAAAAATAAGAATGCAGCTCGAGATCGACATCGACCGAAACATTACCATAGATCGTCTCGATCGTACACCTGTATATATATATATATATATATATATATATATATATATATATATATATATATATCAGAAACACTCGCCAAACAATCTAATCCCACTCCCGGCCTCTGCCTCTCGTTCTCGATTATAATGCCCACTGTCTTACGAAACATCACTTTCGCTCGCGCCCCGCTTTCGCCGATTCGAATTTCGGTACGGCTACGGCGCGGGCGGTCGGCGCATTCGGACGAGGGCGAGGACAAGGGAAAAATCGAGATTCGAGCTCGCTCTAGATATCAAATTGCAGCAACTAATGTTGCTCGCGCTCCTGCAAAACAGTCAACGTTGCAATGTATATAATCGCCAGATATAGACTGTAATCTCGCTCGCGCGCACACACACACACATATAGATGCATTGGAGATGTCTTTGACCTAATCTTGTCGAATGAGAAATAGATAATCGATTTAGATAGGAGCACTCTGATTAGGCCCATCCATCTTTCTATGGGCTTGTTTGATCTACTTCTATTAACGGCTAAATAAGAAAGGGAAGGTCCGCGGGATAAAAAGAGAAAAGAAAGTTGGAATGTAAAGGAATATTCATAAGCTTTCGTTCATAGTTATAAGTTCCATCAAAGTATATAGATAAAAAGTTATATAAAATAATCTTATGACGGGTAAGGCGGTAAACATGAAAGGATTCATCTAAAGTTAGATACGGAAAATTTGTAGGAATTTCCTTACAAATAGAAAAATAGCTCTTAAGAAATATTTCAGATTTTTAGCAGATATAGGTTATTAAAGAAGAAAATAATAATTAATTATGATGTAATATAATAAAAAGTATAAGTGTTCTAACTAAATTGCATAATATATTGTTTTAATTGATTAGTATAATAGATAGTAAATTTTTTGAGGAGTTTCATTTGGATGAAATTATAAGAAAGAAAATTCTAACTTTTAATGTTATACATAGATCAAGAACCAAATCTTCAATAAATTCTAATAATAAATAAATTATTAAAATTTGCTTCAATAATATATTGAAAATCAGTGTATAAGATATTATATAATATTTTTATTTCTAAAGGCCTCTCCATTAAAAAAAAATTATTGTAGATCTCGCTACTCTGGGGTATTTATATTTGTCTTGATACCATTCACGAGAGTCACAATAGGAACTGTATAAGTTTATATTTCTATTTATGACCAAAAAGAAGTGAATACTGTACTTCAGAAATCAAGGTTTAAATATTGAACAATAATTAAACTCAGTTAGATATTAGAACAATAATTAAAATCAATAGAGTTATAATTGAAGGTACTTGAATTATTATTAGGATATTAAAAAAATAATAAATTTACTCAGAAGGTTTATAATTTTTCATCTCGACAATTCGTGTCCTAATCAGTAAAAATTACATTGTAAGGAATCTAAAAGTTTACAACAACCTAGTAAAATTTTTTCGTATGGGTTATATTATTAACATTAATTCTTTTTGCATTATCTCCAAAGTATATTGAAAATATTTGTCCATAATATACATAAGTAGATTTTCGTATGCCAAATAAGAAGGGAAATTATAAATTATAGAATTTTTTCATCACAATATTATCTTTAGGTGTTTAAAAAATTCAAACCGAAATTATTAATACATATTAGTCATTATATTTACTATTTAATCATAAAAATCACAAATTTAATAGAATTATAAGGCTCTCGTTCGTGGCGTAAAATAGAGCTCAACGTTAATAATATGTAAATTGATTTTTAATTTCTCTCTATTCAACGTTTCATCGGATTAGAATGCCTTAGACAAAATGCTACGAATTTAGTTTCTAACACATGTAGTTTCATTTAGAAAAATTTAGCAAAGTATGAATCTTGGAATTTGATGTTACTTTATCATAGGTTGATGAAAATTCTTTTTGTACTAGATATTTTAAATGGATAAAGCAATTGTGAAAATGCATTTTGTATCTTTACTTTAGAGAGATTTACAAAGCAATATATGTATATACTTAAAAACTGAATTAACCAATGTTTTTTACCCAATCTTAAGTATTTAAATAATAATAATAATTTGAATTGAAGAACAATATAATAATAGCCGATATATTAAAGTATCATTTATTAGTTTTTGCATTCATGACAAGTTTTCTCGAAATTAAAATCAAATTGAGTTTTTTTTATCCAAAAAACAATGCATGATAGAATTAATCTTATAAGTAATACTTTTGCAAATGTAAGAATATAAACATTTTATTCCTTTTTATAACAATGAGATACCTGTTACAGCAAATGTTAAAAATAATGCAAGGTCATGAAAAAGAAGAAAAAAAATAGGTAAAACTTATAAAGCCATACAACGCGCGTGGATTCAACGCACCCACCTGAGCAAAGAACCCTTGAGAGGGGGTGTACAGGAAAAAGGGAGAAAAAAGCGAAAGCAGCAAAACGACGAGACAAAAGTGAATTGATGGGCAGAGTCTCTATATAGATGAGATGCGGCGAAGGAAGAAAGAACGAAAGAGAGGCAGCAGTGGGAAGGGAGGGGGGATATCGAAAAAAGAGTTAAACGATAAAGAGGCGGTGGGGGGAGGGGAGGGGATGACAGCGGCAGCAAATCGCGATAGCGAACTATAATATTGTGGGTACTCGTTCGCGCGCAAAGGGTCTGTCTCTTTTCAAATAATTCAAAAACCGCCCGATCGAACACATATATTTCTGGCGGCGGGCCTTCACTTTGCTCTCTCACACACCGTGTAATTATCGTAGACCCTCTGCGAGCCCATGTTTCTCTCCTGTCTCTCACTCTGTCTCTCTCTTCTCTCCCCTACTACTGCCTCTCCTTCTCATTGCCGGCGTAGGGCGCATCGGTGCTGTTCAACCGTGCATCGCCGAAGCGGGAAGGGGGTGGCGGGGGGGGGGGGTAGATTCACGCGCGCGGTATTTATGCGATTTGTCGTGATACCTTAAGCAGTTTGTGTGATTATATGGCTTGGAGCCTCAGTTGTCGTTGAGACGCTTGCGCTGATGCATGCATATGCAGTGCGCGGGCGCGTCTCCTCGCGCGCGGGCCCGCGGCCGACCGTCGCGCCATCGTCGCCGTCCCGCGCTCTATAATGACGATGATTCCGGTTCGCAGTGCCATGCCGGTGATTTCGAGATCGCCAGATATGTATAAGGAAGGACGCGCTGTTACCTTTGTTATACTAATTTGTTTATGCGAGCGCTTTATCTCGCGCTTTTTATTTTCCTTCAGCGTGAGTCGAGAAATGCTCGAAGGACTCTATGGCTAACGAGTCCTATGCCTTCTATTTTTAGCCTTTTTCACGACTTGTATAGTCCAAAGGACAGTAGGCGTAATTTTTATGTTACTTGTGCTTGTAACTCGACGTTGTGCTCATTACTTCTAAGAGAGTTGTTTAACATATTTGTTATATATATATATATATATATATATATATATATATATATATATATATATATACATATATACATATATTGCATTATATATGCACCTGAATTAACGAACGTTGTGGATATAGGGGATTCAGGAAACACGCATCAGATCACCGACAGATTCTGGTAGGAGCGATTATGGTCCCCTCTCGAAACCGCTACGCCAAGACAAAAGAGATCTCAAAAAAAATATTTTTAAAAAATTATATATCTAGTTTTAAATTTTTTCCTATACTTAGAAATTCCATATAAATCATTTGAAGTTTTACCGTTCTGTACGCACAAATTGTTTTTTGTTACATTGTTGTTATGCTGTTCTTGTTGTTATGTTGTTCTTAAATTCTTACTTCTGGCTTTATTCTTGATGACGCTAATAATTCAATAATACTAAATATAATGTCAATAATATATACAATAAGTAAAATTACTAGTCCGTGAAAACCTACTGCGAACAACTGCAAGACGAATGCGTCAGTTTTGTGCATCAAAATTTTTGGAATTTTTCATAGTTATTTCATTTTGTTTCACTTATTAATAAAATTTCTTATAGCCGCGATTTCGACACAATCAATACTATTCGTCCATTTTAATTTACATATCGATACTTAGGAGGAATATTATGTCTAATTTCCAAAAATTTTATTTTGTTTTGTATTACACGACTAAAAATTTTCCTTTGGATTTATTTTCATTCCAAAGCGAATAGGAATATATGATCGTGTTATTTGGGAATTTGAATTCTATATAGTATTACTTCCAAATGTCCCTGTCATACAGATATTATATTTTATAAATAGCGGAGTCAAACTCCAGATTGTAGCGTCCGCTGACTATAAAGAGACTTCGATTCGAAGTATTCCGGAGCAGTAGCTATTTCTCTCTTTCAACGTGCTATGCATAATGTCCAAGCAGTAACTCCAGCTCCGTAAGTGCAGGGAAAACATACTCTGCTATTTTTCTCTTCTTCTGTATGCTCTATCAATAGTATCTCAATTGCAAACAATAGATAGTTTCACAAGCCGGTACAAATTCATGCGTTCCTGTACATTTTCAATTGTTTTAATATTTTTAGACGAAACTTCACTATCTATAATGATAAAAATCGAGGGTTGCAGTCGTGAACCACAGTCGAATAGGCGCCACAGTCGTATGGCAGACGCATTCTTATAAGTTATGTGGTGGTCCTGGACTTGTTCAAAAGTTTTCCAATTGTTTTTTCACTTCTATAGGCACATACTTATATTATTTTTTGTTAAAAAAGAAGCTGAAATTTCAAGATTTCATACGAAAAAAGCTTCAGTTTATTCAACTCATTTTTGAAATATTAATTTTAAGAATAATGTGTAAATGATTTTTTATTAGCAAAAGAAGAAAAACATTTTTTATTAGCAAAACTTCTTTTTTCTGCTACTAATAAATTATACACATTAATTAATTTCATTTATTCAAATTACTTAATAAAATTTTATTCCAAATTATAATATTATTAAACCATCACTAATATTCTATGATACCAAATATTTTATCTTAAACACAAATCTTACGCTACAAAACAACAACTTTTGGTAACTTGAAAGCAATTTTATCAATCGAAATAAATGTCATTTGACCTATGCTTTTGATGTTTTTTTATAAATAAATTATAATTAACTAAATACTTTGATTCACGTACTTTGTTATTGAAAAAAAAAATTATTATTAAACTTATTATAAAGAAATTAATTTGAAATATATTTTTAATATTAAATTAGTCAGTTGCGAGGTCACTTGCATATCTTATCAGTATACGTACGCATTTAGGAAAATAAATAATTGTTTTGAGTGAATGTAAATAAATATATTATATTAAAAGAAAAATGAACGTTGAGAATTTTAAAGTAAATCCATATAAACAAATGAAAACTTTGGAGAATGTTGGCTGCAAGTGAAACTTACCGTGGAATCTTTGTATTTGCATCAATATATTAATTATCTCGAATAAACGCGTACTCACAGAGCGAGGTTCAATAAATTCCATAAAAAGAAAAATAAATTGAAAAGATTTAACGATAATGGCACATCAATAGAAAGGATCTAGGTAATGTCTGATTTAAAAAGAAAATTAAAATACAAAAGATTTTCTATTTGGATTCAATCCTAAGGCAAACGTTAGCAACTAATAAAAAAAATTTTAATTAAAAATAAAAAAAATGTAACTTTGTTTCGTACATTTTAATTTTTACTTACTTTTCTAACAGCAGATTAATTCTCTGCCAAATATGAATCATTTCATATAATATAAATCTGCAGTAACAAAATGAATTTTTAAACAATAAAAAATTAATTCTGATTCTTATTTAACATGGGTTTGGATTAATCGTAAATAAGTGCACTAATTATTGCGTCGAATATAACAAACAGAAACATAAATTTCAACTCGATTCTTTTGTATTCGCGCTATTATTGTATCTGTGTATAGTTTGCTTGTCGCATAAGTCTTATTAACTTGCCAGTCCATGCCATCAGCACCGGTTCACTTTCACCAAGCCGCTAATAAGCACAATAAAAATAATCATGGACACTGCACTTCGCGAAAAATCATGTACCTCGCGATTCGAAACTGAACTGTTGACAATGTCTCTGCGTTTCGCTCTCCGCAGCATTGCTTCCTAGGGAGAATAATCCAAATCGACGATCTTTCCGTAATTTTTTTTCTTTCTTTTCGAATTTCTATTATCTTATCGATAAATAATCTGTACGATTCGGACTTTTTTTTCTAATCGTGAAATCGATGAGAAAATGCGCGACTTATCGCAAGAACTTAATAAATTACACGATTCTCAGCCAAGATCAAGATTTCTGAAACATTTATATGCTGTATTCGGACGAGAAGTCTAATATAAGAAATGCGATAATTGCGCTGATAGTTGGCGCGCTGAGGTTAAAACGGGAATAAAAGTTTAAAACGATTATTTCAGAAATTTCTCTATAATTATTAATTTTCCTATCGATTTCTATCATTGACTCAGATAACATTGTTTGAAATGAATCCCTTCTTATGATCGCTTAATTTATGCCCAATTCCATTCGAAAATTCAAACTCGTCGTTGAAAGCAAGTGTTTTTATTACTCAAATTTTCAACTTTCAAAGAGAAACATGTATCCATATTTGGGATATTGTGAAGGATTTGCGGAACACGTTCTAGACTGCACCCTGTGCGCCTTCAACCGTAGCGAACGATCGTCTACCTAGTATCAACTTTTTTCTCATACCCTCCTTTTTATGTTTGGCTCGGAAGCCATGAACTTCCGCCTGTTAAAAATAAAAACTACTTCAATTCGAGAGAGTGAGAGAGAGAGAGAGAGAGAGAGAGAGAGAGAGAGAGAGAGAGAGAGTTGAGAAGGACGGAAAAAACTTGTATACTCTTTCGATTTGCGCGGTTGCGCTTCGACGCACTTACTCTCTGACCGACTCCATACGTTCTTCCTTGATCCGACCGCAAAAAAGTAATGGAAACAAAAGTTTTGAAAAAAGTATTGTTTTAGATATTCGCTGACAAGAGGAAAAAACGTGTTTACGCAAGATAGAAGCAGTTCTACCTTGTTATATATGGATGTGATTTGTTCTTGCGCGCGATTCTGAAATTGAGTAAATTAAACTTTTATATTCGCGAAGATAAGTATTGATAAAAATTATTAAGATGAACGTTAGCGATAATTTATATTAAGATAATTCTTTCTTTATTCTTCAGATATACTTGCGAATTTTATAAACTAGCCCTAACAAGTTCCTTTCTTTGAGATTTCTTTTCAACTTCCGATCTTTGAGATAATAATAGAAAGGACTTGTTAAAAACTTCAGTAATATTCGTTAAAGCTTATTTTTTTATTTTGTCAGATTTTTATTTTACAAAAAATCTATTTAATACTATTTTCTTTCAGCTTGCATCTTTTTAATATGCAGTGTTTAAAAATTAATATTAAATATAATTTATTTTTATTACTTTTTCTAATACTTTAAAAAAACAAAATTTTTTGATTGTTTTTACTGGTGCCAATGAAAATATTGAGATGACTAAATCTTTACTTAGAATTTCTACCTTATTTCTAGGCTGACTTTAACCATGCTGAGCTTAAAATATTTTCAATATGATTATTTGGATTTTCGCTTTGAAATAAAATTAATGCTAAAGCAGAAGTAACTTTACGATGCCAAATTGCATTTTGATGAAACACTTTTAAATATGAAAGATCATTTTTGATAATTTTTTAAGGCTCGTATAGTTATTGAAAAAATGAAAATCAACGCAGGTTTCATGAAATTATTGAATTTTACTATCCTGATAGAAATCTGAACATTTTCAGTAGGTTGTAAAGTAGTTACTAGGTATTAAAAATAGAATCCACTATCATGGCTTAAAGGAAAAACTTAGAATGAAAAATGTGAACCTTATGAATGAAATTAAGAAAGAGGTGGAAACTAGGTTTAAATCTGGAACCTTGTTTCTGCTACTAAACGGCTCTTTTAATTCGTATGTTAATTCAATTAATACAATTGAAAACATGATAATATTTATACAATATTATGATATTATGTTGTTTATAGAATAAAAGAAACATCATAAGATACGTAAATAGTTTGAAAGAATTACAAAAGAATCGTAAAGTCTGTTTTTAGAAAGAGTCTGTTGAAGATTATTAATAACTCACTCAAAAAATGGAAGATCATATTCATAAATAAGTCGCATATTGGCTATTTCTTAAGGATTCTAATGTTATCATGAAAGTTAAGTATCGTTGGTAATATATATAAAATTCATATAAAGATAACGGTAAAAGGCGGTCAATTGTGTGCTTCCGGAAGTAAAATCAGGCGTAATATCTGCCGCACAGGCGGTCTGACAAACGACGCTCGACAGTTTGACGCGCACGTAATTCAAAACAGCATGGTATATATGAAGTATTATAACAAACATTATTATACATCTAATAATTTCTTCTTCTTCTTTTTCTTTTTCTTCTTCTTCTTCTTCTTCTCATTCTTCTTCTTCTTCTTCTTCTTCTTCTTCTTCTTCTTCTTCTTCTTCTTCTTCTTCTTCTTCTTCTTATTATTATTATTATTATTATTATTATTATTATTATTATTATTATTATTATTATTATATCAGGGTTATTGTATATTGTAGGTATTGCAGAAAGATTTTTATAAATCAATTTGATTTTCAAAATTTTATTATTTTTTAACTATAACAAACAACAGATAAACTACTCTAAACAAATAATTATTTTAATTCTATATATTAGTTAGAAAATTGAAAGTGGAACAATACAAAAGCTTTTTATTATTTCGGTTTTCTAAATCAACATTATGATTTATCATTTTTTAATACAATCGAAGTACTTATATACGATTTGATAAATAAATCAAATACTTTGAGAGATTAGGTCAATACTGCATCATAGCAAGCTATTGAAATATGTTTAGCGTTTTCCCAAGGTACCCGCAACTTTGTATCCGTAATCTAGTGCCATCGCATAAATTATATAGATGAAAGTGACCGGCCTTATCGTTAAAATATCAATTTTAATTTTTACTTAAAAAAAATTGAATTGTTAGGGTCGAGTCGGTTGAGTGCTCGTGAATTGAAATATTGCTGCAAATTACGTTCAATTTTTTCAGTATTAAAAATTATATCTACAGAAAAATATTATTAGTCTCATATAATCGAAAAAGCTTTTCAAAATAGAGTCCTTTATTTTTATTACAAAAGCAGATTGTAGTCAAGTAATTAATAATTATATAGCCATTGGTAGATATAAAGTATATTTCTATAGCAAGCTTCATCGATGCTTACACATGTCCCGATACTTGTTTTTATCTCAAGAATAAAATTGGAATCTCAGCTTGTCAAAAGTCGACATGGTTTACTGGATTTCTTCATTACTTGCTTAGAACGTAGATGCAGACGTCATTCTCAGCATACTTCTTTTTACTTTTAACGATTGTTATTGAAAAAAATCATAATTATCAGTATCAAAATGTTGCATCTAAATCTAAGTTTTCTACCGCACTTTTAGCAGCAGTCAATAAACACAGAATAGAAGACGATGAAATATATTCGATGATGCACGGACGATCAAATGCGGCATTATTATTAAATAAATTATCAAATAAACTTTTTTTATTAAATAAAGTAAGAATGATTCATTGATCGAGAGACATCTATGTTCTAGCCTAATTTTTGTGTCAAATTTCATAAGAATCGAATCAATAATAAAATAAAATAGTCGCAAAATAACTATGCCTAGAGTAAAGTAATTTATTAATAACTACGCAATATCCACTTCTTGAGTGTTCTTTAATATATATATATATATATATATATATATATATATATATATATATATCTATATATATTACATATAGAATATATGAGAATATTTGTGGTGCACCCAGATGATATTTTATTTTTCTTATCGCTGTTAGAGCACATTGCCAAGCAAGCTGCCAGCTCTAGCGTTACGCTGACAATTTCGCTGGGAAAGAAAGTTACAGTTCTAGGACGATTAAAAAAAACGTTGGCAGTATTCGATCATTAGGATTTCTACGGTGCCATGAACTCTTTCACGCTTCTTGGCGCGGCGTTGATTGATGGATCGGTCCTGCGCTACGACCCCTTTGAGCTGTGAGTTTGCGCTAGAACAAGTAAAACATATAGGGTGAAAAAAATCATCAAAATTTTGAGAAACTTTATGCGAGTGAGGGAATGTTATAAGAGCAGGAGGGAAAGGAAAAGAAAAAACAACATTCCCGAACATATCAGCAATTTCATTCCATTACTGTCTAGCTGAAGGAATAAGGATATTTTTGTCGAGGAAAATTTTTTTCCCAACTATCACGGACAAGGCAACTCGCGGCTTAAAAAAAAGACTAAAATGATTAATCGACTTTTTGATCACCTCTCCCCTCGGCTTCAAGTAGTGCGTACCCAAGCTTCGGACCTCTCCGCGCGCTCTTTCTCTCGTTCTCGCGCTGCGCCTCGATCATCAGCGGCTCTTTTTTCATTCCCATGCGTGGCTCTCGTCGATTCGGAAAGAGGAATGATTTCTTGACGGGCATTCTTCAAATACGTAAATTTTTTTCACATTATTAACATCTGAAAGATTATTGAAATTTATAAAAAATAATCTAAAAAGATCGGAGGAAGATTTATTAGTCCGAAGGAAAACTGGCGATAGCGACGCACTAATAACTCGAGTGGAAGTAACAGTAGATGGGATTACCGACGACAACTTGGGGCTCAATCTTTTTTTTTCTTTCATCACTATATTCCAATTACATTAGAGTTTTTAGCTCTATTACTCTTACGCGTGTAATATTAAATTTCAATTTATTTATTTCTAAGATTATACTAAATATGATTCTGATCGAGTGATGCTGTTTTTTGTAAATCTAGTCGAATGGAAGCTGCTCTAATAATTCTAGAAATAATTGTTTTGTGATGAATGTTTCATAATAATAAGATCGAATTTTTTAGAATGGCCTAATAAGACAAATGTTCAAATAAATATACATCGACTGATCATTTATTCTTTTACACTTTTGACATTTATTAAGGATTCTGGTAGATACGAGAAGAATTTTAATTTAAGTTAATGTTTTATTGTTTCCTATTTTTTCTAATTTTTATTTGTTTACCTAAAATAGAAGCATAATAGATCACGAATGTTTTAAAACTATTTTATATTTCAAAGTGAATAAGGGCATAAAGATATTGTAAAAGTATTTGAATAAAATTGTTTCTGAATGCCCAAACAATTAATTGAACAAAATAAAAGGTGGCACTCTGGCTTCACTTCAACAGCTCTGATCTCGAACAATTAAATCAGTCTCTCAGAATTTTTTTTTCTAGACCCAGCGCAACCGAACGAGCAATATTACCTATCGCCGTTTTTTCTTGCGTCATCTGCTCCGAAGCGCACGGGAGATGCTCTCACGGTGGCCCTTATTATAGCGCATGTGAGGGCGGCAATGCGCCGAGATTCAACCCTTGAGGGAAAGCCTAGGTGCGGGATTTCCCCTCTCTCTTCTGAACGGGGGCAGTGTGCCGTGTATATATAGGGAGTGAAAGAGAGGGGGAGCTGGCATAATTTAACGTTTTCACAACAGACGCGCCCGCGGGCCGTATCGCCTCCGCCCCCTCCGCCTACAATGTACTTTGCCTACGGCATATATACAAACGGCAAACAGATACCGAACGTCGATGTGGGAAGACAATCCGGCAAAAAAGGCTCGTCTATACTGGCTCTTGAGTATTTTTAATATTACGTTTCTCCGCTATAAACTTCCATGAGAAAACCCGACAATAGATTTTCTTAATACTCTCTCTTATAACTACTAATATACGACGCATTTTCGAGCTTGGCTTCTTATATTATCGATGGAGCCATGAGGGAAAGTCTTCAATTTTACGATTCAAATGTTTCTTTTCTCATACCCTGCTTTTCTAAGATATGAGAAATGCATAGATTCTTTTTTCAAACAAAGTCATTGTTTCAATCGACTTAGGAAATACTAGGCATTTTTAAGAATATTAAAAGTCACATTTATTATTGTACATTTCTTTTACGTTATATCTTTATCACATTCATTTCTATAATCGAAATATTTGACTATTTATGCATAGAGCTTTGTCTCATATCATTTAATAAACACAATTAAAACAAGACTAATAAACTATTTTTTAGGAAATAATATCTAAATTGAAGTCATTTTTATGTAGCAAATATATTGTGTTACGCGAATGAAATATTTTGAGAAGAGTATAAATATGCAAAACTGTTGCATAGTACAGTATATTTAAAAATATGTTTAACATGCTTTTATCATATCAACAGTAATATCCATGAACAAATGTAGAAAAAATTCGGTTCTTGAGAATTTTGAAGTACGAATAAGTGGCGACGAGAGCGTTTGGTAAGTTCGACGACCAGAAAGCCGGCATTCCGCATTGGAAAATCTAAATTTGTACATATTTGATAAGAACGTTTCGAGTCGATCTTACGGGCCATCTGCTGTACCAGTTATTTAAGTATATAAGAATAAGAGATACAAGATGGAAGGGCCGATCAGTGCGAATGCGCGAAAGCGGGGGGAGGGGGAGGGGGTAGAGAGGAAAGAACGGAGGGAGTGGAAGTATACGTTTAAAATATATGGACACAGGCTGTAACATCTCAAAGTAGTTATCTCGCGGGCTGCACACCAGCCTGCGCAGGCTGCTTAAAGCGGCAGCCTCCGCCTTTTTCAAATTACGAGCCGTTTTTTAATCAAAACACTTTGTTGTTTATGCGAACGATTGGAAAGTTAATTTATCATGTGGCGTATAGTACAGCGATGTTATCGCGAGGGCATATTTATCAATATTTTAATAATTTTCACTAATTATATACATATATAAAGTTAGAGAATCTTTCTTTTATATTTAAAAAATATTCCGATAGTTTCTTTTTTAAATTGGAATCATTGTTGCCCTTCAGAAATGTCATCGCAAAGACATATCAATTGTAACTCACAGGAATTGTGATAAAAAAGGATTGCCACAACGGGACGAAAATTTCACTAATCTCAATTTGTTTTCCTTCAGTATATATATATATAGTTACCAGCTCTGAAGCGTCAAGTGCATACTCGAGACTCGCACGGGACATCCTCCACCCCCCCCCCGTCACCCTCGTCGCTCGCCCCGTACAGCTTTTCCAGCTTCGCCGACGCTAAAGAATATAGGCCCGTGGGTATACCCTCGAACTGACGAAGCAGCCACTATTACGGGTACACTATATCGGACCGTATTATAGACGGGGGAGAGCAACGAACTCCCCGCGCTACAGAGTCCAATGCACATACGTTTTAGAATAGCCGCGCGCGGGGGAAGATCATTCGCTTCCGCTCGCTTCGTGGGAATAATAACGGTGACGCCGCGCGCTGCTGCTCTTGATTCTCTTTGGCTGGGAGGGGACAGGGACTCGGTCACCTCTCCCGAGATAATACACGAAGCTGAGATACGTGCAGAAAAAATCGAGGCTTTCGATCCTTGAATATTGTACCTATATGCTGCTATATACGCTATTATGTTCCGCGTCTAAATCGTCGAAATTTGGGGGCAGGCACGTTCCGAGATCTGATGCTGCAGAAATGACTTTGAATACCGCGGAGTTGGATTTACGCTTGTTCGTGCGCATCAAAGAGAGCACCGTGCGTCTGTGTGTATGTATGTGTTTGTTTGTGTGTGTATGTGTATATATACGCGCCCGTACGCGCGCGCGCGCGCACACACACACACACACACACACATATGCATGCGAAGTATAACATCGTGCGAGCTAAGTCCGCTTTTCGGCTCGGACGTATTAAACGAGGGAGCTTTGCCCCCGCATTTCTTATTACATCCTTATCACGCTCATATTTCCTCGCGACGGTCTCCTCCTCGTTGCCTCCTCCTCTCATTATACCTATTCTATCTGTATCTCTCGGTTCTCTCCTGAAAGGCGACGACGCCACGTTTTGAAATAATGAAGAGCTGAATATATAATCACAAATCGCTCTCTATGATACCACTTGTTTTTTAAGTCCATGTAGAACGAACGGCTTGATAAAGAAGGAAAGTATTAGTACATGTGGCACTAAATGGCGATTATGAGAGACTACATACATTCGGTACACAGAGAATTCTCTCCAAATTTTTTTCCTAATTTTAAATAAAATTTTATTCTAATGCATAATTTTATATCAATAAAGATTGATGAGGGTTGTCCAATTTACTTGACTCTAACATTAAATTTACATTTTACGATTCTTCAAAGTATGAATACTTTCAAGTGTTTCTCTTTTATATCTATTTTTCATACTTTATTCTCAAATATTTACATTTTCAAAATCGAAAGAATGTAAGAAGTTATTATAAACTATGTTATTTTAGTCCAGATGTATTATTCGTGCTTCGTAAGCTATACTGATGCTCATTCATTCTTTGTTTAGCTATCTATTTGTTTGCCGAATGTAATATTTGTTATCAATTATTCTCATAAATTCAATTGGCGAAGCCGCAACAGAAACGTATGACAAAGTGCTTAAAGCGTATGGTAGCGATGCCCTGAGTCGTAACCAGGTGGTTCGGTGGTATACTGATTTTAAAAAAGGCCGTGAGAGCATTAAAGACGAGGTGTGGAGCGGAAGGTCAATTCAAGTGTGAACCGACGCCGTCGACTAACCATTCGAATGTTGGCTGACGAATTAAATATTAACCGGGAAACAGTTAAAAAGATTTTAACCGAAGATTTTGCCATGTAAAAGCTGTGCACAAAGATGGTACCGAAGAACCTTTCAGATGAGCAAAACGCCCACCGAATGAACATCGTTCAAGATTGTCTCGAGCAGGTTGAAAGTGATCCTACTCTTCTCGACCGAGTTATTACTGGTGATGAAAGTTGGTTCTTTTAATATGACCCTGAAACTGAACGACAAAGCCCACAGTGACTGTTCCCTGGAGCGCCAAAACCAAAGAAGGCGAGAATGAGCAAGTCCAAAGTGAAAACCACGTTCATTTGCTTCTTCGACAGCAAAGGGGTAGTTCACAAAGAGTTTATACCACCTGGACAAACCGTAAATCAAGTTTCCTACCGCAATGTGCTCGAAAAATTACGGTGCTCAGAGTGTGCCCCGAGATCGCGAAGACTTGGGTTCTGCATCTCGACAATGCTCCCTGTCACAGTTTGTTCAGAGTCTCTCAGATTTGGCGTCTAACGGCATCGCAACGTTACCACAACCACGCTATTTACCGTACATGTCACCGGACTTTTCCTATTCCCTCATTTGAAAAAATTCGTCAAAGGTCGATATTTTGACTCCGTTGAAGAAATCCAAAAATCTGTGACAAGAATACTCGGAAAGGTCCCACAAGAAGTATTCCAGAATTGTTACGAGAACTGGAAAACTAGCTGGAATAAGGAGGGGGGGGGGGCTACTTTGAAGGAGATCGCAGCGACGTACCTTAGTTTTTAAGTATGCTCAATTTTTAATTTTTTCGCATTACTTAATTGTCTGACCTCAAATTTATAGTTTGTTAATATGTTATAACTGTGAATAATGTAATGTTTACATATTTTTTTAGGTATCAAATGGCATGTTTTTAAAAAACCTAATATACACATTTACTTGAAAAATAATAACATAAGAAACTTATTGAACCATTGTAATTATTGTAATTATTTACTCGAACACGTAACGTAAAATATGAAATATCAGTCGCATATAGAGGCAATAAAGCCATTTTGTCCTAAAAAATCTTCCTTGTTATACGCCCACGATTTGGTGCACTTAAACGCTTACATAAGATGCGGCTGTCAATAAATACACGGTGTAACGAGTCTCGCTCTCGTCATAGCTACCGTATACCCGCAGCCGCGCACTCGCTCCGTGCGTACAGCTGTCGTGTACAATGTTCAGCTGACAGAGCTAAAAAAGGGTTAAGGACCCCGCGGGCCGGTATATACGAAAACGTAATCTACTTTCGAGGGTTCTCGCTCATATTATAGCCGGTATAGAGGAGAATAAAAGCGAGGTTAGGAGAGCGAGGGTAGAGAGAGAGAGAGAGAGAGAGAGAGAGAGAGAGAGAGAGAGAGAGAGAGAAGGAAACGGTCAAGTGTCGAGAGCCCTAGAACACAATGATCCTCTGGCTATGAGGGGACAGAGAGAGAGAGAGAGAGAGAGAGAGAGAGAGAGAGAGAGAGAGAAAGGAGTAAGGGTTGAGATTGTACGTACTCGTGATTTCTGGATTTCCGGGCGTCTCTTTAGTAACCAGAGAACTGAAAACACGACGCGAATAGGTAAAGGGAGAAGCGAAAGAGCGAGAAAGAGAGAGAGAGGCAGCCCTTTGATTTCAAGTAAGACTTTGGAAAGCAAAATTGCGCAAGATGACATCGCTCGCACCGAGGAGGGTTCCAATATTATATACGCACGCACGTACCTTTCTCTCTTTTTTTCTCGATTTCTAAAGACCGCGCACGCATATGCCCCCTCACGCGCTACACCGTACTCTCACCCCCCTCTCGCGCTCAATTCCATTATTCCTGGGGTGAGTTCTCTTTTCTTCGCTCGGCTTTGCCGCTGCCTCGCTCTCTCTCTCTCTCTCTCTCTCTCTCTCTCTCTCTCACGTGGGTCGTAAAGTTCAAAAATCTTACCTGCAGCTTCCATGCGTGTGTCGCAGCTGTGTTTTCTCAAAAGATTTCGTATTTTAGATTTTTCTCGACTTATACATACATATATTCCCTTTTTTCTCCCCCCTCTCCCACTTCATCCCTTCTCACCGGTAGCTTCGCGATCCGCGCGACCAATACGATCTACGCCTCCGCGTTTATATTTATATATATAATGCACACGAGGTCGCGATCTTAAGCAACTGATTATATAGGAGATTTATCCAGAGAAAAGTCCGTGGTGGAGCGCGTTGCACGCCACGGAAAAAAGTCGGGAGAAAGCGGCGAGGAGTTCGTTGATTTTTTGAAGATTTGTACAATTGAGAAGCGGAACGTTGGTATTAGTTCTTTCTACGAAAGACTGACAATGAATCCGAGGGAGCGGGATGAAGCAATCGATCATTTTTCTTGTTTTATCCAGTACGCGTCATTATTCATGCTTGTGAGAATTTGAGTAACGAGAAAAGGATTTCGTAAACTTTCAGATTAATGAAAATTTTACTCAAAGATAAAAATAGAAAAATAAAATTTTTTCTAGATTTACAGGTTCGTTTTTAAGTTGTAGCGACATATTAAATGTAAAAAACTATAATTTTATTATTAATATTAATATTATTAATATTATTAATATATCACAATACAACAATGACGACGACGACGACGACGACGACGACGACATTAACAATAAAAAAAGATAATAATAATAATCATCATCGCAATAATAGCAGAAATAATAACAAGAATTATAACAACAACAACAACAACAACAACAACAACAACAACAACAACAACAACAACAACAACAACAACAATAATAATAATAATACTAATAATGATAATAATACATAATACATAATGCATAATATATAATTATATATAATCTTAAAAAATTAATTTTTTTCTCAAGTTTGAACAACAACATAAAGAAGCAAATGTCCCTTTTTCCCCTTTCAGTTTTTTAATCCTATTTAAAATCGAACCTTTGTATTTTTCCGACATGGCATATACCACTAAACATTCCGTAAAAATTGAAAATACAACTAAACCAGCTCACTTGTTCTGTAGGAGAAAGTCGCTTACAATTCCGTAACTACCAAAGATATTACATCACTGAGAATGTCATGTCGTTATATATAGTAATAACGCCATAAGCCAATTTTTTCATTTGCTTTTTCCACCCCCCCCCCCCGATGGTCGTTTCGAACACATTTCCACACACACGCACACGCACACACACACACACACACACACACACACACACACACACAGACAGAAGACGGCGATACGCACAATGCGGCCGCTCCCGGGCCCGGAGTTGAATAACACTTGCGCACCCGATGGGTCAGAAACCTCGAAATGAAAAATGTATTTCGAACTCCTTTTCAACCTCGGCGTATATTATAAAGAAAGAGAAAAAGAGTACGAGGGAGGGAGGGAGAGAGCGAGAGAGAAAGAGACAGAGACAGAGAGAGAGAGAGAGAGAGAGAGAGAGAGAGAGAGAGAGAGAGAGAGAGAGAGGAGCCGTCTTAAGGGAACTTACAGCGTGTATAATAATATCCAGATCTAGTCGGATAGCGTTGTATATACAATCTTCGGAAAGTGCACGTCATGTAATTTCTATGTACCTCCGAGATTCCCGTACTGCCGTAGGTGGCGCAGAGCTCGCGCGAGTGGCATAAAATCCGAGCGCACCAGGAAAAAGAAAGAATGAAAGAGGTTTCGAAAAAAGGAGCGTTCTCAAGATCTCCGGCATTCCGGGACATCGAAACGAAAAAGATGACGAACGTTTATTTTATTGATGATATTTTTAAAATATATGCCTCCGCACCTCGCTCCGCAACGCTTTTATAATTGTATAAGTTACAATACGTTACCGATCTCTACTTTCTAAAAATTTGATGCCGTTATGACCTCGGTCATCATTTTTCTCTCGTATATTAATAAGCTTTCACAATACCATAAAGATAATTAAACGCGCAGCTCTTATCCCCGGTCAAATTATTTACCTTAAATTCTCAAATTTCCTAAAGAATTAGATATAAAAAAAGTAAAAACTCTCGCGACTTGATCTAATTAGAGAATCTCTATCGACGCCTCATAACGTAGAGAGAACGAGGAAAAGGAAGAAGGTCGCAAAGCTGCACGCATCGATCCCCTCTCAGCTTTTCGGTCTATTATGTATCTCAGACATGGGCGGATTACACTGCGGGCGTGTGCGCGTCGCGCGTGCGTTTCTATTTGCCGGATCTTTGATTCCACCAGTTTGACGCGCACCATTGATGCGTCTGCGTTTTAGATCCTGAAAACGCATGTTCGATGACGGTGTCGGTTTCGCGGCTGTCGGGCGCTCATTGTGTTTAAGAGAATCCGAATACCGTCGGAACATGTGAAAATACGTGCAGGGGAGAATAAACAACCTGTATTTTGATGGACAATTTTGATTTTCTTGTAACTCTATAAATAGGCCGATGTTTATCTTTGTAGCGGGCGCGACTCGTATTAGCTTACTTGGATATCGAGTGAAAGGCGCGTTCAAGTGCTTCGCCTTTGAAAACATTTTTGGAACAATCGGCGATCTATAAAGGTGCAAGTTTACGAACGGAGCAAGCGATTCTCACCTACGGTAAAATAATTTTACTTTATACAAATTGTAGGTTTACTTGCACTATGTATGGGGTCGTGTTTCTGGTAAAAACATGCATTAATTATTCAAAAAATCTATTTGTAAATGTATTTCAACTAAATTTTTTTAATTTCAGTATACTGATGCACTTATTAACAATACTAAGAGGGTCATCGATGTTAATTGCAATTTATCACTTTTTCATTAAAAAGCAGTTATCGGATAACATGTATCTTTTAAACGAATGAAAAATATTATAGAATATTAAATATGTCAAAAGTTAAAAATCTTTACATCAAAACTTTAAATAGTCTATAGTGGTTGGAAAATTCTAAATATAATTAAGAAAATCAGGGAAAGAAGGCAGAGGAATGCAGGAGACAAAATTGTTTTTGGGGTGTGTTCCCTCACAAATAAAATTACGGTTAAAAACGAAAAATATTAATGCATTATTGTTAATAAGATTTTTATTAATTATTAACAATTATTACAAGTACGCTCTTTTGATTTTCAATATTTGATTAAACTTTCATCGCAAAGATAGAGGCTGTTGAGTAGAATTTTACCTTTGAATATAAAAAGCTTTTAACATACTTATATGGAATCAATAAAGCTTCATTTATATATTATAACTTTATTTATATATTCAGAATAATAAACTATATAAACTATATTCAACTATCGTCAATAATAAACTATATTTTTTACACCAAATATGCTTAAAATATTGTCGACATTTTATGCTCAGATGTATGGACCTAAAATTAACTTGTCAAATCGAATTCTACCTTGCACTAAATGGTAGCGTCTAATTTTATGTTCGCTCAACTACAAAGTATGTAATCACTAAAAATGTTCTTCCAATGAATTTAAAACCTTTATTCACAGATAGTTAGATAGCATTCATATAGTTGAAATGGAATAGAGAAATTATCAGTATTAAAGCAAGGTTTGGACGCCCCAACGAAAATAAGTAAATTTCCAATTTCTATATAATTTGTCTGGATAAAAAAGCACTAGTTTTACTAATAATAGTATAATAATAAATTAATATTTTTATTTTTAGTTTTTAATAGTAGTTCTTATTTCATATTCTACGTAGCTGATTATAAACAACAACAGTCTACCTCGCATTATATTACTATAACAAGTGGATAATTGTCTAAAAACTGTAAGAGCGACAAAAATAAATTTAGTTTACTTTACAACAGTCGACAAAAGTACAATTTTTATTATTAATAAAGATCACTTTTTATTAATTATAACCTCGATTGGTAAATCTTTCTTTTCGAATCATTAATACTTACCATAATCTTTCAAAATTGAGTGATTTCCTATATCAGGCTGGTCATCAAATCCAAATACGGCGTATGCCACTTTACACAGTTAATCTTCAACTGAGTATCGGGAAATGATGGCAACTAGGAATTTATTGCTCTTTGCCGTAAAATTCATGGTAAGTGCACTATTGTTACTTTCTCTCGAGGAAGGAATCGTGCCGTACAAATTTGGATGGGTGCATTGATTTAAAAAATCAAAATCATGCAGAGAATTTCCAGACAATTCTCTAACTCATCATGGAAGCATTACGAAGAAAAATATTCAATGCAAATCAATACTGGGTGCTAATATTGAGTTAATAGGGTTTTTGTGAAATTGAAATTCTTACGATTGAGCACTGATTATACAAAAATTGAAATAAATTTCAATTAAAAAATGAAAATTCATCTTTAAATACCTTCCAAATGAATGAGCACAAGACAAACCTGAGTATCATTTACGATTCTTTTCCCATGGATGAAAGCTAATCTTAACAAATACTATATGTTTAGGGAGTATTGGTTTTTAGGTTTGGTTAAATGTATTGCCGAGCACGAGGCTTCGATCTCGATGCGTCTCCAGAAAGAGCGAATATATACACGCGTACTTTCGACCCCTTCATTAGAATCCGATCCGGGCTTTCGAGGTAGGGCTTCGTCGCAAAATAAGGTGGACACGAATCTCGGAAGGTGGAAGGGGTGCGAGGTTAGGATAGTATCTGCCCGACACGCTAGGGTGAGAGAATGAGAGATAGAGTGGGAGAGAGAGGGCGACGAAAATCACTACCTCCAACGCCGGGCCGAGTAATGATAGACAAAGGAGACAATTGGCGAATTCGCGCGGGTAATCGGAACGATTTCGCGGGGAAACTTCAGGAAGCGCGGGCGACTAATTTTTTATTGTTGTTTGTTTTTGTTTTCGACTAGCCCTCTGAGCGGCACCGTGGGACGGAGTTTCTGCGTCTCTGGAAAAAAAGGAGACCGAGAACCGCGATTTCGATCCCATTTATAATATTGATTTCTGGGAATTTTCGTACCGGTCAAATGTAAAAGCCGTTGTTCCATCTAATGAGATATTCGGTCTAGAAAATTGCTTCCATGTATTCAAGATCGTTACTGTATTTACCGTATAATTGTAATAAGAATCTTCGAAACAAAGATTCGCTTGAAAATATGTTCATGTGTGCCTCCATTTTATCCTGCATTCCATTGTTATAAAATGAATTAGATATCGGCAAAAAAAATATCTCGCGTCAATTTATCAGTGACCTATGCCTAATATACCCCAATCTACTCTGTGGCGCACGATCTTATAACTTCGGATTGAAGCCTCTGCGATCTGAAGACACAAAAGCCTAGCTTATAATATACGATAGAGAATATAGAAACGGCCAAAACTAGTAGAATATCTATTTATCTATCTGAAAACGTGTGTCTATATATATATATATAGATACATACATATACATATATATGTATATATAGGGGCAGCTTTTTATACGTTTGCACGTGCGCGCTCAGCCGGCGCGAAAAACGGAAGCGCCGTCTCCGTCTATATGGGGGACCCCTTTAAAATAGGAGGCAGCGAGAAGGAGCCCCGGGCAACCCGGGGGCGCGTTTTTCCCAGGACCGAGGCGCCGCGCAGGTATAACCCGTTATACACGCGCGTAGGCTCCCTCTTTGGGGCGGTGAACCCGTCAGAAAAGAGGAAGAAGGGCGAGAGCTGGAAAGAGTTTCAGCTTCCTTATTCAAATCAGAAGATATTCGGAGAAGAGTTTATGGATGTCTATGTGCGCACCATTCTTATATCATTTTCAGTGGCTCCCCGAGGGTGAAGAAGAACGAACGATGGCGCCCGCTCCTGCCTTTTTTCTCGATTACGTAGACGATTGCTCCCTTTCTGCATACGTTCTTCTAGAACGAATCGCGCGAATATAACGACGAAAAACTTGAAATCCTTCCTATATCGCTTGCCGGAAGGGATTCTAGCGTAGAATTAGAATCCATTCGCGCGCGCGTCGACTCACCTCTCTTTCTGGGGGGCCCCGAAATGTTGATTTTTCACCGGGGGTCCATTCCCTTCACCTCTCTTTCGCTTTCTCCCGTTTTGAACCCTTTTGTATGCGCGCAAGAGAGGGAGCGAACCAGGAAACGTTAAATCGCTATTGCTCTCTCTCTCTCTCTCTCTCTCTCTCTCTCTCTCTTCTACATTATACGTATGCAAATAAGTACGCTGCGCTTAGAAATCAGGGGATACATATAGGTCGTCGTTTTTCTCTTATTGGGTGAGCGTATATATATAGCTATATACGCGCCTTCTGCGCATCGTGCCGGCTGCGAAAAATCCCCTTTTTATCCGGAATGTATATATAACCACGCGCTCTTTCGGTCTATTAGCATATTACACACACACAGACACACACAGACAGACATAATATATATATCATCGGCATTAATCGAGTCGCTTTTTAAAAGCGACTAGAGAGCACGTTTGGTAACGACGCAACTGAAGGCTTATACCGGTGACTGATGCGGGCAGAAAAATAGCGCTAAAGGAGAGAAAGAGTAAAATCAGGGTTGATTTCCCCATGAGGTGTGGAGAGCTAGTTGCGCTCGCGTACCTAAGAACAATCGCCTCCCCCTCTTTGTATCTCTGCCGACCAAGTGACAAATGGATTTCGGAACGCGATGAATTTAGACACTCGAATTCCCCGCTTGGCGGTGACGCGACGTCCTTGATGGATGATGAAGCCTTCGGCCTTAAGCACGCGCGGAAAACTTGTGTCTCGTGCGAATTTCCGACGATTATAAATATACGCGCACGGCTCGCGGTCGCGTCGCCCAGTTGTCGAACGCGAATCACGCACATGCATCTAATATACATATGATGTACGCGCGCGCGCGTGCATCTGTTTGGCTTTTTTATAGATCGGCACTGAGAGAGCGAGCAGAGAGCGCACCCCTTTGTCGCTCGATCGACTATCTTTCACGGACGAAGGGCGCGTCAGTATATTTCCTTCTCTTTCTCATTCCGATTCATACACTTATGGTGGATCACGCTTTTTGGCGCGCGTATGACAGATGATAGTGCGCGCACTGGCGATGTTTCTAATTTTTGCGCGGTGTGGGAAAGGATCGTCTCTCTCTCTCACTGTTGCATGTCACGCTTTATGCAAGATGCGTTATACATTTTCTGATGTATATACACTTATAATCGATTAGATATAGCCCGCAGCCTCAAAGCACTGTGCACGGGGGCAAAAAGGGGGAATGGTGTTTTGATAGCCGGGAGCGAAATTAGTCCTGTTTTCTTTTTCTCCTTTGTAGAATTTCGACGCTTCTTTGTGTGCGCAGGCAGTTGGCTTCAGCATTGGGAACGATTTATTCACAATACTTTTATAGGTTCTGACTTGTACGTTTTTGTTTGCAATTCAAGTTTTAAATTTGAAATAAGATATTTTTTAAAATATAAAAAACATTTAATTGTAAGCAATACGAATAAGCAATATAATGCTTATCTAAAGTTATCAATACAATATTTCAAGTTATTTTTTTAAACCTTATATGTACGTTACACTGCATACACATCTTATGAATAAGTCAGCGCCAGGTGCGCAACAACCAGGGGTGTCAAAACACCCCCAACATTGTCATGAAAACCCAATATTGAGAGTCTCCAATATGCCGTATATATATACGCAGATATTTATTAGTAAAAATGTTTATAAATCGGCTACGTATGTATATGCATCCACATTATAATGTTTATCTTTACTAGATACCATACCTATTATCTTCTTATATTCTAGTATACTAGGAAACCCTGTATGTGCTCAAAGTTACAGGATTCTAGAGTCCGACTTTTTTCTATTTAAAACTTTTGATAAGTAACTTCATAGCTCACTAGAGATGCGAATATCGAAATTTCATGGATTGCTATATATATACATTTTTTACATATACTTGACCATTTAATGAATTTCAATTCTTTCTTTTCGTTAAATTAGAAATAATGAAATACAATTATAAAATGTTATTCTATTATTATCTTAAGGTATATATGGTTTAGAATTACTCTCTTTTAATATTTTATTAATAAAATTAAGATTTCATAACAATTATTAAACCAACCTGAACGGGACAAATGAAATTTTTTGCTGTTTTTTTTATTGAACAAATTTCAAAGAAACAAGATTTTAAATAACATTGAAAAATTGATTTCAAGAATTGCTTTTGTTCAAATTAGAAAATAACATATTTTTGAGATTTCATTTAGTATCGTCGTGGATAATATATTTTCTCTCATATGAGTGAAGGAAAAATTTCAGTGGTACTAAGAAGAATGATTAAAGAAAATCGTATTTTCATTTATATATAAATACATTAAAGAAAAGAGGTTTGAAGTAAGAAGGAATTAGTATACATTATACTGCCTTATTTTATACTTTGGTGTAAAGTAATTTCAAAGAAATTTCACTTCGTTTTAAGAATACCATATGTACGTGTACTCATTGACTATTTGAAATGTGTTTTTTAACCCTATATAAAATGAACTAGAATACAAATTAATTATTTATTATAAATAAAAGAATGTAAAAAACGAAGAATAGAATATTTATTTCTCCATATCTATAAAATGAAAAAAATTTTTCAGATTCAAAATTAATTAATGTTTTCGTGCGTGAAAAATAAATTGCATGTGCTGCTATAATCTATAGAATTCAAAAACGCAATCCACTCTGTGTCACGATATAGTCAAAAGGTATGAGAGTTATACTACTCATATAATAGAGACGGTGTTTTTGGAAGTATTATTTTACCTCGTTCTAATAATAATGTAAGATAAAAAAAAAACATTTTTTTGAAGAAAAAGCAATAATACATGTATTGTAAATCATATTTATTTTTCTACACGAAAGAAAATAAGCACACACACATTATTAAAAATTTTCATAAATTCTAAAATTTTCATGTCAAATATTGAAAGTTACACTGAAAAAAATATTTTCTGATATCAAGTAAATATTTACTTGTTTTGAACCCAGTAAATCATTTTCTTAAATTCAGAAAATATTCACTAGATTTAAAAGTACGTGGTTTAATTCAAGTGAATTCTTCTTGCCATAAGTAAATACTTCCTTGATTTAAGAAGGTGCTTCCTCAATTTAAGTAAATAATTTACTTGGTACAAAACAAGAAAATATTTTCATGATAACAAATATTTTTTTCTCAGTGTAATTAATGATATTGTATATTCTATAATTTTTTATAATTATTGTAATTATATGTAAGTATATGCGTAGTTTATCGTTACAAAGATATTGAAGGGATTTATGTGGGAATGGAATCTCATGAATTGCACGCGCATAAAGATATTTGTTAATATAGTATGATCTTTATTTTTCAAATCAATAGCAGGGCTCTTATTAAAATTCTATAAGATTTTTATTAATAGATTAAAACGTAGCATTTCTACGTTTAATCTAGTTTAATAGTTTAATAGTTGTAGGAACATTAATAGTTTGGTGTCTGAACAAAAGCAGCCTTTCATTCCAGTTTCATATTTAAGTCCCTTGGAGCTCTCGGCCTTTTCAAAGCGTGTATAAAATCGAAAATTAATCGTCGAGCTGGTAAATTTAATAATTCACACGAATGAGAAGGAATTAGTGGATACCTCAAAAGTTAAATATTATTTTGCAAACCCCGTCTCTCTATGTATCCACTCGTTAAGCGTCACGCGATGCTGTATGCGTGCGATCTCCTGGAGGAGGCCGTCGACGTGTGTTTGGTTCGGGCGCGCGACCGCGAAGAAGAGGGCCGGCTTTTATTAAGTGATTACTCTCATTAGCTTGCACGCGATATTCTTTGTATAGCATATATATATATAGACGTCCTGCGTTTTATATACGGTCGTTGAAACGTGCGCGTGTCGGGAGCGATCGATTTATTCGCGGCCTGCGTCCTCTTTCGGCTTATCCCTCTCGCGAGCAGCTGTTAATTGAAACTCGGTGCTTTTTTCCACCAGTCGAAAAATATCGCTGAATATCTTGGATAATTCCCCTCCCTCTCTTTGATGCCTTTTTAGACGCGCAATAATAATAAAGCACGAAAGAATTCGAGAGAGGCAGATAGCGAGAGAGAGAGAGAGAGAGAGAGAGAGAGAGAGAGAGAGAGAGAGAGAGAGAGAGAGCGCTGGGAGGAAAAAGGGCTCAGACGCGAGCACAATTAGCACATTAATCGAAATGTTAGAGCGCGCAGAAGGCCCTCTCGCGTTAATGATAATAAGGCGCGCACGGGAATCCATTCTCCCTACCACCCTCGGTCTCTCTGCTCTCTCTCTCTTTCTCTCTCTCTCTCTCTCTCTCTCTCTCTCTCTCTCTTTGCTCACGTGTATAATTAAATTTTATCTCGGAAAAAAGTTCGGACTGGCCTGAATATTCAAAGACGGAGAGAAGAGCACACGCGCGCGAGCGATCGAATTACAATAATCGTTACAACTTTTAGTGCTAATCGCTCGGCTGTGGCGTACAGTCGCTCTGCGAAATTCTTCTTTTGCTCATTTTTCCCTATAATATACCGACGAGCCACCGGCAATAAATCACTCCGGTTCAATTAAGTAATATCGGCGAAGTTTCCAAGCGGAGAAACCACGCGGCCATTAAATTGTTTCTCTACTATATATGCGAATACGCAGAGGAGCCTATACAGCGGACGGAGACGTAGAAACAGAGATAGAGAGGACGAGCGAGAGAGGCAGAGATATAGAGAAAGAACGAAAAGGAGAAACTATAAAAGGATGACTAGCCAGAGCATCTATAAGGCAGATGTATACCAAGTCGCCAGCGTCTCGGAGCTTTTGCATTTTTCTTGCTGGTTCTCGCGCACCTATATGTATATATATATGTGGAATCTATATACAGATGTATAATTGGACGCGTGCGCTCTCGCGAATGCCGCCGCGAGCCATCGAGAGGAGAGAACGAGAGATCCATAAATCAATTAATTTTAACCCCCCGCCTCCCGCCAATATATATATATATATATATATATATATATATATATATATATATATATCGAAGAACGCTAATTTAAATTCTTTAGGGAGGAATTGTCGTCCTCCAAAATGACGTTTCGAGGGTGGTGGACGGCAACACAGAAGATGCAAGGGTAAGAGAAAAACAATGGGGTATGACGCGAGGAATGGGGACCGCGGAGACGCCGCACCTAAGTATTTCTGATCGAATTCCGAATATGCTCTCCCGGAGTCTCATACACCGCCGCGGTCATCGTTGAACGGCTGGGGAAAGAGAGAGAACGTATGAGAATGGGACACAGAAAAGAAACGCCAAGATAATTCGAACGCCGACCGCAGACTGGAACTGCCTGAAAAAGGAACAAAACGATAAATATTACTGCGAGAGTGCGCGGGGAAACTGAGGAGCACGGCGCTCCGAGCTTTTTTCGTTGTATCCATATACATTTTATTTCTTTTGCAATACTGGCGAAAGATTTTAATCTTTCTTGCGATGTGTATGTGCGCGCGCGCGCGCGCGCGTGTGTGTTTGTATTTATATGTTTATGTATTTACGTGTATATGTTTATTAAAAATGAAAAATTTTAATTATGTCGACTGTTCAGAATTAAATTAATAAATTTTTTATCGGTCTTACATTCTTTATGCTATAATATATTATACTAAAATAATGAGAGTCAGATTGCCCTCATTTATCATCCACCAAAGAATCTGAAATAGAAATTAATACTAAAAATAAAATTATAGTAAAAATGAAAAAGTATAAAAATAAGAAAAATAAGCTATATTCTATGTTAGCAAAGAACAAGCTGACTGCCCCCCATCACCTTTGAATTTAAATTTTCCTTTCATATCCGACGTTTCCAACCGCTACCGTTCATCCTAGGGATACTAAGTTATATGTATTTATACATATGTATATTATATATATATGTATATATATATATATATATATATATATATATATATATATATATTATGTGTATTTATACATAATACATATACTTATATATGATTTTATTTTATAAGAACATTTATTTTTTCTTTCGAGTTTTTTTTTTATAAGTGCTACTCGTTACAATTAAATTTTACAGGTTACAGACGGTATAATTATGCTAAATAATGTTCTTTCGTTTAAAAAATCTGATATAATTAAAATCATATTAACAACAATATATATACAATTTTATATTTTAAGTATTGGATCCGAGTGAAAATTATAAATGTATAAAAGTTTGACATGAAATTTTACAGTTTATTTAATAAGTATTCATAATATAATTGTGGTATACTTTTTCTTTATGCAAATAGTAGATTATTCAAAGATTAATTATTTTTCTAATGTGTTTTATTTATAATTTAAATTTTATTCATTAAACATCATAATTATAGTTTGTAACTATATTGATAGCTGATAACAAAATTTATTAATAGTCGGTAATTTATCAATGAATCAGCTACTATATCGCTAACATCTTATGAGCATGGGTAAGGAAGAAATCCTGTAAATGTCGGTCACATATAAAGATTTGTTGTTTTATCTGCAAATTCCTGTAATATCGACATGCTGTAAATAAAATTCAATTTAATAATAATTTCAAATAATTGACACTAGATAGATAATAATAGGTAAGTAAATAATACATAATTGTTTTATTTAATTAATATTTGTATAATTTTAATATTTGTAATAAGCAACGTTTAAAATTTCTAATTGTTCTAAATATCTTGTAAAAGTTTTTCTTGAAAAACCCAATAATTAGTTTCTATATAATTTTCGGTTAATTAGGATCTTTAAAGTTCGTTAAAAAGTTATTTGATATTACTTTTCAATTAGTTGTTAAGATGAATTCCTGTAGATTTTAGTAATTTGATTCATCATTTTATTATTTACCAAGTTTTATATAATTTGATTGTTTAGAGGCCTAGAGGATTGGAATAAAGATATGCGAAACAAAAAGACGTATTGAATTAGGATTGTATAAAACTGTAGTTGATGTTATTTTAAAAGAAGTTAGGATAAATTGTATATAAACGGTACAAAATATTTTGTATACCATTAAAATTTTTCAATTACGTTTATATGGTGATTAATTAAATTTCAAATAATTTCATTGTGCTTATGTCGACTGTACCTATTATTTTAAATTTCAAATAATATATGCAACGTGTCACACACAGTGAGATTGTCTTAATATTTTTGCCTTAATATTATGCTTAATATATTGTCTTAAAGTTTAAATATTGTTACTCGCTAAAATTTTGAAGTTATTTAATTTGAGTTTCATTTAGATAACTGACATGATTAAATTTTTCTTATTCATGTCACTGTTGATTTATTTTTTTATATTTGGAATAATTATTGTTTTATTAATTTGGAATAGTAACAGTTACTAATTAATAATCATATATGTTATAGTTGATCATCGCAGTTATGCTGGTCAAACTAAAAGGAATTTCTCTTCATTCATATGCAGAAGAAGAAGATGCTTCACATGAATTTAAATAGTTTCACTTTACGTTTTATTATGTCTTATTGTGGATACCATATTAAAAAAGGTATCGTAAATAATAAATAGTATAAATAAAAATTTAAACAGAATTTCTAAGAAGTTGTAATTTATTGCAATATTTTAGTATATGTATTAATTTTAAATTTAATTGTAAATAAAAACTTTTTTGTATAAAATATAATTATTTATTTATTTCACAAAAAAATATAAAATTTAATTTAATTTACCTACCGAGCCTAGCAGCATTACCCGTACCCGCACGATCATGCCTGATGGTAATATATCCGCAACCCAGATAACAGCGTATCCCAGATAGCAGCGTATGCCAGGCATGATCAGGCACGACATCTGATGCGTATTCATTCGTAATCTGTGCGTATATTGCGAGATTTATTCTGCTGCGCAAGATTGCGGTTAATATGAATGTACGTGTTTGCGCAAAATCTGGAGCAAAAGAATGGACTTATTGCCAGGTATGTGCGAGATCAAATTTTTAATATACTAAAAATATTTTTAGGTTATAAGTATATATATATATATATATATATATATATATATATATATATATATATATATATATATATATATATATATTAAATCCTCGCGAATAAGCAGCTGTTGGAACGCTGTATATAGCAATATATAGTATACGTGTGCCATGTGGATGTGTCAGTATTTCAAGTTTGTTTTGAAATAACTTCAGAAATTCTGTGAAAATTATACATATTATGTGACATTACAATATTATTGATGAAATATAATGTAATGTTAAAAAAAGTATGCATTTGAAATTCTTCCATTTTTAAAATATTTTATATAATATTGCATTTCTTTTCTATTTAGATTCCATCAGATATATGGACTTATTCTCTATTTTGACGATTATTCGAGAAATAATTAATTGATTTATATAAAATATATGTTATTATTGTTGATAATTAGGACAAACCAGATTAATGAGTTTTTAGGACTAGATTATATAAATATAAAGATTTACATCATACATTTTATTATGTTCATTCATATGTAACTATTATATTTTAATTTATTTGTGTAACTTAGTATAATTAATTATATATAATTGTATTAGTTTAATTTTATGTGTAAAATAAAAGTATTTTGAAAATTAAAGTTTTAATTTTTTTAATAGATGAAAATATGATTTATTATAATGTTTTGAATAATATTTAATTATTTATTATTAATGTTTTTACGACCTATATGTACACGAATATATATTTAATATGTAACATATTCTTGCATATTTGAATTTTTATATTTTCCCGCCTCGGTACTGTGCAAGCAAGTCCGCGTTTTTTACCGTTACATTTTAAACGTTCCACGAACTTTTTGAAATCTAAATTCAATTTTGGTTGTACTTATAAGTATATATACAAGTTTTTTCCTATAATAAATATAATTTATTGTTTAAACAAAAAGAAAAAGAAAGACTTAAATTTATATTGAGAAATTTCAACATATTGAGATTTAAGAATTCTCTGATTTTTAAATTATACAAGGTAAGTTTCTTTAATTATTAAATAACATTGGACTGAATTTAATTCTTAAAAAAGACCACTGAAAGTAGAGTATACACATTTTTCATTTAGTATTACAATTTTCTGAGAAGTTTAATATTGTTACTCACTAAAATTTTGAAATTATTTAATTTGAGTGTTATTTAGATAACCAACATGATTAAATTTTTTGTAATTATTTCTTTGTTGATTTATTGTTTTATATTTTGAATAATTATAATCAGTCACATAACTAATTAATAATCATATCTGTTATAGTTCATCATCGCAATTATGCTACTCATACTAAAAGGAATTTCTCTTCATTCTTATGCAAAAGAAGATGCTTCACATTAATTCAAATAGTTTCACTTTACTTTTTATTATGCCGTATTGTGGATACCATAAAAAAAGGTACAGTAAAGAATAAATAGTATAAATAAAAATTTAAAAATAATTAGTAATAAATTGTAATAGATTGTAATATTTTAATATATGTCTAAATTTTAAATTTAATTGTAAATAAAATCTGTTTTGTATAAAATATAATTCTTCAAAGTTTTATATAATTTGATGTTTCAGAGGTCTAGGGGATTGGAAAAAAGATATGCAAAACAAAGAATGTACTGAAGCAGGTTTATTTGAATTTATAGTTTTTCTTATTGTAAAAGAAATTAGGATAAATTATATACAAAAAGTACAAAATGTTTTGCAAACCATGGGAATTTTTCATTTAAGTTTATGTGGTTATTTTGGTTAATTGAATATCAAATAATAGTTTTTCCAATTCTCACAAAGTGAGATTGTCTTAATATTTTTTAAAAAGATAAATATTGTTGTTCGCTAATATTTTGATGTTATTTAATGCGAATTTCTTTTTGATAACTGGCATGATTTAAATTTTGTTATTTATATCAGTGTAGATTATTTTTTTTTATATTTGCAATCATTATAATCAGTTGCATAACTAATTATAATAATCATATATGTTATAGTTGATCATTGATCATCAGCAGTAATTATGCTGTTCAAACTAAAAGGAATTTCTTTTCATATGCAGAAGAAGAAGATGGAGAAGAAGAAGATCTCTTGAAGGAATTTCTCTTCATTATTTTGCAAAAGAAGAAGATGCTTCACATTAATTCAAATAGTTTCACCTTACTTTTCATTATGCCGTATTGTGGATACCATAATAAAAAAGGAATAGTAAATAATAATTAGTATAAATAAAAATTTAGAAATAATTAGTCATAAATTGTAATATGTTGTAATAATTTAATATATGTATAAATTATAAATTTAATTATAAATAAAAACTGTTTTATATAAAATATAATTGTTTATTTATTTCACAAAAACAAAAAAAAAAAAATTAATTTACCTACTGAGCCTAGCAGCGTTACCCGCACTCGCACGATCATGCCTGCAATCTATTTGCAGCGATTTCAAGCCGCTTGTAAGCGCGCAATCTGTTGATAACCTGCGCACTCAATGTTATCTGGGAATGTCGGCACAATTTGGCACGAACCCTACTATACGCGCTTATTGTCGGTATATACCAGTCCCTATTTTACCACTTAACATCGACGATAATTACAGTTTTCTTACTGCACTTCAGTAAGTAATGCTGAAGTATTTTTACTAAAGAATTACAGTTTTTTACTTACTGCACTGCAGCAAGTAATATATTACTTGCTGAAGTACGCAGTAAGTAGAAAATTATAATTCCCATCGGTACTTGTAATGGTAACATATAGGAACTGGTATAGTGTGCAAAAAGCTATTACCATGGTAGTTTGACACATTTGTGCCATCTGTAAGTCAGGGAAGTAACTTATCTCGGGGTTGGACACTTTTCATGTGAGCTTTTCTCTTCCATCCGTATCTATCTTCGTAGATATCACTTATAATGATAGAGACCTAATATTAGATACAAACATCGTAATAAAAAGTTTTTGAATTAATTAATTACGAAATTAATCTCCATTGATGTATATGCTCATAACTCATATTTCCCATGTACTCGACAACGCTCATTGTTAGTTATGAAACTTCTTATTTTCGTCAGAATATCTGTTCAGTAAAACTTGTGAGTGTAATATTTAAGAAAAGTATTTCAAATTCGAATATTCATCATTTTGATTCTTATGATGAATTAAATTGTATATTTATTACGCATTGAAGAATTTTTTAATATGCTATGTTGTTTCAATCACAGATTAAGTTTTGTCTTCTGAAATAATAGAATGGAACAATGCGTAAATCAAAATAAGATTATATAAAAAAAAATTATAAACTAAAGACTAAATTTTCTAATATTCAAAGGAATCATTCATTATAAGTTTAAGATAAAATTTTTTATATAAAATGCGAATTATGCGGAATTATGCGTGGCATGCATTAAATATGTGCTGAACGATGAAATTTCGATAAACAAAGAATTGCTGTTTGTTTAACTTAACTATTATAGGTCCTATAGCTGCTATTTTAAAAGAATGGTTCATAGTAATTAAGTAATAACACAGTGGTTTATTGCTGGTAATATTTATTATCCCAGTCGACGCTTATAAATAGTCAAATACAATATTTATAAATTATGACATTTTTATTTCTCGGACACATATTATTAAATTCATCGAATCTGGATTTCTGCATTAAAATGTCGATATAAGATATGATTCATCATGACGGTTTTTATCGACGGACATGGAAATTCCGATTTAGTTCATATATACCGATTACTTTCCTTTTGAGATAATCCTGACTATATATTATGAAACAAACGTGTTGCACGCATGTTCCTTATCTGTAATTATGTACATGTCGAACGAACTATAATGTAAAAAAAGAAAACAAACGAGGAAGGAGTTACTGCTGAAATCTCTTCCAATTGCATAACACCGTAAAGTAATAAACAGTCTTGTGTTGGGCTTAGTTAGGGGTGATCTCTCTCGTTCTGCACCATCGACCATGAAAACTGGAAGCTCTTTGTATAATTAAGAATAAGTAGATGTTACCGAATATGTTTGTGTGTGTGTTCTTTCAGAACTGACCGAGCTTCCATTTTTCTCGATCGATTTTTTTTTCATTTTCAGTAATCTATTTCAAATGCTTCGACAGATAGAATCCATTGATAAGATGTTTTTTTTTCTTCAAAACATAAATCTGACATGAACAAGCATGAATGCACATTACACTTTATATAAAAAAAATCGTATCGTGATCATCCCTTACCATCGTACACAGACACTCTCTCCTATGTTAAAACATACACAATTAATATAATAAATAGTTTGTTAGAGCTATGCTTCATTATAATTAGTGGCTTTCGATTAGCGACTACAATTACGATTTACAGAGGAGCGTTTAGAAACAACTTCACTTCGCGCCAATATCACATAAATAACACACATCTTCTTACGCTTAAATTTTTTTTAGTATAGCTCTTTCGTTCACAACAAATGCTGATATAATTATTCTTTATTTTTCATCCCTCTCAACTTTAACAACTGTCCAGTCGCATTCATAAAAAACACATTCGTTCCACTATTTCGATAAAGAGTGTGATAATAATAATCTGTATAACTTCATAGTTCTTATATAGACACGCATGTAAACCAATATTTACCAAAACACTGCAGTGTGACGCTGTCTTTTACATACCGTGAAAAATACCCTCCCAAAGGCACCAGAACATTCATCTCTTTTATATATCATATATAGATTTACTTTTTTTCCGCATGCACAAATAGGCACGTACAGATCCATGAACAGGCAAATCATCATGAACACACGTGTATATATATATATATATATATATATATATATATATATATATATATATACACTTTTAAAAAGCTTTTATACCAATTAAGCGAACACTAAAGTTTGCCCGCGTTTCTTTTTCTTGTGCATTTAAGACGATGCGCATACCGTAAGTTTTGAAAAAATATTTTTTTAGTCGTATGTGCTAGTCGGTACTCTAAAGACATTAATTTATTAAAATATACAATATATATATATATATATATATATATATATATATATATGCGCCTGTATACGTGTACATATGCGCGATCATGTATACCCGCGCACTCCAATTTTTTAATAAAAAACATAATTGCTGTTTTAGCATTGTACAATCCAATCCTAGTAAATATGTTATGTGTAGATTTTTGCGAAACTCTTGTGTTTTTAAGATGTCGAACTAAATTTATTATCGGAGTACTATTCAAACAATATTGTGGGCGAATCTCGATGTGCCACAAAATCACGAAGAAGAGGGGCGCGCGACGGATAAGGTGAGCCCGAAAGAGGATTGAAAAATCGTGATTTGTTTACGTAGGCGCATGTACTTACGACACCTATATAGGTGCCCGCGTAATACTTGGAATTATTATGTTCATAAATCTTTTTCGCTTACATTCATTCGAATCATATATACGCATAGACAAAAATTTCTCAACATCCGCACGTACTACACAGTCAAATTTCGGATGCATATATATATATATATATATATATATATATATATATATAATATGTGTGTGTGTGTGTGTGTGTGCGCGTATATGTGTATGTAAATAATTTTTTTATCTTTGAAGTGTATGGAAGGCGCAAAACAATGACTCGATTTTTTCATTTTCATCTTTTCCTTTTTTATTAATTAAAATTAGGATGCGTTATATTAATTAAATTACAAAGAATAACGTCGAAACGAATTAAATGAGGATGAGACGATTAAATGGCAATGAGATGAATAGATGATAGATATAATATATAATAAAATTTTATAGCGATTAAATCGAATAATAAAAAAGCCTGAGAATGCACTTATTTACATTCGAAACCCGAGAGGTTCGAAATAATCGAGTTTCGAGAGCAAAATGCTTCTACATAGGCCCTTAAAAGATTATACACGTGGCGGTGATGACAGCCGGTTGCGCGAAGTCTCCAGTTCATGATGTAAGATCGGCTTTAACTTTCGCATTTCCGTTCTTAATATTATAATGTACTTGTATAACGTACAATGTAGAGAAATTCGTCTGAATATTGTATTACAGCATGTTCGCTTAGATATGATTTTTGAACCAGTTGAGACCTTGCTTAATTCATAACATAATGACATTAAATATAAGAGATACTCTAAAGCTCTTTGCGTCGTTCTGTATAATCTACTTAATAACATAACTTCATCGAATTCGTATCGTTTTGTCTTACATTAAAATTACTGATACGTAAAAAGGTGTGATGTGTTTTCCCGCACGTGTGTTTTATGTGTGTGGAATCTGTGAGACATTTTTACGTTCAGAAATAATATCTATTGCGTAATAACGATATCGCTCTTTTTATAATATGGTGTAATATATATATATATATATATACACACATACAAATACATCGGTATTATGCACTTCTAGCAAAGTCAGACTTGTTGCAAAAGTGATAATTTTTAAGGATTACATGCGTGGTAATACAAAAAATACATAAATGTAAATATTTATTTGTTTTCATTTATATATATATATATATATATATATATATATATATATATATATATATATGTACGCACGTATATCAGGGTATAGGCTAATAAACTTCAAGATACGAGGCGTGTACAATAGTCTTAGTCCTGACAGGTAAGTAATGATAGGACGGCGCTTAAGACGTATAAGCTCGATAAAACACTACTCTTGCCCCAGTCCAACTTTGCCTCGTAGAATAATATGATTAATATATAATATTTTTATACAAAAAGTCTCGGGACAGAGCGAGGCGCGTTGGAATCCTTATCACAGTAGTAAATCGCAAGTTCTCACTGTTTTTTTTGTCTGTTTATGTGTATATCGATGAATCGAAGCCCAATTGCCAGTCCCATGTACAAATCCATTGAGTAGGAAATATATCATTCCAAAATAATCGTCAACACGTCGATGAATAGTTAAGCAGCAGTTTTGCGATGACCTTCGTGTTATTTCTTAGTCTTTCTCTTTCTTCCATGTACATTAGAAGGCCACAATTGCTGAAGGCGCGAAAATTGTCGGCAGAGTCACTCTGGTGGATCTTTGGATAGTCTTGTGCAAAAGTGTCTCAAGTGACAACATATACATGTAAAACAAGATGAGAAAACGAATTGATACCGAGGCGAGATATCCCGACTTTCATTATTCAGGATTCGACGGCGACTCGTCCTCTTTATTGACGTTGTTTACGCAGCGCCATTGTCATCGTTATTGACATCATGATCATTTGTCAGTTGATCGCGATACTCTGGTGCTTCAGGGAGCAGCGGTTACACCATTGATGTTTGTGCTGTTGAGGCTGTTGAGGCTGTTGCTGACCACAACCTGAGACGACGGCGTTACCAAGCCTTCCCCAGCTTTACCCAGGCGTAAGATCGACTGAAGCGACGCGACTTCCGATGCCAAACGGTCCAGCCTGGATTTAACCTCCCGCTCGCTCTCAGGGATCGCAGTCACACTGGGAGCCGTCCACTCAGCACCTAGCGAGATACCTGAATCCCTTTCGTCGCTCGAACCCTCGTTGTCCCATGGTGGCGAGGCTCTGGGGCCCGGCTCTTGTTTGATGCCCTGAAGTGCCAATAGGGCGCTGGCAGCATCTTTGTCGCCGATTCGAGATTTGTGCCTCAATTTGTGGGGCAGACTGTTACCAGCGCCGGCGCCATTAGAAATGAGCGTCGGCGAACTCGTCATCTGAACACTTTCATCGCCACTGCCAGAAGATAGCTCGAATGGCGATTGAGCCCTACGACCTCTGGATAAGTTAAGCGCACTGGAGGTGTCGAAGGTATGCATGGCGGGATGCGGGAACGGATATTGGAAACTTTCTGCCTCTGGATAGGCCGTCGTCTCGGGCACGTACAGCTGAGCAGGCGATCTTGGTGAACGTGCACCGCTAACGGGTTGATGTATTACCGACGTGTGAACTGGACTTGGTGTTCTGGCGTAAAGCAAAGCGGCTGAGGACTGCAGTTTGGCCCTCTTGACGAGGGCTGGTTCAGCCGGTAACGCAGCCAAGACGTGTTCAGTGCTGATGACGGATTCGCCGCAAATTCCAAATTTCTCGCGGATGGCCTCGAGCTGAGCTTTGAGGATATGGTTCTCCTTGCTGAGTTCCATGACCCTCTGTTCTAGTACCATGTCGTTGAAACGCCTCTTCTCTCGCGAGCGTTTGGCTGCCTCGTTATTCCTCCTGCGTCTATCCCAGTAGCTGTCGTCCTTTTTATTATCAGGTATGAATTCCCGCTGTTTGCGTTGCGAGAACAGTTCTTTACGTAGATCGTAATTGCTCGAGTTACTGTTGTTGCTGTTACTGTTGTAATTATCTGGGTGAGGACCCTGGAGACCTTGATTATCAAGACTAGGGTGCTGTTGCTGCTGCTGTTGCTGCGGTGACTGCTGCTGTTGATGTTGCAGATGCTGGGGTTGCGGGTGGTGCAGCTGCTGCTGTTGCTGCTGAGAAGGATGTTGTTGCATGGTTAAGGGGCCGTTATGGTGACCTGGATGCGTCATAGGCGGTAAGGGCCCGTGGGCATCGTGGGCTCCACCGTGGGGTCCGCCATGTCCACCGTGCGCCATCGTGTGGGAGGCCGGCATCGTGCTGTTCAAACACGCCGTCTCACCATTGATGGGTGATCCACTTTGCCGGGCAATAAACTCTGCCACCATAATTTTTTTTCTCAGAACATCTGTAAGTAAAAAAGGTAAATATAAATTAATTTTTTTAGTTTGATTCAAAATTAGTCTAATTTTACATATATAAAATTATTTATTCTAATATCTATTAATGCAAAGCTTTCTGAGAGTTATTAATCTTTCTCACAGTTATAGTTATAATTAATGTTGAAAGAGAAAGAAATTAAAAGGCAATACTCTAGCGAAGAAAGCGGCGTGGTAAAATATAGAGCAATGTATCTCGAATGAAACAAATAGATATGCACCGACGTCAGCAGTTATTTATAAAAGATGAGTAGACAAGGAAGATTTCTAGCTAATAAGGCAGACAAAGATCTCGGTGTAACGTTTTACAAATGAAATTTTGTCGTTTCTCACACCAGAATGTCTATATGATATGGATTTTAACACGTGTGAGTATTTAGACATATATTGCTCTCGTGTAAATTATAATTAATTATTTCTTTTTTTTTCATTAATAATAATTTCGCCGAGTCGATTCCATTATATTGTCCTTAGACTCGGTGATAGAGAATAACTAACGTAAGCGTGTGGGGGGGGGGGGGGTAGAAAAGAAAAGTGAATACAACCGACAATGTAAAAAACATCAGCACGTTTCGCATTGTCACGGGCTTGAGTTTATCGGTACAGACTCGGTTACGGCAGTCTAGAGAGCTGCTAAGCACGTGTGTGCGCGCGATTACGTATGCAGTGTAAGAGTCGCGTACACGTGACGTGAACTTGTTTCGCATTATAACATACTATTCTACTTGATGCCAAGAAGAAAATTGCTCCGCTTTTTTATGCTCCCGTCTCGTATGCATTGCTCGACAATTCCCCTTCCTCCGCTCCCTTTTTTCTTTCTCTTTTTCATTCATTTCCTTTCGTATATGTTATATATATATATATAAATCCGTGTGTGTGTGTGTATAAGTAACGATCAATAGAATTCAATGGCGTAATACCCAGTATATCAGATTAATTCTAATTCTAACACGCGAGTCAAAGCGTGACGTATGACGCAGGCTTAGGAAAATTTTGTTAAAAATAATCGATGTAAAATTAATGTTTTTTTATTCATTGGCAACAGACAAATGCCATATTAGGTAATGGAACTTATGTTTTATAAGATTATATATATATATATATATATATATATATATATATATATATATATATATATATATGTTCAAAAGTAGACGCGTTCATATTAGTATGTGCCATAAAATTAGTATGTGCAACATAACAGTGACATAAATCCAATATCGACTTGTTAATGTTACGAGTCAGCGAACTATTATAATTACAGGTCTCAAGTACATTTGAGTAATGCTCGTGGTTCTTTTGTAAAATTCTTGAAATTTGCTCGAGTACATCTTGATAAAACGGATAGACGATCTAAATAGTATTCTATTATATTATCTCTAACAGTATGTATTTAATCAATGACCTACATTAAGACATATATAACATAAGTGATTAATGGAACAGTCGCTTGCGAAATTAATTCATATATAAATATGTGCGTGTGTGTGTGTGTTCGAAGCTATGTTATAGAGTATAAATAAGATTCCTCACATTTTAATTGTAGGGTACAGAGCATTGTTTCCGTGATGTAATTATACGACACCTGGGGTAATAAAAAAGTGCATTTTGATCTGAACGAAACTAGTTCTGTCCGCGTACTCGTATCGACGATAGTCCGACTGCATCGCGTGACCGCACGCATCTCAGCTCGAAAACGCCTTTCCTGTATATCCCGGCTTATAGATATTTCTTCGTATGTACATATATGTTATTGCTCCATCGTCGTTTGGAATTTACGTTGAGCACGTATTCATACGTATATATTTCTATACAGAAGAATAGTAATCGCTCGAGCTCGCGTGTACTTATCCAGCCTCAAGTGCGGCTTCCTTAACGCTCGGCTTTCTCTCTCTTTCTCCGTGTGTATTTCTGCACGTCTCTCTGTCTCTGTCTCTCTCTCTCTCTCTCTCTCCTCTCTCTCTCTCTCTCTCTGTGGCGTGTTGTGTGTGTGTGTGTGTGTGTGTGTGTGTGTGTGTGTGTGTGTGTGTGTACGTGCGACGTACGTGGCAATTTGCGTCCTCCGGCAAGGCCCCTCTCAAACATCGTACCCTACTCGCGCACTCACGCTCTTGAGACTACATACTATCGAGGTCAGTTCGTGCATCGACGTTTTGTTGTTCTGTCTCTGATCCAGCGAGCGATGACTGCGCGGCGTCGTTGCTACAAGCACGCTTCAAGGAGAATATTTTCGACTCGCGCGCTGCGTGTAGTTGGCGCGATGACCCGTTCTTTTGCTATAAAAGCTTGCCACGTTTAAAGGCTTCGTGTCATTCCATCACGAAGCGATGCGAGGAGGCCAAAGCAGAGAGTCGACTCGAACGTTTATGTCCTGTGGACTAGATCGGCTATGCGAAATTTGTGATCGATCTTAGAGATATTGCCATGGATAAAGTTGCTTGTTTGCTGCTTAATAATGCTTAATGGTTGAAGTGAAAATGGAGTTGAAAGTTGAAGTTGAAAGCGAAGTAAGTTGAAATTTAATTAAATTTTGAGAAAATTATAGATAATGCAAATTCGTTATATAATATATATATATATATATATATATATTTGTATTTTTTAAAGAATTTTGTTGCTAGTGATGTCGAAACAATTGAACCAAATATTTTAAAGATCGACCTTATGTCGAATTTAGCAGGAGAGTCAGAGACAAAGAGTCCAAGAGAGTCCGCTATACCAGACGGGGGAGACCCCCTTTCTCCAAATTAATTAACTCTCGGTTTACCACGCAAGCGATTCACCTCTTAATTTCTTTCTGCGAACAGGTCAATTTTCATCCGCCGTGTTTCCGGGAGACGGGCTGAATTGTCTCTCTCTCTCTCTCTCTCTCTCTCTCTCCCTCTTTCTTTTAGGTAGTCACCAACAAGTTCTATATATATATATATATATATATATATATATATATATATATATATATATATATGAATCATGTATTATTCGAACTCTATGCGAAAAAGAAGAACTCGGCGCGCCGCGCCCGATCTCTCGGCCTGCCGAACGTTGCGCTGAATTGAGCAAGTCGTCCCCTTGGTTCACGTGTAATCGTCCGGTCGATTGATTCATTCTCCGAGGTATATACACACACACACACACGAATATATATATATATATATATATATATATATATATATATATTCACGTAGCACGCGCGCACGGTTTGCGGTTGCGTCACACTGCTCGGAGCTTGCGTTTATAATTAGTAAAGCGATCTCGCATGCGCCGTTTACTGTGCTCTGACTTCCCGAAAATAACGGATAACTCTCGGTCACTGGTATATCTTAGCGTCCATAGCTCCAAGAAATTTTAGATACAAATCCGACCGTATCGCTCCGTCGATCGTGCAAGAAGAATCCCAGTGAGTTATAATAATATGTAATATTTATAGCGAGGAGAGCTGCTCAAGTCTGTTTTGACTGCATATATATATATATATATATATATATATATATATACACGAGTCGGCGCATCGTTGTCATTAGGTGGACTATAACCGAGCGCCCGAGAGGGGGGGGGGATCGAGCAACAGATCGGCTCCACCTAATACGTAATGCCCGAGCTCACGTGTCGGCGAAGCGTGATGAGCTCGCGCGTACGCCGGAGCAACGATCCGCGGCCCCGTGCGCACGGCACTCGCATCGACACAATCGCATCGACCAACTCCATATATCTATGTGCTGGCGCGTCCTTTTCTGCACGTTTTTGTTCCGAGTCTGCTCTTCGAGCGTATTTAGCAGAGTGACCGGTGAACAGGGTGCCGGCGTTGGGGGGAAGCGGCAGGCCGTCGCAGGGGCTGCGTGACGCACGTGCTACAGTGTATACTATTAGAAATCGGCACTTCTTGGGTACTCGATTCCACGCGCGCGTTATATACGTATTGCGTATAACAACGACCGACGCACTTTATTCCTCTTTCTTTCCACCTCTTTGTAATAGGCGAAACGGCACCTTTTTACTAATCGCTCGAAGCGCGTTTCCATGACCGATGTATCGCTTGAAATTTTGCAATTGACTTCCCGAAGATTGCGAAGTCCAGCTTCTCCACAATACAAATTTTTAATTTAATGTCGTGAGAAACGAGTGGAAAGAGTATTGTTTATATCTGTAATTAGGGATAGATAATGGCAAGGTTACATGTGCAACTTTACGGTAGTAAACGCGTGAAAAGACGAAACATAGCGTAAAATAGTTAATACTTAACGTTTCAACGTCGCACCGTCAGTAAATACAGAATTTGGCTATTCTCCAAGCTCTTAAAAGCTAATTCAAAATGCATCTGGGTAAACCGCGTTCGACTTCGAATGGAAGAAAATAAATTGCACGCGCCAATCTATTCGCAGCGGTCACGTTCGCTCCTGTCGCCAAGGTGCCGTCGTTTTCGTAACGCTCACGTTCTCTTCGCCTCCGATCCCTCGGCGGCACGTGAGTATCGATCTACTTCCGTTTCCCTCTACCGTCGGTCTCACTCTGTGGCTCTTTCTCCCTCTTGTTCTCTGCTCGTACCCTGGATACTCGAAGCCGCACAATACGCACACATGCATCGAATGCGTATGCTTAAATGCGGACATGAAACATACGCAAAACCGATAGCACGTGCCAATGCATGCGCATATGTAGGTATAGTTAGATTAACGAGAGAGAGGGAGAGAAATGAGGGAGCAGGCGATCTTTTCTCTGGAATACTAGGTGACCGCTTGAACGAGCGATCAACGAGAGCGCAATGCGTTGCGCAACGGAGTCGTCTTACCGGCAGGACGCGTGGCCACCCTGTGTCAGTGCTCGAGCAAATTGCGGCTGGCCGTTAACATAAAACTGGCCTCTACGTTGGTGTGTGCACGTGTACGCACGTCTATGTCGACGATCCACGGCTGTGCGGTACGCCGTGCTCCTTTCTCCCTGCGCCTCCTGCCAGCCTCGGTCGTTCGGTAAAAATAGGCCACGTGGCGAGTGCACGAATGTGTTGAAATCCGATTCGAAATTTAGAGAACGACGGAGGACGTTGGCGCGAGAGGCTGACGTAATTCTCATGGTTCTGCGCGACGGGAGCTTCTTTTCTGCGCCGAAATAATAGTTTTCTTTAGTGAGTGTGCGCACTCGTACGCTTATATAGCAGAGTATACAGTTGTATCAGAATCTGATAAGATAGTGAGATTAAAGAACAAGAAAGTAATCAGTAAAATTTATTTCAAACGGGTATATAATAATCATTTTACCACCGAGTTCTCTGGGATCCTCTCGTACTTTGAGCGCTCCCTCTTTCTTAATTTTTTCGGAAGTGTAACGATGCCAATACGCAATATATATATATATATATATATATATATATATATATATATATATATACACAGCCATCCTCCAGTATACTGGCGCGCACTACTCTGTATCGGAAACGACATCGAATAGGGGGCGTATGCCGATCGTTACGCGTTGATTTAGTGTCGATTATTATTATTCAGTTCTCCTAACGTACTGTTCTCGTATGAATACATACCTATACATACGAACATATACATAAATACATACACACGCGCGCGCGCGCACACGCACACGCACACGCACACGCACACGCACACACACGGCTTTTATGACTCGACACGTCCGCGAGCGACTCGCGGCCATCGACCCCGCACGTATATAGGGTTATCAAAGCTCCTATCTCTCTCTTACTCTCTGCCTCTCTCTCTCTCTCTCTCTCTCTCTCTCCTTCTCTTTCTCTCGTACCATTTCATATACAAACATGTGCGTATAAAATGTGAGCGCTAGAAATAGCCACTTAACCGAGCTAAGTGCGCAATTTTTTGTGACAGTCATTATATTGTAAGTGGGAAAACTAGTTTTCAATCGCGCAGTAGTGAATTATTATTATTTAACTTCGCTTACTTAAGGCGATTGCTTAATTCCAGATAATTATTATGAAAGGATGTCGTTTTAACCCGCAACCGTACTTTAAGCGCAATACAGTTCAAAGTATAAATTTTCGAATTGTACATTTTGTTATAAAAGTTATTCAGTATGTCGATTTTAATAATCATTTACGCAGTAATACTTATATCAACGTTTTTTAAATTCTTATAAAAATTATTGTACAGCTCGAATATAATAATAATAAAAAAACAGCATCATATATATATATATATATATATATATATATATATATATATATATATATATATATACATAAGTAAATCGAAATGAATCGAGTCATACATATAATAAAATACATAATAGCTCAGTACGCAGTTCAATTAGATACGTGTGTTTTGTCTCATATTTAAGTTTTTCCTTAGGACATTGATCGAGTTTCCCGACATGCTCAACGGGAGCTTGATAACGGTATAAAAGGTTGGTAAGGAAAACGAGCGCGAGGAAATCCTTAACTTCTCTCTATTTTGGAAAGAATGACGTTTTTCTAGGTGGAATCTGCCAAGTAGGAGCATGAAGGAAATAGTTAGGTTTTCTGTTTTGATTCTAGTTAGATTTTCTCAACTTTCTCTAATATTGGAAAGAACGATGTCTTTTCTAGTCAAGACCTTATGCGTACGAAAATTACACACACACACACACACATATTTATAGGTATGGGAAGGTATACTATACGTTAACACCTGTTTGATTATATAGTTTGATTTATGGTTGCGGCAAGAGGAATTCAAGAAGGAAAGTGGGCCTTCGAGAGATCTGTGGTAGTGGTAGTGTTGAGTATTAGTCGCGCAGAAATTGTGTTATAGTTCTAGATATTCGAATATAAAGACTATTTTGTTATATATTAAACCGCGGCGGGCGCGAACGAGAGAGAAGAATTTAGAATTGTATTTATTAGAGCCTAAGGAGAGAGAGAGAGAGAGAGAGAGAGAGAGAGAGAGAGAGATCGCGCAAGAGATAAAAGTGTAAAGAGCAAAAAAAACATTCGTGTGGTAGAGTGTTGCATGAAATACTGAAATGATTTTTTAATATACCCTGTTACGAAAGTGATTCATTAGCACACCGCAGTTTATGGCATTTTATTCTCTATCTTAGGTTGCTAGGGAACTATTGATTGTTTAATTTTGGAACGGAATTCCAATCTTTCATGAATTACAAATTTTTATCAATTTTACTTCTCGCCGCGAAAGTAGAACTTAGTATTATTATTACATATTTTTAAAATAAATCTGTCCGACTCCAGTTATAGTATTGTATTTGTATAGGTGGTTGCTTATCTCTTTATCAGACTACATTCTTCACTCGTCGAATTCTAGATGCTTTCCTCCCATTATTATGCTAACACAACAGTTGAGTCTATATTTGCTCTCGTTAGACAGATAAAGCTGGCGTAATCACGGGCGCGTTTATATAATAAAGTAGGTCTTGGCTTTATATATATATATATATATGTGTGTATATGTGTGTGTGTGTGTGTGTGTGTGTGTGTGTTCAGGCCAAGCGTAAATATCGCATAATTTTGGTGTATACGTGCTGAAAGTGTTCCATGGGGCAAGAGAGAAGGAGAGAGATCGGGGTCGCTCCGATTTAATTAACAGTTGTGAGAACGCGCGCACAAGAATTCGACTCGGCGGTATCGCTTCCAGGATAATAGGACAACTAACGGATCGAGCGCCGTGAACGGAAAGAACGGACAGCGCCAGGAGGGGGGGGGGGCGCACACTAGAATCCTCTATGATGTCCGAATTTTTACGAAGATGGGTTAGCCTCCTGCCAACGAATATTACGCTCGGGAGAAGCAAAACCACATGGCTGCTAATTATCTATTTTGCTTGTACGAAAATACATTTCGATAAACTCTTATTTTTATTGTGAGTTTTTTGTCATTTGCTATTGGTAATAATTTTTGATAATTAATATTAAAATCCTCTTATACATTTCTATCAATTTTCATTGTCTTACCGTAAAGAATTGCCATCGATTGCTTCGTGGAAATAATCTGGTGACGTATATATGCCAAAAGGGCAAGGGCTGACAATTGGCTTTGTATACATATATATATTTTATAAATGAATGTGTTTTCATAAGAGAGAGAGAGAGAGAGGAGAGAGAGGGAGAGAGACAGAGAGAGAGAGAGAGAGAGAGAGAGAGAGAGAGAGAGGGAGAGAGAGAGAGAGAGAGAGAGAGAGAGAGAGAGAGAGAGAGAGTGTGTGTGTGTGTGTGTGTGTGTGTGTGTGTGTGTGTGTGTGTGTGTGTAATGTGTAATATAATTTGCCTCACTCGTGCTAGTGGAAAAATAGAGAATAACTATATAAGTACGGTTTTTTTTCCACTGCGCAAACTGATGGTCGCGCGCGCGTCAGATAAGTGTGTTACACGCCCGAGATACCCCGCGCGCGCGTTCGCGGCAGTGGCCGAGTTACGCGATTTCGCGGCCGTTCTCGTGCCCTCGCCTTACATATAGTACATGTATATATGTAAGTATACATGCACGTGTGTACGCTCACTGATTCAGCTCACGGTTGTGAGCGCAGACTTGTACGTATACGAATAGGTCGCGCAACTACCAGGGATTGATTTTTTTCCCTCTCTCCTTTTTTTCATTTCTTTTTTTATTACGTGCATACTATATATATATATTTTTTTTATGGTTCGAGCATTGCACACAGTCATCTACAATTATAATATACAAAGAGGCGAGTCTTGCATCGATCGGCGATGTTATAGACATATAGGTTCCCCTCGGTATAGGGGCTCGAGCATTGTCTATATATCTATAAAGGGAATGATGTAACGTTTACGAGGTGGTAGTAAAGAATGTGCCCCGTCGGCGATAAAAGCGGTTGATAAACGCGACGCGCGAGCGGGTATGCCGCCCGCCATCCACGCTTTTATGAGAATGTGTATTATAATTTCTCGCGTCTGTCGTCATCGCCTCGTGATATATGTATATGTCTGTATGTATGTATATACAATATATATATATATATATAATATATATATACAATATATATATACAATATATATATATACAATATATATATATATATATATATATATATATATATATATAATATATATATTATCGAACCATCGAAGAAAAAATCTCTGATTGCGACTCGAGAAGCCTCCGCGTCGTTGCTATATTTAACGATTACATATGAGAGCACAATTCCTATCTTCGGAAATATAATTGACAGTCGCGTTGACGTACTGGTTTGATAAGTTAGCATCCCTGTAGTTGGACACCCGCATGTAAGGTAGAGGCGGAAAATAAGAGAGGAAGGCAGGTCGAGAAAGGGAGACTGGGCAGGTAGTGTACAATGGCACGTTATTAGAGAGAGGCTTTTTCAAGGGACAGAGAAAGAAAGAGAATTAGACAGAGCAAAAGATATCTTTTCAATATAAATAGGTATGAGGCAACGAAGGTCAATGAATGGTTGCACAAGTCCATTCCCACTGAGGCGCGACGCGCGCCTGTTCAGGGCACATACATATAGACAAGTGGAGAAGGGGGAGAGACAAATGAATACATAAGCGCGTGCCACCGTTGTGTGTATATAGGATATAACCGCTTCGGAGTGAATCTATGGAATAGGATCTTTGAAGAACAGTTAGACAGGATCGCTTCGTCTCTCTTATACGTTCGCTCGCTGCTCAGCGCCAGAGGGCACTCGTCTAATGAAAAAGGAAACGGTAAACTACGCGTTCTCTTCCCCCCTCCTCGCCCTCTCTCCAGCTCTATCGCTTTATAGGCTGCTAACGCGTCTTCTCTTAGCTGTAAATATCGAGGAGCGCGCGCGCGCGCGCATACTCAAGAATGGGACCGGTGAGCCGCGCTACGCCGCCGCACCGCAAGATGCGAGGAGCAAATCTGTCCGCGTCCTTGAGACGATCTGGAAGAGGGGGAAGGAGAGGAGGTTACGGAGCATATCTCGCGTGAAATGCCAATTTTTCACGGCTGAGGTCCCTCCCGTGAATTATATGTTTGTTCGAGAGAGAGAGAGAGAGAGAGAGAGAGAGAGAGAGATGTTTGGGGAGGGGGGGGGGGTGTAAACGTCGGAGGGAAAGACAAAAACGCGATTGGAATACATTGGAATCGAAGCGTTCCATTCAACTTTTTTGCCGGCATTGGCCCGAATTCCTATGATCTTGAGCTCGATAGAGCGTCGGCTGTCAATACGGCGCCGAAGAGGATTCGCGTATAGATTATATTTCATTGGTGAAGGGATTTTGTCATTGTGTGGGGAATTACGCAAGAGTAGGTGCCGATCGAGGAACAAGGAAAGAGGAATATAGGCATCGAGCTGTTATGCGTTAGAAAAATATCCGCGTTTCGTTTTTCAATTTATAAGATGAAATTATTTGAGGTTCATATAGATATCATACAAGAATTCAGTACGCGAAATTGTGCGCGGAGAATGCGCTAAATTACGCTTGAGATCATTCGGCGCGGTGACCGTTGATGTTCGCATTGGCCGTGAAACGCGTTGCATCGGTGGCACGCGGTGAGAGAGAAAAAACGTTCGCCAGGCGCCAAGTGCAAGCCCAAGTAAACTGGGCCACGAGCGTGCACTAGAGCTCGGACAAACGGTTGCGCGCGCGCGTGTGTATGTCTATACACATCGGGTGTCCTTAGAGTCTTGACATACAATCACCACTACTGGCTAGCTGAGTGTACGTGTAGCACCGCGTTATTTGCCCTTCACTCTTCTCTCCTTTTTCCTCTCGCTTCGCCTCTCTCGTTGTACCTACGTAACCTACTCCTCCGCTTATATCATCGTTCGTATAGATTAATAATGCATCGCGAGCGCGAGCGCGCCACAGACTTGCACACAGCCGCGAGTTCCTGCAAATTAGGCCGTGGCCCACTTTAGTCCGCGCGCCCCGCTCGCCCCGCTCGCCCCGCTCGCCCCGCTACGGCGGCGCGCCGCGCGTCCCCGTATGGAGCACAAATCGGCGGCCGATGGAGAAGAGGTTAAAAGCGGAAGGGAGAGCGCGCGGCGAGGCGCGGGGCGAGGCGCGGGGCGAGGGACGGAGCGAGCCAGCACCCAGTCCCGTTCCGAGGTTCGCGATCGATCGGAGAGAACGCGGCCACGTGCTACGAGAGGAGAAAGAGGCAAAGAGGGGGAAGGAGAGACTCGAGAATTTTATTCACGCACGCGCTTCTCTCGTATGCTCGCTTCTCTATGTATGCCTCTGACTCTTCCTCCGAATCTCCCGACGTAACCGCGGTCGTGGTGCGCAGAAGCTTTGAGGCACCGTGCTTCTTATATACATACGTTCGACGATTCGACCACGTAGAGACCATACATTTCTTTTCCGCGTGTACGATATGCGGGGTAAAAATTAGTTCGTGAAAGCCCAGCTGAAAACGCGCAGTGTGTGTGTGGTATTTATACACACACATATACATATGCCTTCGGAACACTAGTACGAGTAGTAACAGCAGCGAGTCTCTCTAGTCCGTTACTACTTGCCAATGAATATTTATCGATCAATTAGCACAGGATGCTCGCGCGCGCATTCGCGTGCTCGCCTACTTTCCAACTCGACTTACTTTTCATCTTGTGCGGAAAATACAATGGGGGGATAGCTATATCGTGATTCGTGGATTTGGGGCAATGTCTCGGCGAAGGGGCCGCGATGGGGGGGGGGGGTGTTCTGTGTGTGTGTGTGTGTGTGTGTGTGTGTGTGTGTGTGTTTTGTAAAGCAGCCGCGCGACGTCGGATGATCGTCCAATGTTACGAACTTCGCGTTTACGATACTTAACGGAACGTCAACTTGGCGTGTCCGAATTTTTTTTCTTGTCGCACTGCGCGAACAACACTCGTCAACGAATGCTTCCGTGTTCATTGTTCTTCCGCGTACATACATGCAAGATGTGACGCCGGCTTTGGAAAATGCGCCTTATGTGTGTGTGTGTGTGTGTGTGTGTGTGTGTGTGTGTGTGTGAGTCAGAGTTCCTTGTTAACAATTTCAATAGAGAGTGTAACTTCAAATCGAAAAGGTATTCGCAACGGATTAATCTATTGTCTCATATGGAAAGAATCTCCGTTTTATCAATGTATATAAATACTAAAAAGTAGAAAATCGCGTTTTATTGACATTTTCTTCTGGAGTCAGCCGATCGTGCGAAATTTCGCGTGGCTCTGTAAATACCGAAGACCACTTCGGTCATACGATTGCTCGAGGATGTCTCTCGCTTCGACGAGAGTTACGCATTCGATTTCGCGGACGCGATCGTTTTTGTGTCCTTGCCCACAGTAGTGACGCAATATGGATATATAAATAGCGAGCGAAGCCCTGTCCCTGTCGTAAGTACGATGTAAAAGTGGGACCTTCTGGCGTCCCGATAGGTATTACGCGGGCGGTACTATATTTTCAAGATATAATAATTCTTAGCTCGTTTTATCACATTCACGTAGGTATAAATGGAGGTAAGCGTGTTTGACGAATCGGAAAAAATCGATTTCGGAATTCCGCGACGCAAAAGAACTTGTTATAAGTCGGCTTCCATTGATCCGGGCTCGGCACTAAGCGTTAATGACGATTGCCTATCTCTCTATTGCTTCATCAGGCTACGCTTGCTAAACTTTCAGAGTAGCTTGCTCGTTCTTCTGCTGTTTATATACTTTTTTCATCTATATTCATAATATCATAGACTGCGATTCGTTCATTATTTAACGCATGCATAAGATTCGACGATGCGACGATTTGTCACGCTCAATAAGTTTTTTGTCAATTTCTCGATACAAGGGATTCGAGCGTCACGAGATATTATAATAAAATTTGAGCACACATAGAACGAGCCGAAGTTTCGGTATTTGAATAATGTTAGAATTATTCAACGTTCCCAATGGTCCGTTTCAATGCCACAGCTTTAACCGCGATTTCAGTCCCGAGGGGATTGACCCCCCGGTATATATAACCTGCGCGCGAGCGTAACTCTCTGTCTCTCGCTCTCTTTTCGTCTTTTTCATTTCTAACTGCTCTTTATCGCTCGATATCCGCGCTCGAAAGCCCGTTACAGCCGATATACAAATATATACGCACTCGCGTCTAAACTATTTTTTTTGCGAGCGTGCGCGGACGTATATTTTACACGCATCACAGAGATATATACACGCCGGGCAATTCATCGCGGCCACTTGATGCTCTTGCGTCATGCTCGTATTTTCCTACGCGTCGTCGATCTCTATCTCTCTCTCTCTCTCTCTCTCTCTCTCTCGTCGCGAGTACCGACGCGCGGATCATCGTCAGCATAGACCGAGGTGGTGGCGGGATGCGCGCATGCGTTTTCGGGCCGCGTCCGCGGGCTTTTTCGACTCCCAACATTGTACGAAGAAGTAAACAAAGCCGTTGCATAACCGCGGCGATGATTAGCGATTTCGATGCGTTTCTTTACATTATGTTCCCTCCTCCTCCTCCTCCTCCTCCTCCTCCTCCGAGTCTCCCTTCGTGATTTTGAAACGCGCGCGCGTTACGAGCCTCGTTCCACCGGGCGAAGTTTATAGGCGTTCGCCTATAGCCACGGCTACGAGCGCGATGCGCGGCTCGATTTGGAAATGCATTGGCTTCGGAGCTCTATATCGGTTTTAAAATATGTCTCGATTACGTATACCCGATGATCACAACGATGTATTTATAGAAGCGGCGATCGTTCTCAGGTTGCTCGTTAGAGTGAGAACGAGAGGTGATTTTATTCCAAGAATAAATTCATAATTTTATTCCGCAATCGTGAAAAGGCGTCGCGTCGAGCGGCCCCGCAGCGATTGCCTGGAGCCTGCAGCCGCCTTTCGGCACGCTTGCGCGCCTACCTGTGCGCCCAGTCGAGAATTCATTCGCGCGCAAGTATTCGTAAACTCACCAATGGTAAAAGGTTCCCTGGTGCAGGAAGCCGGCGAAATCTTGCGATCCACTTTTGCCGATCACTGTGTCATACGGTGCTCTGCCGAACTCCTCCCCTCCTCTCAGTCCGGCGCTCCAGAGGCGCTGCGCTACCTCCTCGGTAGCTGGGATCAGCCTGCCTTTGCACCGGGCACAAATTACTTATAATATACAAAACTGAACTGAAAAAAATTCACGGTTTCGCCTCGCAAAACAACTTGCAATTAAACTGAAAATCCAGGAGGCCGGGCTATCCACGCGCCCAGAACGCAAGTTAGTGGCAACATACGCAACCGAATCGGCAGTGCACTCGAGTTTTTCCGCGTTCAGTAGTAACAGACCGGGTCCGGTAGCACAACACTTGGCCGAAACGCCGAGAAAATGTATATGCCGCCTCTGGCCGGTATCCGCTTATCCCGCGATTTAGGGGCCGGGAGCCGATGAATCCTTTCGCCCTCGCTCGATATCCCCGACTCGCCGGCAGGAGCGTATCAGTCCTGTTACGACGGATTATGGACCGCGTCTGCTGGTCTCGCGCATCGAAGACGTCCGCTGGCTTGGACGGCGTGATGCCAACTGACTGGCTGGCCGAGTGTGCCTGCGCGCGCGACCGCTCGCGCTCGACGACTCTCTCTCGCCGCGCGTCCGTCGGCCCCAATGTCGCCCGCGACTATCTCTCTTTCTCTCCCTCTCGCCGCGGCGCGCTCGTCGCCGCTCCCCGCGCGCTCGCACCTTCGCGCGCACCGGTCTATCTATATCTATACGGGCACGTACGTGCGTCTCGCTCGCTCGCACCCGCTCGCCCGTTAGTCGAGAGGAGCGCGCCTATGTGCATGCATATATGGATTCTATATGCCCCGGCGCGCGCTCCCTACTCGCTCGTATTCTGTACACATACGCGTACGTAGAGACACACCGCTCGGGGAGAGAGGCGCGCGCTCGCGTCGCGTTCCGGGGGAACGTTTACGGGAGGTTTACGAGCCGCTCTCGCCTCCCCCCTCCTCTCTCTCTCTCTCTCTCTCTCTCTCTCCCACTCACGCACACTCGCTCACCGCACCCGTCCCTCCACGCAGACTTCGGCAACAACAGCGGCCCGAGGGAGGGAGTCGAGTAGTGGAGTGCGTTTCTGTCCTTACTACTGCTGCCACCGTCTCGCCGCACGGCGGCCGCGATACGCTCGCGTTTCGCGTCCACTATTACTGCAGCTGTTGCGATATTTAGCTCCTCTCGCGTCGCGACAGCCTCCGTAAGATACGATCTGCGACGGTCGGGGTGGGGGCTTTTTACGGTGGCGGACGTCATAGAGAAGGATTTGGGTGATGTTGGCGAGCAGCCGCCTACTTTAACAAACAATTATTATGTTTCTACCGTAAAAGACCCTCTAATGATGAAAAAATGATGAATCACGGGATGCTTTCTTAGATTAGTTTAGAATTTTGCGGAAATGAAAAGATGAGATGGAATGGTAACAATGACGCAAAATATCGGATAAAGCAATGGTTTAAAGACTTTTTAAACCGTTTCTATTTTTCGATTAATATAGAACCGCGGTTTCAAATTCGACAAATTCATGTTCCATAAACGGATCGTTGCGGACGGTGCAGTTAAGAATATATGTTTTACAATTGGAATATTCGTATTTTCTACTGTGCCAATTTTAATAAGATCATAAGTGTTATAAAGACACGAGATTGCGCTTGTCTTTCGTATAATCGCCGAAACTTAATAATACAGCAAGAATCAGAAGAAAAACTGTCGTTTTACTCGGACGGACAAATGTGCATTCTGGATTCGGACCAACCGAACGGACTCAATAGATACGCATAATATTCCGATTTCGCGCACCGCAACGGGGCAAAATTTTGACCCAGCCAATCTCTCCGAGAAGACGTAGGGAAAAACATCGATCAGCTACGTTCTACCCGGCGGGCGAAACCCTCTTTCGAGATAAATTCTAATTCGGAGCCTCGTTCTTCCCTCGTTCTTCCCTCGTTCTTCCCTCTCTCTATCCTACCTCTCTCCCTCTTCCTCCCCCTCTCTCTTCGCTTTCGGCTCTGGTTGCAACAACATATGCGATCCAGTGGAAAGGAAGAGGGGGTCTCTTCTCCCTAGCGAAAAGAACCGCGTGCCGGACAGAGAGAAGGAGCGGGGAGCTACTCCCAAGTTCAAGCGCGAGGCAAACTTGAAATTAAAGGAGATATACGATAAAAAAAGGAGTCTGTTCACCTGCCGGTCCTCCGCCCGTCCCGCCCGCACCGCGAGCTGTGCTCCCGCCCGCGCGCCGTCCGAGGCCAGAGGAGCGCATCCAAGGCGAAGGTGGGCGCGCAGATATCGCGTAATAAAATTAAGCGCAGGAGAGTTTCTTTGTCTCTCCCACCAGCCTCTCCTCCTTCGCCGCTGCACCGACGACCCCACTCTCCCTCCCCCCCCCTCTCTCTCTCTCTCTCGCTCGTCCGCTCGTTCGCTGCCGCCTCCCCTCCGCGCGGCGCCGAATTCGCGCTGACGGTGGCGAGGGTAAAACGAGGGAAAAAAGAGAGCAGGGAGCTAGTAGCTCGTACGGAAGAGAAGGAGAAGCAACCGATTAGATATCGCGATGCACGGGACGCTGATGCACGCGCATCGCCGATGCTCGGGGCACGCAGCGCTCGTGAAAGATACGAGTGCGAGGGACGATTGTTTTTTTTTCAATTTCCGACCAATTTTTCAATTTTTCCTTTGCGGCAAATTTGTCCAATAAACACGGCAATGCCAATATTATACTTTGAGGTATTGGATAATTTGCCGATCGCTTCCGACAGAAGCATTATTACGATATCGTTGAAGATTTTGTTGAAAGTGATTTTCAGTTAATATTTGGGTCTTAGAAGCCAAATCATATAAATATTGCTATAGGACCATAAAAATGCTCGTCCCTTTTCAGCAGATTGCAGAGATAAGCCTAAAATTTCGTAACGTCCATTACTCGCATTAATTACAATACAAGCATAAGCTTTAACTACTACATTTTCATACTTTATTAAATTTAATTAATAAACGCAAATTCAAGTTTGCATTACTGATTTACAATAAGCAACGTATAATTTCAACTATAGGTACGAAGATGGAAAGAAAAACAGTAAAAATCAGAGAGTATTTGATTAGTAGGGTTGGGGCGCGTTACTGCTTCCATAATATTATAAACATTACGCTGCTTCTGCATTGATTACGCACTTGCGGCATTCAAAAGATGTATCATATAATGTTTATAAATGTAGATATACGTAAGGGAGCGTAATGCGATGCGAATAATCTTTCTTTTCAAACGAACTTTTCTAAACTGCGAGCAAGAAAAAGGTTTTATTAAATCTAAGTTAATTACTGTGCTACTATTTCTTCTCGTATCTAATAGGTTTTCTTTAATAAAGTCGTTTTACAATAATTCCCGATACATTGTAACATTTAAATAAAGTCTGCGTCGAATTTGCAATATCAGCATGCGTATATATAATATACAAATAATAAAGAACATATGTACATTGTAGCCAAACTTCTGCAAAACGTACACGATATAAAGTGTTGAAAAATGCAGCTCTTGCGTAACCCAATATAAGATCATTTGTTTGTTATGGTTGGCGAATGATGATGTGCGCAGCACCGAGAGGAAATAAATAAATAATTGTATAGTAGATTACGCAAGATCCGCGGAAGTCATTAAATAAGTATCAAAGTTAAAAAGGGAATGAAAGCCTTTTCCAAATGCACTTGCGGTATTACATTTTACACATTTTTCCTCTTTTTATTTCACTTTCTGCAGAGTTATTATTATAAATGATTCTTTATATACTTTATTACGCGGCTCCGTTCCTCATTCAATCTTTTATTGACTATTTTCGTATGTTAATACGTAAAAGTATTGTATAAAACATTACAATTAAACACGGAAAAGTATCTCATTTAAAATATTTCCTTTTCACTTATATACACGCACTTGAGAAGCAAAACATATTTTTATATAGAAAGAAAAGAAAATCATGCTTGACTTATCCAACGTGAACAATCTATCATGATTCTTGAATGTGACAGATTACAAATGTTGTCATCAAGTACTGTATACATATTACCCTTCAATAATATATATAATTTTGGTAATTTATGTCCTCAGTGACAATTTTTAGTAAAAATTTACATCTTATATGACCTCACAATGCTATTTATGTGCTTATTTTTGTATCCATATTTAGAAAACGATCCCATTCGAATGATCCGAATTTATGAACTCCATTTTTTATGAAAGCACAGAAACACACAACGTTAGACTTAGCTTCTTCATTCGAGCACACGAGCAAAGCGACACCATTTTAGTTGCTAGGATTTACATACACGACCGTTACTTCGAATCACCTCCTGGAAAGTCTCATTTATAAACGAAGTTTGCATAGTTAATACTGTATATATATACTTATAGTTATGCTTGCGCGCGCGCGCGCGCGCGTGTGTGTGTGTCTGTGTATACTTAATAAAATACTGTTTAATTAAAGAATCTAATTTTGCCTAAAAAAATTTAGGTTATATTTGGAAAATAAAGCTAACATGTACTCAACTATATTGACATATTGTAATAGTGTCTCATTATATTATTTTATTTAACTAGGTTAAAATATATTTAATATATATTATAGTGTAAGTAATGTTCTTATTATATATTATTACTACAATGAAGCTTTTTCAGTTTTGGTAAACAGTACAATTTTTTTTTAATTCATAGATTCCTCCGATAACTATAACTACGCTAAGAAAAGACAGTAAAACTATTTTTGTTTGTCAAACTACTCAATTGACAGAAAATTTTAATTAATTCCCAGCATTCACGCTTGAAAAAAGACTATAACATTCTTGAAAATTATGCATACTCAAAGGCAGCGATTGTGAAGAAAAAGTAGTTGATACTAATGACGATTAACGTATATTTGCCCACATTCACGTCGGAATTCAGAGAAGTCTCTGCAGCGTTAGCATAATCAATAGATTAAAGTTCCCGAAACTCTGTTTCATTATTCAACTTCTTCTCACTCATTATCTCTCTCTCCCTCTCGGTCTGACTCTCTCTTAACATATTCGGAGTTCTGACAGCAGTCAATAGAGTCGCCATCAGCGCCTCCACCTATCTACGAAATTTCACTGATCGTAAAAACTTGCCTAGTATTAAGGCCGGTGCGCCAAAAGTAAATCATGACCATTATATATATATATATATATATATATATATATATATATACCTTAACGCTTGTTTTTCGAAATTCGACGATCCGAGCGCACTTGCAGCCTCTCGCACCTGCGCACACGTCGCGATGCTCGCGCCAGCCGAAGCGATCGAGTTCCTCGGCCGCTGCCGCGTCGGCTCCGACGCGCCGCATCATTGACCTTGACATTGACTCGCTGCTCTATTTTTATCGCTCCTCGGTTCAACGTCTCGGGCAATTCCTGCACGTTCTCTCCTCTCCCCTCTACGTCCATCTGTCTCGCTCGCTCTCCTTCGCCTCCCGTCACATCTATATATTCCTTTCTCGAGCGCGTCTACGCTCTGCGCGATGCTTCGTACCGATTGCTTCAAAATTCGATGAAATTATCTTGGATTTTTTAGCTCTCTCTATCTGTACTTTCTGCACTTTTACACTTTTATCGCGTCATGCAGATGCACAACATTAGATGCACAACAGCAACGACAACTTTATTTCTATTCTATCGCGATTTGTCGCCATTCCATGTCATTATAGGAGTACATACAGTTCGACGAAGCTAAAAAGAAGTCATCGAGGAAATTTCCAAAGATGAGGACGGCAATTTCGATCATTTTCGCATTTTCATTACAAATATTTATATATACTTAACAAAAATCAGAGGCTTGTACAGTGTAGGAAGCTGACCGGAATCTACTGGAATCATAAATTTTTAATTTATGTAATGAGCGAGTGAGAAAATAAATGGCCGAGCCACTTAAATTGATATTAAAACCAACTACAGTTGACTTGGAAGTAAAACAAGAAATCTTTAACTTAAAAATACCGCTGCCGTACTCTCTGATTTTAGAATGATTCGTATTATAATACTGTGTACGAATATGATATATTCTTCACGTGCTGTTAAATGATTCAGCTATAACTGTAAATCAGAGATTACTTGCATTACCTGCGGATCGCCCTCCTCTCGACGATGTGCTGAGTCAACGGATCAGTTTCGACCGTTATTGCAATTTACCGACACCTCGGTCGACACAACTTCGTAATCGAATGTTTCGGCCATGATCAAAATACCCGGCACCCTGCTTGTGGATGCTCAAATTAATAAGATTTAGTTTATCCTATACATCGTTTATACGTGCATTCATATAAGTATATGTGTACATCTACGCATAGAAAATGTATATAATATATAAAATAGCTGCAATAACGAGACACCCTGGATTACTTTTACTTGGGATATTTAAAATTACTACTGTATACATATACGAGTAAGACTTTTTAAACTTTTTTTAAACTTCCCGGGTTGATCGATTTGAAGAAATGTTTTTATTTTTCAGTTGGTAATACTGTCAGAGTTATCTCTCCAGTTTTTATAATGTCTGCAATTATTCAAAGAAGTAGCATTAAATTTTATGCGCGAAATGAAATATCGGCTGCCGAAATGTTCAGAATGTTGTAGAAGGTCTTTGGTGAAAAGTCGATGTCAAGAGCAAGTGTTTTTGATTGGCACAAATGGTTCAAAGAAAGTCGAGAACACGTTGAAGACGAACCACATCAAAGACGACCAAGAACATCTACCGATGGGCTACACGTCGACAAAATGAAAGAATTGCTTTTGCAAAATCGTGGATTAACTACTAGAGCCCTTGATGATATTGTTGGAATTTTGAAATGGACCAGTCAACACTATTTTAAAAGGCATTTTGTGCCTGAAAAAAGTGAAACCTCGATTGGTGCCAAAAACATATTTTTGGCAAAAACAGTGTCGCATGGAGGTCTGCTAAACGACGGTTTCGGACTATAAGGACAAGTAGGAACGCATAATAACTGGAGATGGGACTTGGGTCCACGCTTACGATCCAGGAACAACCGATCAGTCGAGCGAATATCGCGTCGAAGGAGAGCGTAGACCGAAAAAATCACGCCAAGTCGCTCAAAAATCAAGGATATGCTCGCTGTTTTCTTCGATTATCGAGGTGTGGTGCATTATGAATGCCTTCCAACCGGCCAAACGGTTAGCAAAGAATATTATGTGAGTGTTATGCGTCATTTGCGTGAAGCTATTCGTCTCAAAAGGCCAGATTTATGGAAAGAGAACTCTCGGTTTTGCATGACGATAATGCAGCAACTCACACTGCATTGATTTTACGTGAACATTGCGTCAAAAATTCAATCCATATCACTGCGCAACCACTCCACTCGCCTCATTTAAGACCGTGTGACTTTTAGCTTGTCAGCAAACTCAAAAGACCACTTCGGGGACACGGTGAATTAGATTTAGAAGACTAGATAAAGATTTCAAAAGATACAAATAAAGTCTTACTCATATTTGTAAACAGTAGTAGTTTTCGAAATGAAATGTATCTATGTTTTCTCAAAGGTGCTATCTTTCAATAAGAGATGCCTCTTTTTGAAAAAAAGTACTACTACTACAACACCTACTATTACTACTACTTCTAACAACAACAACAACAAGAACCATTGCAGCAGCAGCAGTATTATCAAAATTGTCAACATAATAATGATTATATGTGAGTTTTCTTGGAAGAATGCTTTAAAAATTAATTACAGCAAATTGATATGTAATAAATAAGAATCAGGCGAAAAAGTTAAATTTAAGAAAAGTCAGCAAATGCCAATTGCGCATACAGCAGAAAAATTGAACAAAATTCATTAGCAAAATATATTAATGAATAAATACTAAGTTTTGTATTATGTAATCGTGGATTAAAATAATTTTTATGATATGCAAGACACGTAAACTAACTAATCTTCAGTTACATTGAATTATAAAAAGATAATGATATCATTTACGCATTTCGACAAACCGCGAATGAACTCAATAAGATTGAACGAGCTAAAAAAACGCGATGCACAGATTATTTCGAAACAAAATGTGAGCATTCAAGTAGTACGAACTTAATCGCCAGCATCGCTAGAAGCCTATGTATATTTTTCTAGCTAAATACTTAGTTGAAAAGTTTTTTTCCTCGTAATTAGATTTAACCTGTCGGAGTACATCGTTATATTATTCGGCAAATACAAAATCCAACTTATCTATAAGCTGGATGTTTTGTGGCTATTCGATTCGGTAAATAGCTCTCTCCCCCTCTCAAAAACAAAGAATCGAGCGATAGAGTCGGTAAGAGGAAAAAGAGGGAAGAAGATAAAACGGAGCTGCGAAACAAAATACACGCACACCTTCGTCGGGGCAACTGACTCTGCGCCGCCGCGTCGCGCCATGGCTCTCTTTCTTCTTCTTTCTTTAGCCTGTATATATGTCTCTCTCTATTATATATATATATATATATATATATATATATATATATATATATCGCTTCTTCGTCTTTCTCCACCTCCTAAGCGCTCGACCAGCCGAAATGCCAGACAACGAGGGCATCAGCCCCCATGAATCACCAGGCATGCGGGTCACCTTCACTTTTTATGTAATTTTGTTAACTTCTCCCGTGTATGCATGTATGTTGGGGTGTTTGTGTGGGTGTGCATGTGTCCGTCTGCATCTGCGTGCGTATACGTGCGTGTGCGTACGTGTGTATTTGCTCGTTCTACACCTCTTTTTGCGCCTGCGCCTAAAGCGCAGGCGAGTGAACTTGAGGTGCCCGGATCTCCCCTCTCGCCTATAATACTCCCTCTCTTATGCTCTCTTCTCTTCCACTTTCTCTTTCTCTTTCTCTCCCTCTTCTATATTATTCCTGGCGAAACGATTCTACACTCGAAGCACGGCTTCTCCCCTTTTTCGAATAGTCTCTTGCCTCCCCTTTGTTGCGTTTATAAAAGCAGTTAAAAGCCATTTATACGTCAAAGCATAGAACAGGTAAAGGGAGAGAAAAAGTGAAGGAGGGAGAGAGAGAGAGAGAGAGAGAGAGAGAGAGACGAGATACAGAATTTGCATAAGATCTACAGCACCTGAAAAAATCTGCATAGGATTGTTTAGGCATACGCTCTTTCCACTTCTTGTATTCGAATAGCTTTCGCTTCATGACTGCATCTTCTTTGTAGTCATAATAAAAGTCATAATTAAGAAATCTGTATTTCTAATAAAAAAGGGGTTTATTTCAAAGTATTAACGAAGGATAGTTATAAATTCTTATAGGAGATTATACATATGGCTTATAACAATTATGTGTCTTATACCAATTATAGATTGCTATAATGTAAATTTTTGGTTCTTTTCTATCAGAAAGATTTTGCGAAGCATTTGTTATTCTATGAATTTGAAGATTATAATTGAAAATTTTAAAGCAATCGGTTAAATTAGATGCTAATTCAATAAGGGCGGAGAAATGTCATCTGCAGTATACGTATTAAATTCGCTGTATATAACTAAATGAATATACATTACATTTTCTCTTTTGACAAGTATATCCTAAATTTCAGAATGACCAGAAAAACGTAGCGTACTGAAAAAGCGTAAAACGTTCGGAGGAACGTATATAAGTGCTGGCGTAGCATTATACTTATGCATATATACATAGTATTAGGTAAGATTGCGCAATGTTCCAAAATAATTCAGAATTAACAAAAGTGTTTCATATACATAATGACAGCGTCTGCGGGCATTGAAGAGCGTCTTCAATAAGAAACGCGTCACCGCAGGGGCAACGCGAATCTACGTAGCAATCGAAAGCACGGGCTAACGCGTGCGTCTCTAAGCGCACCGAAAAGACGTCGCAGTTTCGAGTCACAGACATGTTATTATAATATATTAGACCGAGGGCGCTCGGAAACCGACTGTAAGGAGTGTAAGTAGAATTGGACGTGACGGTGACGGTAGGCCCAGATATGATAATGTATGCACGCATAACTCGCATAACTATTTTCAAAGCCACGCGCAAGCTGATCGATCCCGTGCCGTAACACCTTCCGCGCGACGGCATCGGACGGCGCCGCACTCCGCGGCTCGTCCGCACGTGTCGTTGTGCCTAAACGTTTAATAGATGAGCGCAGCAGCAGTGGCAGCAGTGGCAGCAGTTCGTTGCGCTCCCGATTATTTCGGGTGCACGCGTAACTCGTGCGCGTGCCAGAGATCCCGCGGCCGCCCCCGGGGTCGCCCCCGCGCTCGGCGTTCGGCTATTTTTACAGATTATGCTTGTGCAACACGCTCTGCTCATTGTTAAACTTCGCACTTGTTATATCTCATATAGATACGATCTACTATTCGCGGCATCTTTAATCGCGAGGGCTACGAAGGGGCGGGGACGTACGCACGCAATAGCGTGATAATTGGCCGACTCTCAAATCTGCACTCTCTCTCTCTCTCTCTCTCTCTCTCTCTCGCTCACACATACGCACACTCATGAGAATTTTATACACGGAGGAAAATTTCTGCAAGTTTGAATAGTTCGAAAAAACGCAGGTTCTCAATTAATACGACAAAATGTTTCGACTACGATTACGCGAAACATAGCAATATGTTATGATAATCTTCGCATAATAATTGACCTATACAGTTTATAATAGTGCATTTCAACAGGAATGTACGAGTTCATCAGTTACCTTGTAATACTTACTAGAATTATTAGTAAATAAGTAAATATTTCACGGAGGGATGATATTTTTCCTTCGAAAATCATAAATTCAGGTACAACGTGCAGCTTTAATGCGCTTCTATTATAGTTCAATCCATAATAAAGGAGAATAAGGAAATGAAAATATTTTTCTTCCTTACAGAAAACTAAATTAGAATTTGGAAATGCTCACATTCATTGCTTCTTATATTTTATACGATTTTCCTATAACAGCTTATTACAATAAAAAGAAATTATTCATTGTTTTAATATCCATTACTCAAGATCGTCTAACACCTTGCTGAAGAAGTCATTAACAGAGCAGTTCTCTTGTACTTTCGTTCGTGAAAGGTGTATTGCCGCGTTAACAGCGTACCCCCCCCCCCTTCTACTTACATTACACATTGACACAAAAGCAAACACGGACTTTGCAGAGCGTTGAAAGAGTCGGGTCTATGCTAAGTCATCCGAAGGTATTTTGCATCGACGCAACTTCGGGCACCACAGCTTGGCACTCGGCTCAATTTGTCAAGATCCGCCAATGCGATAGAACACTTCTCGTTCGCCTACGAGCTCCCTCTTTCCTTATACACGTGAGCCCTCACACGCCCTAGTTCAGCTTCTGATAATAATTGTGCGCATTGCTCCCAACGTGTGTCGGATTCTATCCGATCATGTGTTTTTATTTTTTGGCACTAAATCAACAAAGATTTTATTCTTCGTAAATAGCTTTGTTAACCAAGCATCGAGTAAAATGTAATGAAGGATTCTTTTTACATTGATATCGTAAACAAAAATTGAAATATTTGACTTTGAATTTGTTTTTATGATAAATATTTTTACTTATCGCACATGCACCGGGCAAAAAAATTACGTTAATTTTATATAAATAGCTTAAATATTATCTGATGATTTTAAAAATACGATTATTTTTATTGCGTATTTACGATGTCTGGAAATTCGACAATTAGAAATTGACCAGTTGATTTTTTTTTTTTTTTTTTAAAAAGCAAAAGCAGTTGATTTTTCATTTATTTTTACTAATTGCCTCGTTATCCGGACAAAAATATAAAATAATTCAGTATTTCTCAAACTGATTATCAGAAAAAAAAACAATAAATACACCCGCGTGTCTATATATATACCGAGTGTCTAAGAACTGACTAGACACATTACCATATTTTTATAGATTATGAAAATCTAAATGCAAAAATAAAATTAACTTTACGTGCATTGTTATTAGTTGTAAGGCACCATTAGGATTTTCGGTCGAGACGTTGGTACTACAAAATGCAGGCGGAGACTCTCGCGGACTCTGAAAGAAATGAAACGAAACGCATCGATTAGTTTTTTTTTTTAAGTACGAAAACTTAACTTATACTAGTGTGGTCATCATCGGTCCTCTACTATATTGAAAACTGCGAATGCGGCATTAGCTAGAGAGACTTTTAAAAAGAGAAATATAAAACACATTTTTCATATTTCTGTTCCAAGCTCGCCGTCCTGTGTGCATAAAAAATACACCAAGTAAAATCTGTTTGTTTTCTTAGGCAGAGCTGTATGTATAATTCGATGAATAATTCGATAACTTCACTGAAAGTTAATTTTATTATGGCATTTAGAGTTTCATAATCTATACAGATATGGTAATGTGTCTAATCAAAAAATAAGTTTTAGGTGACGATATATATTCCAAAAATTGAGAGTGAATAGCCTTTATCGACAATCCCTAATTTTTACGTTTTTTGAATTATATTTTATAGTATATTTTATATAAAATAATACAATCGGAATGGTTTATTGGTATCGTTTGTCTTTTTAATTATTTTGGATAATTTAAAACCCTTATTCGGCGTAACATTTGAGAAAAAAGATTTTAAAAACATTAGAAATTACGCTACTCTTTAAATTTCTTATGATTATCAATTTTAGATATGTTATAACTATTTTTTCAAGGTCATTATCGGATTTATAAAATTAATAAATTTCACGGTAACTCTTTGTAACAGCAAAACTCGAGCTCGTATTAAAACAAAGTTACTACAATCGGGTGAGTGTAAATAGGTGAACAATTCACTAAAAATAAATAAATAATAAGTATGCCATCGCTGCTGTATCCGCAGTCGTGCTTTCAATAATTAAATTGTGATGATGTAAAAAGGTCATTTTTCTTTGGACATTACTTCTGCTTGTTGGACTATATTAAATAAATACGTTACTTAATTAACTAGTTCATCAATTGCATTAGCTGTCGAAATTTCTTAACTGTTGTACAACGAATTGGCAAATGTTTGGTATATTTTTAATATTCTACGCTAAAATTTTTGCAATTTCTTACACTTATACAAATTAGAGCTGTCAGCAACAGTTTAGTTAAAATGTTTTCAGTTTCAAGATGCTGTTTCCCAATCAAAATAAACATTAGGCAATACGAACGCTATTATTATGCAATAGCATACTAAAATAGTTTTCTGACTTGCCTTGTTTACTTGCAACGACAAAAATATTATTTCAACAATACGATATTTATTGAGTTATGATAATATATTTATATTATATGTTATTACGAAATTGAAATAAGATGATTTATTTAAATAGGTAGGAAGTGAAAATATATTACACACACACACACACACACACACACACACACATATGATATATAGAAAACGCATTAGTTAATATTGTTTAATTGAACATTCATAAGTAATAAATACATAATATTAATAGACAATTTGCAATTTCTTACAGTTGTAAGTATACTCTCATGCTTTGCTGAAAAAATATTTACTGTCAGCTCGTCAGGGCTTGACAATATTGATTGCTTGCAAAATTCTTCCATTTCACATTTAACTTTTATTAATGCAGGCTTTAAAAAAATGCACTGACAAACTTTCATGACCTTTTTTTCGTTCAAAAGTATATGCAGAATCTAAGGGATTAATCGCATACTCGATGTATAACTGAGCGCTGTTAAATACTTCTTAAAATAGCGATTTAGGATAACTATGCAATCAATTGTAAAATTTTTCTGTCTGGAATTCGCTAATATAGCACTTAATAGATTTACTTAATTGTTACGCACGAAAAAACTAGTAGGGCGCTCTTCAATATTTCATAAATCAATAAAGCTATCACAATTTAATAAGGCAAATATTTTCAAATCTATAAATTTTAATAATATTTTTAAATTTTATACATTTTTGCCCATTTTTAAAAAATTGAAAAATACACTATATTTGAATAAGTTTTGGTTATAAAAATTATAATATATAATTTTATTTATTCTGTATTCACGAATTTTTCATCAGGGGAGATCACTGTATAATAATTTTAGGATAAACAGCTGAATTTTGCCTATTAAATGAAAAGTCTATAAAACTTTTATATTCATCAGAATAATTTATAGTATTGAATACGAATCCTTACAATATTAATATAACGAGGGTACCCCAAAACGAAATAAACTGTGAAAATAGATTTAAAATTATAACAAATTCATGTAAAAAGTAAAGAGTACTGAGAAAGCAACAACTTATATCTTTAACATGGGGATTTATGTTTTTCATAATTTCACTTTCATTTTATTACACAAATTTGTGACAACCATTTTTTAGAAAGGCGTTTTTTAGAATTATTTAGAATATGTACTTTGATATGTACGTATCTATGATACGTATATTGTTTCTTACCCTTCTTCTTTCATATACACAAGAACTTGAAATAGATTGTACGAAAATCTTATTTTTTAATTACTTGATTATCCATTGCAACGAAATTCCTTTTCATATTCACATGCAGAGCTTATTATGACGATTTCCATACCGTTACTAGGTTCTAGCAATGCAAAAATTTTAGTTTCACCCTGATAGCAAAAATCATCAGATTTTTTATATTATTCTTTAATGCATTTGTGAAGATATTATAACGTCCTGAACATCGTTAACTTTAGCGACTTTCTACTAGTTCCAATTTAGAGAGTGAGACTTCAAGCTTGTATAATATAATTACAATTAATTTATTAAACTACCGTTTCTTTATTTGATTCGTCAAAGTACAATTCCAATAGACATTTCCGTTCATTTTTAAATTTTAAATGATCTTAACTTTATAAAAAGCAATATTATGAACCGTGCAAACAATATTATAAAAGAAATTGGCTAACTTTCGCAGTCATTTTTACATTTTAAAAAAGGACTATATGTTACGCATTATAAAATCAGGCGAAACACTCTTCAAGTACCTTCGTCGTCAGTTTACTAATCGCTAAAGCATCGGGGAGATTGAGACGGTGCTACGATAGACGCGCTAGACACATCAGTGCGGCCGCGAAAAAAATAAATAAACGGAAAGGGGCTCTTCCGACCGCAAAACTCGAGCCCACGCGGTCTCCCTGAAAACCTGTATGAAGCGAGAAGCGAAACTTATCACAACTACACATAACTCTCTCCATCTCTTTCTTCCTCTTTCGCTGCGTGTTGCACCGTGGAAGGGGGGGGGGAAGACGAGTTTAGAGAGAAAGTGTAACTGTTAAAGTAATAGCGACGCACAGGTGTAATCGGGATTGGGCACGCGAGCTCTTTCCCCCCCCCCTCTCTCTCTCTCTTTCTCTAGGTGCACACGTGCCGCTTGGAAACTCCATTTGTCGTACGTGCATGCACACACACACACACACACACACACACACACACACACACCTTTGCGAATGTAATAACGTTTTTCACTCGCCTTGCGGTTGTTCATTTTCCTATATTTGCGTGCGTATTAAGAGTGCCAGTTGTAATCTGCGTCATTTTAAAGTTTCTCCTTGGCGATTTTCTTCTATGTGGAACAAAAGCTTTCGAGGCTATTTAACGATTAATTTATATTTTTTCTTCTGTTGTCTTTTCTTAATCCTTTTTTTAATGTAGTAAACCAGGAATAATCTAACAAACAAATAATACATATAAAAAAAACATGCATTACAATTTCTACAGTTATACATACTATCGATTGTTATAAATAGAAACGGAAACATCTAAAAACTATTTTAATACATGAAAAATGAAAAATATAATCATATTTTATAAATTATCCAGTTATCATTTAATTTCCATACGCTTTTACATATATGAATTTTAATTACACTGAAAATGTTCTTAACATGATGAACTATGGAATGATTTTTTTCATACAAAGTATTTTAATTTAAAGGGAATATTATATGTAACCGTTCAACTATTGTAAATTTTAATCGATCTTACCACTTAGTCAAGTCTATTATGCATTGCTCCAAAACTTCATGCTAATTTGTCAGCGATTTGGACTAGAGTATTGAGAATTTCATGAACAAAAATTATAATTAAAATCTTTAAAAGGGAACTTTTAAACTACACTAGCATCTACACCATTTCACGAATTTATACATGAAACTTTGAAACGATATAGAATAGATGCAAAGAATGAGCATTGTTAAAGAAAATTAATAATAATGTAATGCTTACATATAATATTATTTAATACAGTGTTATATTTGAGCAACTAATAAAAATTGACTTCTGCAAACCTAGAAGAATATTCTTCGATATATTTTCTCATTCGCCAGTAATTTTAATTTCATTTTCTCATTTTCTGATATCTATGGTATAATAAAGCTTTTCTTACATAGGCAACTATTTGCGATGTTAAATCAATAAGTAATAATTAATTAAATCCAACCTCGTAACACAAGAATTATACCTTTATACATTTGTAAAGTTCAGCGAAACTCGGATTAAAATGTGCAATATTCTCTATAGATACTTTCCTCATCGATCAAACTTTACCGAGGAAAAATCACAATTCTAAAAATTGAAAGAATTACTAAGAATAAATGCTTTTTTTACTAGAAAGAAGAAATTGTTTTAAAACAGCATGGCGAGAGGAACTAATAAAAAATTCTTTATCCCGATTACGCACACTCCAGGCCCGGTGCAGCTCGTGTTATACATCAATTTCGTGGCCTCGACTCGGTCAAGTTCAGTGGCCTCGAAATTTCGAAATCGTCCGAGGCGCGCCAGTGAAGTCGTCGCGAGTAGCGGGATGACGACGCAATGCTACGATTTATCATTTTATGTGTGTGTGTGCGTGTGTGCGTGCGCGCGATCGAGCGCGCGTGTGGGTGTGTATACATATGCGAGTTCATAGTCCGCGATGAGCACTACTTACGATGCGCCAACCCTTTTGCCAAAAGTAGATTCCTTGCGTAAACGAAAGGACGAGGGCCGAAAAGTGCATTAGAAAATCGGCACTCGCGCACGATAGCACATAACGGTACATAAGATCGTGAGCACTTCGCGAGGAACAAGCGTGCAAACAAGAGCGAGGGAAGGGAGAAAGAGGAAGAGAGGGGGAGCCTACTTGGCTCGCGGACGGTACTTTCATCGGCCAAGTGAAAGCAATATGAAAGTGCTTGATTGCAAAGTAGAAAGGTGAAATGTACGATAAAAAGACGAACGCGCTCCCGCGGTTTGCCTCGATGTAGATATGTCTATACGTAAGAGTGAGAGAGAGAGAGAGAGAGAGAGAGAGAGAGAGAGAGAGAGAGAGGGAGATGGAAAAATACTGCGCTCGGCCCATTTCTGGAGAATGCGTCTCGAGAGAGGGAGGGAGAGAGGGAGAGAGAGTGAGGGAGATAGTTAAGAAAGCAAGCGCTGGAGCTAAATCAAAGCCGGCCAAACTGTCTAGAACATTCGAATCCTTCTGTTCATTACAAAGTTCCACTTTTTCTGCGTTTCTCCTTTATCTGTCTTGATAATGGCTATTTTTTTACGAGCAGCTTGCTCGAAGGAGAGGAGTAGGATATATCTGGAGAAATAAAAAAATTGCGCGTTTCATGCGCGTTTATATACATACTCGTTTCTATACATATATGCGCACTTATTAGAAAGTCAAGCGTAATTATTTAATAACTGGTTGTTTAAATATAATATGTTATGGTAATGTTAAAATATCAATTTTTAATATTCACCTTATTTATATAACTGTTCAAATCTTACTTTAACGCTGAACAATTGAAAGATTTAGAAAGCAGCTTTCGAAGTTTATCTCCCTGACTTGTTCGATTAATTAAAAATTTATGAAACGAATATTATTGAAACTTATTGAGAACATAATGATGGCGCACCCAGTGTATTCCGCACATTATTATTTTATATATGATAAATATAAAAATAAAAGAAGTGCTTATGTTTTAAATCGTGCTTATTATACGGATATTTATACTGAATAATTTTAATATTATTACTTAAGCTTACTCAATATAAAATCGTTTAAGATACAGTAATATTTAATGAGAAAATACTAAGTGTTGTAAGTCTCGTGGCAAAGTCTAGATTTATTAGAAATTATGAAAACTATTTCTATAAACCAATCAATTTTTTATTGCCATTCGTGAAATATTACTAGATTAATTGGTTGATCGTTTTGCATAGACGCTCAATTTGAAATATTTAAAGAAGAATATTTTAGTAAACTTAAAATTAATAAATTTGATGTTTTTTTACTTACTTTACAGCTCAAGAAGATTATTTTATTTAATAAGTATATTGTAACATTTTGTAGTTTTTTGTCTTCATAGATGATATAATCTATTATTTTATTGATTAGTCTAGCAAGTAATTGAGGGTGAAGTAATATTTGTTTGATAAATTTAGATTCATATATATATCAATGATTTCACTTGATTATATGCGAATACAATAATTAAATTTGTACGACTCACAAGTCAGATCGTGAGCGGAATATTTAATGAAAAATAGGCCGTATCGACGTAAATATTTCGATATCGCACTGTCGATAAATTCATGCGGTGTAATCGAGCATCGCTTCAAACACGTTTGTGTTTTCAGATTCGCTATTACTGTATTACTGGCTTCGATAAATCTCTAATAGCCTCTCCTCGTTGATAAAAATGGACCACAGCGAACACAACAAACCGAATGCCTTGGTAACGAAAACGTAAAGGTGCTGGAAACGTTAAAGTCACAACATTTGACGGAGCGTGGAAAGGCATCGTTGGAAATCTACCCACACATAAAATATACCACATGTTAAATAAGATAACGGATAAATTAGATTTGATATTGCTAGATTAATATACTAATATATAATAATATGTATAAAAAATAAGGTATTTAAAAATTCATTAATATCTAATTTATCAGCATAAAGGAATATTTTTTCTATTATCTTATAGGAGAAACTTTTTACTTTATTAAGCAATCTTAATCTTATCTGAATAAATTTAACAATTTCGTATTAATAATCATATAGGGCTGAAATTTTGCAAAATTAAAGAAAACAGCAGCTCACTAATTAATGTTATATGAAAGATAAGATAAGGTGTATTTGGGAAACTTAAAAAATTACGAGGCGCATTGCAGTAGCCCGTGAATTGGGATTTCGTTTAACGGGACCATTAAATGGAATTTGATTCAACGGTAAAGCTAATGGGAAACATCTCGCGCTTGCTTACAAACCGAATCATTTTTGATTAGTATATGCGTAAAATTTTCAGATAGAATCATTGAAACATTATTCTATCCAGACTGAATGTTGAATTACATGATTTCTGTATTTCCATTGAAAATAATAGCGTTACTCTCAGGTGTGTCTATTCTATAGAATAATTCATAACGGACCGGGGGTTAACAAGTGCCCGCCAACATTCATAAATTACTAATGTAGTTTTCCACGTGTTCATAGTACAACATGTGTATGTATAGTCATATACGCATCGCAAACAGTGCACGTATTATATATATATATATATATATATATATATATATATGTATATGTATATATATATATATATATATATATATATATATATATATGTATAAACGCATCCTGCGAGGACATTAACATATATCGCATTACACACGCGGGCATTACGGTACTTTTCAAACGTAACACTTTCTCCGCGCGGAGAGGCGCCTCTCGTATAATAATAATAAAAAGAAATGGGCGTGCGCGCGCACCTCTCGAAAACATCCTTCCCCCACTGCTCCTGGGTGTGTATAATACTCCGTGTGGCGTGGTGTATAGAAACGTAAGGCCCTGTCGGCTCTCCGTTGCCGGAACGCCCGGGCCATACATTCGTATATAAGAACGCACGAACGGTTACGTGTTCGCCGGGGCCCGCGTTACACGTAATTTCTTTCCTCCCCCCCCCCCGCCCAGCCGCTTCCCCACCTCAGTGCACGAAAAGCGGCCCGGTCATCGGCTTCTATACCGTTGCTCTACCACTGCGCGCGCGGAAGAAAGTTTTAAATGCGGAAGGAGCGCCTTATTCGACGCTCCTGCGGGACGTGTGTGTGTGTGTATATATCTACACATAGGTGGCGTATAAGGCCGCCTTTCGCGAGAAAGGTCCTCAGCTGGGGAGAGGAGAAGGGGAAGGGGGAGGAGTTGTAACAGGTGTCGATAAACCGGCGAACTTTCTTTATAACTATATACGTAATGTTGGAAAGGGGTGAAGAGAGGGCAGGGGGGGCAGCGGTTGAGGTCGATGATTCCTGCTGCAGGAGGGAGAGCTGTTACGCGAGAGTCCCGCGCGCGCGCTCGCACATCCGCCTTCGAATGTCAATGACGCCGCCGTGCCATGGTGTCCGCCGCGCGCCAGAGGATTACAGTCGTTGCACGCGTACGCTATATATCTATCTATAAAACGCGCGCGGGATCGAGCGCGGGATCGAGCGCGGGATCGTTGGGACTTGACAGGAGGGTCGAGCTCTTCTCCGATTTTCATTACTGAGCTTTCGCTCCCTCTGATTTCTTCGCTCTTTAGAACCGAGTCTTCGCCTGCCTTGTAAACTTATATGTTCACGCTCTAAATCTATTAATTTTTTATAAGATATATTTAGTGCATAAATAATCATATAACACTTATATACCAATAAATTAGTACGTAACGTATAGGTAATGTAAGTTTGTAACGGTTTGAATCTTCAAATAGCGACTTATTTTGGGCTTATAATCTGTCAAGTGATAATAATACTTTTATTCGCTTAATAATTCATATTATTAATTGAATCTTGATGTATGAAAAAAAGTACCCTACATCTAGCAGTACCTTTGTAGGGTGAAAAAATGTACTGATAGTCCAAATTTCCTCTTCCTGTCCGGAAAAAAATAAAGATATCAATTGGAGCATAAAATTAAAAAAACTTGGATTCATTGTTATTATGGCGATGATAAATTCTAAAATCTTACGAGCAAACAAATTTAGACGTGAAAATTTTATTGAGACGCTATGACAAATTAAATCGAAACTGTATCACTTAAAGTACACCAGCACACATATTGAAACTTTGAAAGCTCGTACTAATAAGATAACGAAAGTCACACATTGTTGAAGTTAATAAAAGTATCTAAAAATATAATATGGAATTTTATATCGTCGAATCGCAAGTATGGATTACTATCAAAATATTTATCGTATGAAACTGTTAAGTTAAATATTATAACGAATGTTTATATATTAATCTATAAAAATAATGCTTATTCTCTGTAGTACTTTATTAAAAAATATTAAAATAAATCGTTTGTAATTTATTTGATAAAATGTCAATTATATACAAATAGATATAGCAGAATCAATGCCCGAAAATGATATATTAAGAAACCGAAATGACTTGCTATAAAAAACTTGGACAATTACATGTCATGATATAGCCATTGTTTTCTATGAATTAATTCAAAGACGGGTCAACAGCACTAAACAGGGGCATCATATGTGAATTTCTCTTTTTTCAGTGCGATTAATAATACGAAACCATTTTTGCTTTTTTATGATTCAGAAGTTGAGGCCCCTACAAAAATGTACGAATTACGCTTATAAGCTTTCTGAGAAGAAGCTTTGTCTGAATTTTTTAGTGCTCAAAACGTTTGATATTTTGACATTTGTACGATATATATATATATATATATATATATATATATATATATATATATATATACATATATAATATTCGTCGAAGTAGAAACCGCAGCTGATTTTCTTTTCGTTTTATATTTTCGTTGCTATATATAAGCAAGCGTTCAGCGTCAGCATTAAATAAATTCGGATTCAGCTCTATTGCACTCGTTTCACTCTTATATCTTAGACGTCTATATAATCGATTGAGTAAAAAGCTTAAATAACTGCGTTCGTAATTTACAATAAATTTGTTATTATTGACCATATAATATTATCGACCTTCGCTACGAAACTGTAATTGCTCCGCAATAAATTATTAAAGCACACTTGATATATTTCAAGTTTGACTAGGCTTACGTAAGACAAGATCGGTCGCCGATCGGGTTTGGTTCGCGTTTCTAAAAATATACCCTCGGTAAGACCATATTAACGAGATTACATTATGTTTATGAAATTTCGCAGAATGCATTCTAGTAAAACAGGACGGAAATGCTAATTACTTCGAAGATAAAAAATAAGAAACTTTCTCACGTTTGTGTCGATCGCACCTAAAAAATGCTTTCGGATGTAGAAATTTTTGTATATATAGAACAATTGTCCACCCGCGTTAATTAACTATACGCTTATCGGAACAAAAAGTGGAACTCGTCCGTTGCCGATTACCGGGCATCTATAACCCCCCCCCCCTTCTTCCAGCGCCAACACAGCTGGATGAGGACGAAACTCTCGCGTATTGACCCGCAGTCGACAACCCTTCTCCCTTCTCCCCGCCGAGTGCAGCGCTGCGTTTCTCCAATTTCACCGGTTCTACGGCCGGTTACATTGTCACTTTCTTCGTCGACGAGCGCGAAAAACCAGTTTCACCGCGAGACGGAGTGCGCCTACATCCCACCCCTCCTTCTCATTACGATCCTCCTTATACTCCTGCTCGCTCGCTTTTCTGCATATGCCCGCGAAATTACAAGAGCAACCGCCGAAATGCAAGATTTCTCGGCGAATGTGTCCGTCGCGCTGATTACTATACGCGTACGCGTGAGGCGCGGTGAATGTATGCATATATTCGTAATTCTTGCAGTCGAAGCGATCCGGGATGGAGGTAGCAAGGAAACTTTTTGCGCGAGAGTGAAATTTTCATTCTTCTACCCAAGAGTTTTTGAGAAAGTTTTACAACGCTCTTGTTTTCTCCCATTATGCAGTTTTTCGATTGAGTAAAAGTTATACGAATTACTTAATTGATATTATTACGTTTAGCCTAGAGCCCATAACGATTATGCATATCCGCGAAGGTGAATAAACTTATTAAAAGAGCAAAATAACGAAATTCAAAGAGCCGCCTCGCCTCGCTTTATGTCGTTTATAGTTGAAGGGATATAAATCGCGAAGCTAATAAAAAAAAACAAAAACAAAAAAATTCGTTAAAAATGCCCGCCACATTTAATCAAGCACTAAAAGTCGAGCGTAAATTTCTAATGCTATAAATAACGATAGAATTATATCGCCCCTTTCTACATTTATATTTCATATAATTGTCTTAGGTGATAAAATTACATAAAACACTTAATTCGATGAATATCTTAATATTAATGATTATAAAAAGTTAAAAAGTAAGTGAGAATAGAAATGATTGTATTTTTTGACATCATCCAATTGAAATTAAATTTTTGCTTTTCTTTTCGCGTTCCTATGAGGGAGATTTTTTTATTCGTATTCAACTTTTATAAATTGATTAAATTTTCTATAACACACTTGAGCAGGCATGAAAAAGTAACTAAAGTATTATCTAGAAAATTATTTAAAAAAAAATTGTGAACAATCAATATAGCGTCACTGATATTGTAATTTTTATTTCAAAATTTTGCACAAACATAAATTGAAACGTTGCGTTGCGTCGCGTCCTGTCGTACGGATTGCGGTAAAATATTAGTTTCGATTAGTCGACGAATTTAGACGTCAGCTTACAATGGTGTTTGTTTTAACATGTGAAATTTCACGAACATACTAATAAAGAACAATAAAATTATAATTATATTCATTAAATATTTAATAAAATAATATACTTAGTAAAAAGCTTATAATTTATAAATAATGTCAATAACTTGAAATTATAATTACTATAATTACTATTAAAATTATTGAAACTTATAAGTGAGCTTGAGAGCGTTGCGCGTTCTTCCTTTCCTCTCTTCTAGACTCATCTTTGCAGTTGTTCATAGGCTATTCGATTTATTATAATTAAGTATACCAATCAAAATATAATATCTGCATGCATTACTAGACTAATTATACATAGCGTTTAAATATAAATAACATAAATTTTTTACATATATAATATTCAGATAATGAATTGATATAAGAAGTATTGTAACATCTGCAAAACAACTATTGGTTATTTTTGGTTTATAAAATAGCTTGCAGCATGTTATCGAGATCTGGTACAACAATCGAGGCTAAAACTAGTTTTTAGCGGTTATAGATATCGTGTAAGATAATATGTGAATATAACCTATTTTACTTTAGTAAGAAATCGCGGTTTATTTTTTGCTAATTCATTATGTGGTTAAATCAAAACAATTTCGATAATAAATTGGTGCTTCCTATTAATTCACACTGATAACGTTTGCAAATAATAAATCCTTGGAGGGCCAAACATTGAATGTACAATTAATTATTACAAAAATTATTCAATCAAATACTTCTTCAAAACAATGAAAAAATACTTTTTTATCACTTTATCGTTAAAATCGTAACTTCATAAAAAAATAATACATTTTTTAAATAGAATATGGAAAATGATTCTACCCAAGTTTCTTGACTTTTTGTAGTTATCCCAGCATCTTCCTGCACGTATGAAATAGGCATCTAAAGAAACCACTAACGTTCACAAATCGGTACAAAACAGACTACAGAACACTGCAGTATTAAATATTTATAATGGTTGTATACAAAATAGAAATATATACAAGAAGAAATTATTAATATATTTACTTTTAAAAATCTTTAAAAAGTATTACATTTTCATTAAAATAATAGCATGTATATTTTTTGCCCACTCTTAGCTTAATACACGTATGTATTTTATTTATTCTAATGATGTATCCTTTTTTGCTGATCTTCGGATAAAGTTTCTGGTTTTTTTCCATCTTAAAGTCATATCACTCGTTGCTCCTGAGTAATCGTCCCAAAATTTTAGTTACACCAACGACATCAAGCGAAACGTTCTGAAAGAACGATAAAATTAACTATACATATATTACAATGAACTTACGACTCATCATGTACAGTATGCAATCGCCGTAATAATATTCCCAGTGCCTACACGCGCGTAAGAAACTCTTCCCTTGTCATTATAAAACACTTAATTCCAGCAGAAAAAAAAAATGATAAACTCGATGCATCGTAAATAAGCCATCAAAGAAATATATATATATATATATATATATATACACGTGCGCGCGTGTACACACACACACACACACACACACACACACACACACACACACACACACACACACACACACACACACATACACATAGGACAAAGCAGTGAAGAGAACCTGCGACGCGAAAGGGAAGACAAGTTGTTTCTTCTTCTCACCTGCAAGCATGAGATGCGTATCGCGTGTCTTTCTCCACCCCTCTCACTCTTCTTCTCTCTCTCCCTTTAACCGGTCGATAGAAAGAGAAAAGAAACCTCAACCGCACAGGAAACTATACATCCTCTATATGTGCGCACATATAAGAGTGGAGAAAGTAAGTAAGTTCGCGCTCATTTTGTGCAATCGGCATTTTTTCAGCTCTGCGGGTATTGGCGCAGTCGCTAGTTCGCAATTGCATACAAAAAGAAAAAACTTTAAATATACGGAGAGTTTTGGTGTAATTCCTGTGTGCGTAAGTATACACTAATCGTATTATGTGCTTCCAAAATTTTTCGGACGAAATAAGATCATTTCTGGAAGGGAAAAAATGTGGTGACAACGCGGGCCTTTGTTTTTGGGATGTAACTTATTAGAAAATATTTACATACAACATTTGGATAACTTGTATAAGAATCTATAAATCCGCCTCTCTCTCTCTCCCCCTCTCTCTCTCTCTCTCTCTCTCTCTCCTTCTCTATCTCTTTTAGGTATGCGTGACCATCATCGGAAATACGTGCACGTGAGTTAGACAGCACTCTTACGGGCATTGTAAAAAGAGGCGTATAATTTTATTGCCGAGATGATTTACGCAAGGCTTAGGCTTGGGAAGCTTTTTAAGAGAGGAAGAAGCAGGTAAAAATGCAGACTTTATCTTTCATTTCGTTTCTATCGGAGATAGAGGGAGGGAGAGAGAGAGAGAGAGAGAGAGATAGAGAGAGAGAGAGAGAGGAGAGAGAGAGAGAGAGGATAGAGAGAGAGAGAGAGAGGAGAGAGAGAGAGAGAGAGAGAGAGAGAAGAGAGAGAGAGAGAGAGAGAGAGAGAGAGAAGATTGATGGATAATTTGGACCCCACCATTTAAATCCACGTCTCTTCAGTAATCATACTGTTGAGGAAAGTGAAGTTATCATGTGTGTTGATAAATATCGCTTTTACGACTTTATGCTTTTTTAAAAAAATCTAGCTATTTAGATAATAGACTGCTGGTTAGGTACATCATCAAACAATATGTTGAATTGATCATAATAAGAGATGTTACAAAACGCTGTGATTTTCTGAATGTAAATTCGTTGATTTTCAAGCGAAATTGTTTTCAGGTCTATTTTTCCGATGTATGCATTATCAATAGAGGTAAACGAATTACATTTATGGAGCGGGTTGAACACTAGAGAAATGGTAGTGCTTGCCTCTTATTATTTCAATACTTCTATTCTACAGGAGAGTTCAGAAATAAATAAACTGAAAATCAAACAAGCCACTTGACTCTAACATTAACTTCACATTATTGCGCTTTCTTAAAATATTAATATTTTAAGAAGTTTTCCTCGTTTATTTATTTTTAATATTCTATTCCAAAGTATTTACATTTTCAAAATCGAAAGAATGTCCTAATATAAGCATATATCTTTTCACCCGAATGCTATTTTATAAAATAACATAATTATTTTTATCAATTTAATATATAATTTACAATTTAGTATATAATATTATAAAATATTTGTCAGTTTAGTTTACAACAGTCGACATAAGTACAATTATTATCTTTCAAGTCAAAAGATGCAAAGATGCTAGACACGTGATGCATAATCTCTTCGGTGATTTCTCAACAAGTGTTTTCATCGCGCATGCCCATTAATTTTAACGATCGAAGATGCAGTTTTGTATGTCACCGATTGATAGTGCGGTAACGAGCCATACTGTTCCTATTTTAGTCTGTCACTGAAGGCGTACAATATCCTAATCGATCTTGATACCCCACGATCATCCGATTGATGCTCACGCTAGCGCGTTGCAGGTGACTGCGTCATCGAACGCCTATCCAAGCTCCAGTTTTCTTCTCTTTCATGCCATTATTATATACCGCGTTGCGTGCGCGCTTAATGAGCGTCCGCACCAGAGTATACACATGTACGTGTGTGTATATGAGTGTTTGCACGTCCGTGGGATGATATCCTGTATCGAACAAAAAAGACCTTGGGACGAGAGCGAGAGCGAGAGCGAACCGGCTGATGATCAGGGTCGAGACGATAGGGCAAGGCCCTCAAGGCCACGGTCCGGCGCGCTACAGCGCCAGCGGTGGTTTCACCTCTCTCTCTCTCTCTCCCTCTCGCTTCGTATATATTTTGCTGTTCTCTCTGCCCCCCCCGCTCTCGCTCGCGCTCTCTCTCTCTCTCTCTCTCTCTCTCTATCACACACACAGCAAACCCGGTGACATGCTAATAGCACCTTGTGTGCAGCGTGTGTACGCGCTCGTTTGTATCGCGAAAAAACAGACTCCGTCTCTCTCTCTCTCTCTCTCTCTCTCTCTCTCTCTATATATATATATATATATATATATATATATATATATATGCATAATACGCAGTCCGCATTCCTTTGCGGGACAGGGCTTCGATATAAAGTAGGCGCGAGCCTTGTGTGTGGGACGAGAGTCGGTCCTATACTCGATGGAATTCAAATTTACTGTGTAATTTGTTTATGCTCGGTATTTATTATGCCGCAGCTAAGTCGGCGTGCGGGCTTTCGTAGAAACGTCGATGTATTCTTAGTTTTCGCCCTCGTAGCAGGGAGGGGAGAGTAATTAAGCACCGTGTTTTTTTTAAGGGAATAAATTGTTCTGATGTATGCTGATAAAGAGGTAAATGAGAGGTAAAGTATGCCTCTCTTTTCCACAATGAAGGCAAAAATTATACGAGTTACACACACACAAACACAAAAACCAGTGCGGATTTTGTAACAGCAATATACTTTACTCTACGCAACATTTTTATAAGAAAGGAGGAGGAGGTGGAACTTATATATTAAAGAATATTTTATAACGTCCTTAGATATTCACCAGACGTGAAATGGTGGATTGGAATATGGATGAATACACGCATTAAATCACTGGTAGCAGTCGAATGCTTTTATAACTTCATACCTTATCATCTTCATTATGTATAATCAATTATCTGGGATAGAATTGAATTTTGCTTGCACTAATTATTTGCCTCTTTTCTTCTTTCGATCCATCTTCAATAATCCAATTTAAGATATATGGACAATCGTTAAAATTTTAATTTATAATTTGATCGTCGAACTCCTTTTCTAATACTTTTATTTACTATTTCTTTCATCCCCGACGAAAATCCAAGCTTAGAGTCTAGTCTAATATTTAAAATATAAGGGTCAGGAGTAAATCCCATAAGCATTTCTGAATTCCTGATACAATCGTACCTCGACATTGACCGTGGGCCTAGGAGGGTCCCGGGATATTCGTCCACTGCGCCCTCCGGTAATTTAATACTCGTATCTCCAGAAGAACTCGAAATCTCTCTCTCTCTCTCTCTCTCTCTCTCTCTCTCTCTCTCTCTCTTTCTCTCTATCTCGCTTTTTTGCTCTTAGAGTCGCTCAAATCCATTTGGCAGTATACCTACGTTATTACATTATTATGCCGCGGATTATAGACACAGCGCGGCGGTAGTGCCTCGTTTACCACCATGCACACATTGCCTACCCCCTATAATATAGCGCGGCGATGCACGCAACTACATGGGCGGCGGCACGAGATATAGCGTAATGATAGATAACGCGTTTGCGAGGTGATGTAACTACTTGTACCGTTCTAGCCCCCCCCCCCCCAACCACTCTGTCTTTCACGCTTATACCGAACCACTTCGAGGCTCTATACATAAAATAAGATGCTTCAAACCGTACGACATAGTCAAGGATAAGTAGACAAGTTCCCTGTTTTATTTTTTTTTTTTTTATTTATAAGCATTCTTCCCTGTGCATTTAACGATCACCGTGATCACGATCCGATGTAGGACACTGTGTTGATCGTGTTTAATTATACCTAGAAATAAAAAAGTTATTATTCATAAGCTAATTTTACCGGCGAATATTACTCTTTGTTTAAGATTTGGAAATTTTCTGAAATCTGAATAATGTAGAATAAATGCATTTGTTAAACACTTCACACTTTTATGATTTGATGGGCATAACATCGAGATTAAATTATCCATATTTACGAATTACAATGATAACGACTATTTATAGGTAGATAAAAAAAATAATATGTAGACAATTTATAGGTAGATAATTATAAATAAAAGAAAAATAAAAAATTATGTACATAGTTTTTTTTTAATTATTTTTTTTAATTATTTAATATTGTGTTCCTCCCTCATGTTATGTACTCTTGACTATATAGATTATTTATCTTGGAATGGATTTCGTGTATGTATTCACATAAATTTATAATACATGGTGTAATTATATAACATTATAATACATGAACTTAAATATGAACTTACATTGTGATATTAAAGAAAGAAAAAATCGTGACGAAAATGATTTTAGTTTACATTTTAAAATTCATGAATACTATTCTTTTTTCAGCTCACAAAAAATTTTGCTATCATATTACTAAGTAAAAATATTAATAAGTAATCATTTACGACGTTTAAGTACCTAATACTCTACATCAATAATTGTGTATCTAAAAAAGATTTGGTCTTCTACTAACTGAATTACTTTGTCTAAAAATAATCGAAGAATTTTCACTAAACAGAGTAAATATATTTGGTCGTACTCGTGTTTCCGAAAGAATGTTTCAAATAAATACAGTAAAATTTACTAATATACATAGTTTTCTTACACATTTTTATTACGAAACTTGTATTGTTCGATTCCAAATGATAAATAAGAAACATGATTATTTTAATACCACATGAATGCAGCTTTATACAATACTAACATTTTATAAGCACAGGATGAATATTTTACATTATATATATATATATATATATATATATATATATATATATATATATATTTGTAATTTTGTTTTTAAAAGATACGTGTATTTTTACGAATTTGAAAAGTATCGATTTAAGGTTCAATTAAACTCAAGAGAAAAATTATTCTGGAAAAGTTTTGTCTAACTAAATTTGATCTGAACATTGTTACAATATTGTTGCGTTGTTTTTAAGAAGTACATGCTGATTTGTTCAACAGATGGTACGAACGTAATGGGTAAATACAGAGAAGGTATAAAGCGGTGCCTTCAGAAGAATGATATTATAGGTAAAAACTATTTGTAAACCTTTGTTCCTCGAGAGGATGCTCTAGCGACTAAGAAATGAAATTGAGGGTGAACGAGGGTAGCCAAAATTACATGGGTTGTCCTCTAATTTTTAGTTTTAGGGAGAATATCGAGGTGAAAAATCCGTTCATTATTGATTATCCGTGCGCCATTATTGCAACTAATGACTACTTGTTCCATTTTCACTGTTTGTAATTTCTAATTACATGTGAATAAATGTATTATATTGATTAATCTGTGCTTGAATGCTCACAATTTTAATATATCTTCTCGGTATGATTTAACAAATGTAAATTTTTCATATGCGGACTTTTCAATTGGATGCAATTGGTAATTTGTAATTAAATATATTTTAATGAAATAACTGTATCTGTTTTGTTAACCACATTTCTCCAAGTGTAGTTCATAGGTGATTCGCAGAAGGACTCCGCATCTCTTTTATCTGTCGACTGATATACGGACGGCATATCGGAACCTAGCAAGAATTGGATGCGTCTGTTCTGAATAAGAATGAGGTAAGAATACCTGATATGATTCTGGTACGATTAGCGTATGTATTTCGAAAAGCTCGATGATGAACCGATGTACGAGAATATGACTTAAATCTTATGTGATTATCGCAAATGTGGATAAGGCGAGAATATCTTGACGATATCTTATAAGATGTAGCTATGGCATGGCCTAGAGAGATTTCTGCACGCGCTATTGCGATACTTGCAAATAATGCTTTGACTTTTTGCCAATATTAGTTTACTCTCCTTACTTACTATTCGCTTTTCACATTGTATATTGTTACTTTTTCATGGAGATTTTTATCTCAATATTCTTCCACAATTTTAATACTTTCATTAGTTCTCAAACTTATCTCAAATTCAAACTCGAGATCATACTAGATGCACGCACATTCAAAATTTAGTAATCTTCGCGTTACGGGACAGCACAGACAAGTGTTCAGGAGACGCTTACCTAACAGTTTTCAAAGTAATTGTATGTTGATAAGCATTGTAAAACAGTTGTCACACGCAGCCGGGCAGCGTAGACATGTACTATAGAGTGGTTAGGCGACCGCGATACGCGTCGAAACTCGCGCCGTACAGTACGACGATTATAACATCGTTACAACGGGCAAAGAGCGCGACACACCGGCATCAGTCCTTCCAAGTGTCGAACGCGTGCGTGCGCGGGACAGAAATCGGAGCCACCGATATGATGTTGTCCTTTTCTAATAACGCTTCACTGATGTCTGTGCACGAGGGATGGAGAGACGAACGAGTGCAGACGCACCATTCCGCGTCGTATTCAGTTGTCTGATGAATAGCGAACACTAAAAAGCCATGGGAAAAAAGATTAATGAGACAGAGAGAGAGAGGGGGGGGGGAGAGTGAGAGCGAGGTGAATGAGGAAGCGGGGGAAGTATCTGTAGAGCGTCGTGCTTCGGGTTGGTTCAATTCTTTGTACCGCGTTAGTATCTCATGTATACATATATATAGCTTCCTATATATGTATTAAAGATATATACTCAATGACGACAGATGCTCGATTGATATAATATTGTTGGTATTATTGTCATATAAAAAAGTAAAACTTTATAAAGTCTCCTTCCTCAATGACCGGCTTCGCGGTCAAAATCTGTCAGCCCTCTTGAGAATGTTATTATTTTTAATGATACGACCGACCCGTTATTGACCGAGATCTGAAAAAATTCAAAAAGAATATATATATATGAGCATATGTATATATGTACGCCGTTCTACTATTGCATCTCACGGTCTCTGTATGTATTGTTAATCTTTCGTGTATTGTGAAGGATATCCGCTCAGCAAGGCGATGCCGGTACACAATTATATATACCGATATTATAAATGAATTTTGATCATGAACCAGCGTTTATTTGAATAAATTGTTAAATAAAATGATGTTTTTATATACGCACGCATAAGTAGAAATACGGCATGAAATATATTTTCTCCAATCGTGTATAATTATCTTTATAGCAAAACAATTTTTTCTCATTCTTGGGATTTTCTGTAAAACATGCAATTAATACAGAAATGTATATATCTATATAAACGCCATTTAAAATATAGATGATATAAGCAGTATTATTATTATTATTATTTGTATTGCAGCTTTAATATCGAACGTTCGATTATTATATCTAATTCGAAAGATCGAGTGTTACATTTGATTAGTCTCATTGTAATTTGAAATAACATAATGCTCCGATAAATTATTCAGCGCGCTTATAACGAATATAACGTATAGGGATTTATTATATGTTATTTATGAGGATCGAGGAAAACTCATAAACATGCTTTATTTTATTACTGCAAGCGCTTGCCATGAATAATTTAATCCAGTGCGTGATATTCAGATCAGATTGTAAATTAGTTATTAGCTAAAGCATACTGTGGATGCGATTTGGCGTACGACGTATACAATTAAGGTAGATAATTTATTCAGGTCAAACGTTATGCCGCAAAAATTTCTTTACGTAATTGTATCTAACAAATGTTAAAAATATCGTAATAAAGTTGAATAATCTCGAGAAATATTTTGAAATTGCGAAAAAACGTTTTACTGTATGATATTTATATAGGCTTTATTGCCAGTGAAGAATAAGTAGTTGTGCCAGTTAATAATATTTGCTTCTCATTAGCAGTGGCTCGTATATTTTTAACTCGACAAAGCGAACGGATTACAATGTATATTCGTATACGCGACAACTGAGGAGATAAAAAAATTCTGACGCATATATTATTATACATATGGTAAAGCAAAGCAGAGCTAACAAAGTGAAACTGTCGTACTCGGTTTCTTAACTTTTCATATGAACATTATCAATTTAATATATAGTTTATGTGTAAATTTTCATTCCCAGTTCTTGCAACGTTGTTATTCAATTTATTATAATGTAGCTATTAATCATTCTTTAATCATTGTATTTCGCGACAATTAAGATCACGTAATTAATTTGATAGTAACAATTTATTACTCGTACATTGAGTTAATTAACGAATTTTAATTAATAATTGGACTGCGAATAAATAAATAAATAAATTATAGTATTAAATAAATTAGTTTAGTAGTACGTCTTCGTGCTTTTATAATTTATTGTTATATTTCATATTAGAAAGAAACATCTGACAAACAGATTTGACAAATATTAGTTTCAATAATCGCTTTTAGTTGCGTATTTGGACTTACTTTCAGGCGATACGTATATTTTAGATGGTAACAAAAGTGCAAATTACATCTTTTTGAGAAGCTTCCTTAAACTCATGTCTCATACTCAAAAAATCTCAATTCATCCCAACTTTTTCTATGTTTCGCCGATATACACTAATTATTATAAAATATTTATATAAAAGTCTTCCGAAAGTTGAAAATATATAAACACAAAAAATATTCTATAATTAAATTAAAAAGGAGTTCACTGATATAGTCAGATGTCCTACTGATTCTGAAGGGAAACATAATAATATATGTTCTTAGCATATTAAGATATTTACAACTTACATATCTGATATCTATGTTAGGATAACTTTAATTAAAATATTTTTCTAAATTCAGTAATATATTAAGACAAAAATGCAAACATAATAATATAAGTAATTATATTGTAAATATTTTCATAGTAAAAAAAATATTTTAGCTAATATATGATATTGTAAAGACTGTAAGACCGATAAAAATATTTATTAATTTAAAAAAAAAAATTCGTATACCAAAATAATATCTATAAAAAAAAGGTTTTTAAAATCTTCTGAAATAAATTAACAAAAATGAACTACATAACGCAATAACGTCTTAAAATAATGGACCATTAAAAAAAATGGCAAAGTACATTTTATATGCATTCCTATAAATAACAGCATGTATAATTTATGTATTACAAAATATATCTAATTCTCTATAAAATAATAATAAATAAATATTTTTAACGAAATGCAACTCAATAAAGTAATGTAATCATTTACAACGTGCAGAGTTCATTTTCAGATCATTTTATTCACGCGTAGACTCATAAAAAAATCAATTATCTTGAAGCATCGATGTTTTTAGGTAAATATTCTTCTGTTATTCATTCTGATAAGTCATTGTTATTAACAAAAGCAGATATGAATTTGCCAGGATCGTTCCCATAAAGTTTATGTTGATTTTTTTAATAATTAATTTATGCATAAAAGATTTTAAAGTATATACCGAAATTTAAAAAATGAGACTTTATTGGAAATTAACTTTGAATTTTTTAACTACACACGTTTTAAATAACCAAATATAAAAATGAAAATGATTTATAGTATATTATGAGTAGATTATAGATAACAATCATCTATAACGACAGATTATTTATTTATTGGAACAGAAGATCATACTTTCTTGAAGGATTAGGATTTATGAGCTCAATATTCGCTCTCCAATAATTAGAAAAACACTGTTTTGTAAAAAGATTCCGAGAAATTCGATTGACAGGAATGCAACTTGGATAATTGAACTTTGTTCGGTACTTAACAATAGTAAATAATTAGAAGCGCTTATTGCCTGGGCTTAATCTACTCTAGATATATTTATAACATTTTTTAATACCGTAAATTAAAAATTCTAGAAAAAAATTTTTAAATTATATATAAGCGAATATCTGGCTTTTACACAAACTGAAAATATTAATCTGTCATTGAAAGGAACTACAAGAAACAATGTGGAACATTTGATTGATTTGATTTAGTCGACAAGGCTTTGAAAATATAATTCTGTTAATATTATAGGACTTTTGCCATTCGTTCACATCGTGAAAGAAGTTATGACCTTTTAAGTATTTTTCAAGGTACATTTATTTTCTTTGTATATTCTTTCTAAAGATCGGACTAACCTATTCTAAATTAATTCTACCTTAAAATATATAATTAAAAAAAATGATTTTCATATGATTATATTATCATATCTGCTTTTTTTAATAACAATGAATTATCAGAATAAATAGTAAAATAATATTTACTTTAAAACATCGATGATTCAAGACGAATAATTATTTTTTATGAGTTCACGCCTGGTCAAAATGATGTGAAAATAAAGTCGGCTATTTGTAAACGATCTCATTATTTTATTGAGCTGCATTACTATTAAAATTATTTATTTATTATTATTATTTAGAGCTTTAGAGCTAGATGCATATAAAATGCACTTACCATTTTTTTAATGGTCCATTATTTTAAGACGTTTATTGCGTTATATAAATTATTTTTGTTAATTTATTTCAGAAGATTTTAGTAAACTTTTTTTTATAAATATTAATTTGGTATACGACCATTTTTTTACTATGAAAATATTTACAATATAATTACTTATATTATTATATTTGCATTTTGTCTTAATATATTACTGAATTTAGAAAAAAAAATTTATTAATGGTTTTTTAACATACATATCAAATTTGTAAGTTGTAAATTTCTTTATATGCTAAGAACATATATTATTATGCTACCCTTCATCACAAACAGCGCATCTCACTATTTCAATAATCTGGTTTGTAACTTCGTCATATCATAGAACATGAAAAATCATCTAATAAGCTAGACAATTATTAGAGTAGTTTTTTTTTAATATTTATATTTAAAGATATTTAGTTTATTGATCTATAGGAAAATAAAATAAAATTTTATTAAATTTTTGGATGGCTGTATTTTTTAGTATTACTTAATCAATTGTCATTGCAATTGGCCTAAGGCCACCAAGTGTAAGTGCAATGTCCGAATAGGACAGTGCACACGCACTTCCAAACTAATCAATTATCAGAGTAATAAAAAGCCATAACAAACACTGTAATAAAGTTTCTCAGTGAATCTACATTATGTAATAAAGAAATGTTTTTTATTTTAACTGACTAAAATCTTCAAGGCATTATTATTAGTTAAAATAATAGTGTTTAAATGTAGTGGTCACTAAATAACAGTATTATTTTATAATATAATAAATGCCTGATGCGTATGAGATTAGTAGGAGCTAATAATTTTATGTTTGTAACCATGATATTCAAGGAACTGTTTAATATATATAAACGAAGTTATTATTATTATGTGTTTAAATTTTAGGCCTCCTGAACACAATCTCTGCAATAAAAAAGTTGTTAACTGTTTTATGCTAACTTTTATCATGTCAAATAAGAATCGCTAATTTTGATTTCGTATTCTCAAAAACCATACTTTTAGTTAAAAAATGATTCCATATACTATACGTATTTGTTGCTGAACGAATCGCTGTATAATTAAAATACTTCATTTGGCCTTCTACAATCCTTGATGTTTTGATTGTCTATTATGTACTGCATGTAATTTCATCTATAATGTATTATATTGACATCGCATTAATCAGGGCGCATAACTTAAAACTCTAATATCTAACAACAACTATATCTTTCTTCATTAAGCTCTACCGCGATATGTTTTCATAAAATGAACTTCACTTTCGAAATTCGGTTGCAAAAATATAGGCTTTTCGGCCAACAAAAAGAAGCAAGAAAAATTAATGCATTTATAACTGAATATATATATATATATATATATATATATATATATATATACATACACACGATTATATCAATAAATATTTTTATCGATCTGACAATTTTTATAATATAATATATTAGCTAAAATAATGGCAGTCGGACTGTCTTTGTTTATATTCACCTCAGAAGAATCTGAAATAGAACTTATTACTAAAATAAATTATATTAAAAATTAAGAATAAAAATAAAATAATAAATAAAATAAAATAAAAATAATAAAAAGATTATTCTATGTTATTAAAGGACAACCTGATTAACCCCATCACCTAAATTTAAATTTACCACTTGAAATTTAAATCCTCAGGAACTTACTTATTCTATTATTAATTAAATTTATATTTTTAATTTTTAATTTTCTGATATAATTTATTGTAGTAATAAGTTCTATTTCGGATTCTACGGGGGTGATCATAAACAAGGACAGTCTAACTATCATTATTTTAGCTAATTCATGATATTATAAAGACTGTATGATCGATAAAAATATTTATTGATTTAATTCGGAACAGTCGACATCAGTACAATTTTTAATTTTAATATATACGATTATTTTTATATACAATGCTCATTATCTTGTAGTTTTTCTTTCAGTTAAACAATACAGTCTTCGGAAAATTATAATTATTTCATAAAACTTATGAAATAAAAATCAGTTGCCAAATTATGTAGTCCCGTAGGAGGGGGAGTTCAGAGCCTAAGTATCAGAGGACCTGTGTTAAAAGCCTCTCTGCTCATACTTTCAACCCTTCATTTTCTATTGATTTGTTTAAAATTGCTTCGTCTCCAAAGACAGTGACGTATATATAAATGCACATACAGAAAAAAAATGAACATGTGAGTCGGACCCTGGCACGCGGCACTCCATGAGAGGAAGCTCTGCCGCGCTGACATTATCCACACACGCGAGCTTCTGATTCAGCGTTATAGCTGCTTATAGACATCGCGTCGCTTCATGTGATACCCAATGTAGCCGGCTATATGCGTCACGCGCAAGTACTGCTTCTCCTTTCTCTCATACCTGCAGGCTGGTTGGTGTCTTCGCGCTCTCGTCTCTTTCTTCGTACGGACTAAGAGTACATGTTACAAGCGTGGCACATGAAGCTGTAATGCGTGCGCGGAGGAAGAGTCGCACAAAGCGCCTCGTCACGTGACGAGGACGCGCTTATAATACTTTGTGTCATAACACCAAGCCGTTTCTTTCACAATAGGTCTGCTTGATGTATATACATATATATATATATATATATATATATATATATATATATATGTGTGTGTGTGTGTGTGGTGTGTGTGTGTGTGTGTGTGTGTGTGTGTGTGTGTGTGTGTGTGTGTGTGTGCGCGTGTGTGTGTGCGCGTACGTGCGTGCGTGTGTGTATATATATATATATGTATATATATATATATATATATAAGCATATATAGGAGGTAGATGTATGCATATGCACATATAGGTATATGCATATGATGTACAACCAAGCCTATATAATATCCAGGTCGAGACACCGTTACTTTTACTCCACCTCCTTTCTTTCTCTCTACTCCCCCTCGCTCCCTCTTTCACCTCTTTCTAACCGCACGCGTTCGCGTATGTGTATATGTGAATGCATATTGCACGGATGCGAGATGCACCGTTTTTTCCTCACCATCCGTCATTTCTTTACAGTATTACATATACGTATAATCGTGTACTTGCTATTTGAGTAATATTAAAGATGTCATTTTGACGAAAACGCGATTTTTATAAAGGATCGTTAATAAGTTCAATAAGAGGGAAAAGTTATTGGAGCAGGATCGACTTTAAAATTAATCGATGCTGTGAGCCATTATGAATGCGTTCGGTTGACTTTTTATATGATTGTAGATAATGGAGTATATGTCGGAGTATTGAACGCAGAATCTTTCAGCTTTCTATATACTTTTCATTATTATATTTTTTTCCGTTGAGTAACAGTCGTATAATAACGATTCAGGCGATCTGATGATTCATTATGCAAATGAAATATAAAAGAATCGTTCCCGTTCGTTTTAAATATAAACGTCTCGCTTTCAAGTACAAGAGATATACGAAGTCATTGTTGCATCGGCTGCGACAATTAATTGCTAATCAGAGTCGCGAATTGAATTAATGTCAATTATTATGTAAAGGGAACTGGGGCTCTTATACTTGGAAATTTCACAAGTAGGTAATTTCCTCTTTGATGTTTCACGATTTTCCAGTGTATTTTCTAAAAAGCTTTTGTTCAGAGTATAAATTATATATGCTTCTTTTAACAACTGTACACTACTTAAAAAAATAAGTTATTTATTCTTTTAAAAATCTTGGCAATTGATTAATTTTTCTAGAGTTTACAATTAACTCAGGTAATTTATATATATGTATATATATATATATATATATATATATATATATATATATATATATAGCATTTCGAATAAACTACACAGATGCATCCGCGGCAATTCAACTTTTAGTATGCGTGAACGAGTGCAAATTATGTACAATACAATCAACACCCGCTGTCGGTCGACCCAATTTTCTGAAAGAGTGAGAAAGAAAGAGGGACGTTCGAAAGGTTCGAGACTTTCATGGCTATATAGTAGCAATATACACGTACACTCACGCACACATACACACACACACACACACACACACACACATACATACAGGTAGGAGATATGTAGGTCGATGTACCTGAGGTGTATATTGTTTTGTCTTTTTAGGTTCCCATTCTCGATTGCCCCTGTATAAGAACCGATATTTCACCGCTTAACCCAGTTATGTGTTATTTTTATACAAATCTTTCGTCGCTATAGATTGATCGTACAACGATATTATTGACGCACGCAGCACGCTTGTAAATAAGTTTATGTATATACGTGGCTCTGTGGACATATATAATATAGTTGCGCTTGCTTTCCCTCGACTCGCATTAGGCCATTTTAAAGTGCTGCATTGATAAGGCGAGAGAGATTTATCTTTTATGTCGATACAGCGTGCAATTTTAGTGGCGAATCGAGCGATAATTTATATATATATATATATATATATATATATATATATATATATATATATATATAATCCGTTGTAACGGTTGCGAATACTTTCAGTGTATTTTCTAAATCCGAGTACATATGTATAAATGTAACAGGTTTCGTTATAGAATTAAGTTATGAAAGTGTATTCGCAGCAGCAGCAGCAGCAGTAGTAGTAATAGTAGTAGTAGTAGTTTTTTTTTTTTTATGTTATTTAACGTCGCTTTATTTATGCTTCCAATTATCGGTGCTAATCAGCGACGGAGGTCTACGATGTGTTTGTAAACAAAGCACATGAAAATTATTACAGCGATGCCTGTGTCAATCGGCCAAGACCGGGATTCGAACTCGGATCACCAAGTTACTAGTCCTTCGCTCTGGCGATCGAGCCATCGTAGGTCTCAAAAAAGTAGTAGTAGTAGTAGTAGCAGTAGTAGTAGTAGTAATAATAGTAGTATAAGTAGCAATAGTAGTAGTGCAGTAATAGAGGCAGTAGTTTAATTTATCTTTTTTATATTTATTATATTTTTTTTTATTTTATATTTACTTCATTTTTATTTTTGGTAGTTATTTTTATTTTCGATCCCACAGAAGAGATTCGAAAAACGATAGGCTGAATTTTATTATACTACCATAGTATATTATTTTATAAAGACTTTAGAATCTATAAAAATATTTGTTCATTTAATTTACCACACTCGGCATAAGTGCAATTTTTAACTTACAAGGATAGAATCACCTCAGCGGAGAACCAATTTCCTCCAGAAGGTGAAAAATGAATCAATTTTAGCAAAAGACTAAAAATCTTACCGTTTTTTTTTATTGAAATGGACCTTGCTTTACATCAGTTTTAAGTAAATACTAAATCAAAATAATAATAAATTTCTACTTTATTATTACATATACAGTTACTCGTGGATATGAAAATTTTATACTTTCTCGCCACTTCAAATATCTCTTTCTTAGCTGAAGAGCATAACAATCGATTTGTTTCTAACTGATCTTTTCTTATTTGAAATTACAATCAATTTAAATGATCTGAATTTTTTAAAATTTATTAGAAATTTTAACTTTAAATTTAAACTTTTTAAAAATTTCTAAATGTTTACATCAATGTTCCAATGAACAGTATGTATATTATATATAAGCATTTAATAACAAGTGATTTTTAAAAAATAATTTAAAAACAATAATAAAAATTAATAGTAATGAAATGAGACTATTTTAATAAACTCATAGTATTCAGTCCATTAATACTATGAATTTCTTAAATGATTAATTTTTAAATGATTTTTTAATAACGAATTGTACATAATATTTTAAGCCATAGTAACTTATTGAGTATTTCTATTTATTCATTTTTTTGTATTTAAACCTTATACTATATATATATATATATATATATATATATATATATATATAGATATATATATACACATATATATACATATATAAGGTTCATTGAAACATTGATTAAAGTAAATATGTGGAAATATTTGAAAATTTTATCGCGTGATTATTTAAATTTTCTAAAAAGTTAAAAAAATTCACATCATTTAAAATGATTCTAATTTCAAATAGGAAAAGGTCAGTTAGAAACAAATCGAATTTTTGCTCTACAGCTAAGAAAGAGATATTTGAAATGGCGAGAAAGCATAAAATTTTCACATCCACGAGTAACTGTATATGTAATAATAAAGTAGAAATTTATTATTATTTTGATTCAGTATTTACTAATGGAAAGCAAGGCCCAATCAAGTAAAAAAGCAAGGTTTTCAGTTTTTTGTTATATTTAATACATTTTTCACCTTCTGCAGGAGATCGGTTTTCCGGAGTATTGAGCATCTGCTTGTTAGATTGGAATTAGAAGAAATATAATTCCATTTTATTAAATCCATCAGAGCAATATGATCAATCAAATAAAGAAAGATTATTATAATAAAAAAATCTGCACATAAAAGAGTCCTATTATTTAATCTAACTGAAGCTGCCTGCAGATGGAGTTTGTGCTTCTCGCTGTATCAACTTCGCGCAGCTATCGTAACCCACTCCTTTTCTCTAGAGTACCAACGACGCCTCTATTTTCGCTATTTAATATAGTATCTGCAACACCATCTGATAAATAAGGCCATTTAATATAGCATATGACAAATTAAAGAAAAGAAAACGACGGGCGGTGTCGATAAAATAGGCGTTAAGCTCTAAAGAGAAGAAGGCAGAACAGTCAAGAGTAAGGCACGGTAGCTATGCGATGGATTTGTTAAATTTATAGACAGATAATTAACTGCAAAACTCCATTGTTGTAATAAGATTTTTAATTGGAAAAACTGAAGCGCAAAGAGACGTGGTTGAGATAGTTGCAGCTGGTTGTATCGATCAAATTGCTTCATCTGAAAGAATTATATTTTTTAACTTTGGTTGCCACGAAATATAAGCTTCGATAAATTGGAATTAGAGCCCCTCGTTTACTTCTACTAGATTTCAATGTATTTGAAATTCGTTCTTATTTAATTTGTATTTATCCCGAATATTGAAATACTACACATGGCTCGTAGTAGCTAATGAGACGTTCATTTTGTCTTAGGAAGCAACAAAACTACGATTTGATATCGTAGATGCTTTGATTTGAAAATGGCTTTTGAAAAAAAAACTGCACAGAAGTTTTTGTAAAACTTTTCATAATTTGATTATCGCAATTATTTTATTATTAAAAATATGGAAAAATAACGTGATTGTTATACGTTTCCAAGCAATGTACCGACCAACGTTATTTCGTAATTTCGACACGATCTTTCATGGTAACCATTTCAGTTTCGAGTACATTACACAAACGACGGGCTACCTACTGTCAGATTAATTAAAATTTTACATAGAGAATATAATATTTACTTTTGGTAACAGAATATTCGCACTATATATAATTTACACTCTCTTCATTGAGAGGTAGAAATATACCGGGTGAAATATTAGTTATGTATACCTGTAGTTGTAAGCTGAGCGTCCGAACATAGAAAAAATATACTACTTGCCGCGTCACTTGTACTTCCCTACAAGAATTAGCGAAAACACTACAAATCAAATAAGGAACGTTTCTTTACTTTTCTTGTTTTACACAACCCCTTCGGCGTTACGCAGGGCGACCAGCTTTTAACGAGCCATCTCACGTGCATGCATCAATCCGGGTCTCTTGCCGTCGTCACCGAAAGAGAAAGCGAGAAAGCAGCCTCACCGTTGTGTGTACGCACGCTGCATGCGCATATTACACACACACACACACACACACACACACACACACAGACGCGCGCGCGCGCGCACGCATGCACATGGAGATATCTGGGTGAAAAAGAGAACGCATCGCGTATTATCGGAAAGGCGACTACAGCAACTCGGGTTAACGACACGAGCGATGGCGACGACAGCGGCGGGTCGCAATGATGCGTACGCGTATCATTGGGGTGGTGGCCGAGGCGACTCCCGTGGCGCGTCCGCAGGATATCCGAGATACGCGATACATCGACCGACGCGCGAGTTGGACGCGATGGCGCTCCGACCTCTGCGGTTTTATCAGTCTCCGGCCCCGGTGTGGTGTTGGTGTTTTCTCTCTCCTTTCTTGCTCATCCCTTCTCTCTTCTGCTCTTATTTTCCCATTTTTTATATTTCACTGGTTTGGTGCGGATAAACGTATATAGAAGGTTATACATTCAAGTCCAGTTCATTTCCTCCTCAGGGGAGTAATGCCTGGATGGCGATCGCATTCAGTTTCTTTACTTCCCCCTTGCGCGGCCCTGGATCGAGCGATGCCTGATGATGACGCGTGTAATACTTATGGCGATAGAGAGAGAGAGAGAGAGAAAGAGGTTTGCCCGACTCGTGGAGTTGAACAAACGGGACACACGCGTCGGTTTTATTTTTAGATTATTGTACTTAAAAAAAATAAAGCATTTAGATATAACACTATAAATTATTTATCAATTCATAAAACACCATACAACGTTTTTTTTTTTTTTTTTTTGAACCCTCAGTCGAAACTTTCTATCTCGATTTCGGGTCGAAAAGTGGAAAAGTGAAGTTTATACGATCGATTTTGGTGATCGATGATATGACATCAGATAACCCTAAAACATCGTGATCTTATACACCGTGAAACATCTGTATACAGAGCCTAAACTAATTTATAGATAACAATGCACGCATTATATCATGATTATATTTGTCAGTAAATGCAGTTGAATAGGTTATGTGCGTCCGGGATATAAAAAATACAATTGACAACTACAAATACAAACATGATATATATTAGGAATGACTTAAGAGTGTAACGGTACCATATCAATAATCCAGGGGTTCGGATAATATAAATTCTAGAAAATTTTTACAATATGTAGAAAAAAACAGTTTACTGGAAAAAAGAAAAGGATGTTTTTTCTTTCATCTTTCTACTGATAATATTGACTAATAGTTCAAATATATTTTATACAATGAGAGGCGCGAAAGTATAAATCATTAAGTTTCAAATTCGACTGTTATACACATTATATTTGATATTTTCACTTAATTTATATTTATTATTTAACATTTTTATTTAACTAGTTTCTGTTCTTTTCTTTTTCGATGTCTATTTTTGATTTTCATGTACGTCCCAACCAGCATAACGTCGTCTTTGCCTCTATTCTCTAAATGTCAATTTAACACAGTTATACTTATTAACAATTAGAGAATTCCAAGTAATTGTAAATGTTTAACCTGCTGTGCTAAGTCCTCAGTAAGTCACGAGCTAGCTATATATGATTCGTATTAAAAAATTCGGAGAACGCGTCCCCCGGTGAAGCCACGAGCAGCACGCGACAGACGCATCGTCCCTCGGTCCTCCGCTACGCGCGCGCCGGAAGCCCATGATGATGCTCGCACGTGCGACTAATTCTTCTGCAGTAGCGCTGTGTGCAGCTGCAACGATAGACCTGCCCCGCGCCCTCGCGCGCCTCCCTGTCCTTGTATCCAAATCCCCGAATCCTTTAACGCAGTATATATATAATATGCGCAAGCTTAGCCCGTAAATTGTCGGGCTTCCTTCCCCTTCTCCGCCTACTACTATTTACTCTTCGAGCGGGTGGCTAACTATAGACCGCCTCCCTGATTTCTGATCGCAGTACGGAGCTTCCGAATGGGGAACGGATAATGTTAATAATAATCGAGGTACGATCGCATCGTGTGCAGTTCGCGTCGCACGAGAAGTCGCGCGGGAAGGCATGAAAAAGGATACGCGGGGAGTTTCTAGGTTAAACGTATGCCAGCAGCCGTAGACAACGATCGAGAGTGGCCAATCGTTTTATTTAAATAACATACGCAATTTCACGAGACAAAACGTAAGCAGCAGTTTGGTACGCGCGCGCGCGCGCCTGCTGTTTTCAAAGGGAATACAGACATAAACAGATTGACAAGGCTCGTTTTGAGAATGTACACGCAGATCATCTAGTAGAAATCAGGGGACCTATTCAGATTTGACAAGAGATAATAATGATGTTTCCTTTGTATTTTCATAATTCCATAAGCTTGCATTCAAATATGACAACAGAATGGCAAAGCTGAAGAAAATATAAAAAGAAAGCATTCGTATTAAACAAAGTGAATTCATGACATTTCGGTGACAGATTTGGCTCAGAATAGAGCAGGGTAACTCTTATTACCTTATTACAAACCATCCCTTTCAAGTTTTAACACAGAACACCCTGCATTACTAAGATATATTTCTGGCTTAGTCACAAGACTTTTTACTCTGAAGTCACAGGAGTTTTCTTAATTCAAACCTCTAATGTTGATGTTCGATATAAAAAAAAATTTCAAGCAGAATAGTTCCGAGGACCTAATATTCCAAAATGTATAAGTTTTTATATATTCATTCAAGATAAAACGTACCAAAGTTACTGAATTTCAATTCTAACCAATAACTGAGAAACTTTTTAAAAAAAATTTTATTTGAAATGTTTTAATATGGAGCGTCAAACATAGAGGTTTGTATTACAAAAACCCTTATGATAAATTGTATATTTAAGTTTAATAAAATGAAGTACTACAATTGTAACTTAGAATAACTTACAATTGTAAGTTAGAATATCTAGTAAATGGCAGACCTTTATGTATTAAATTTTTACAAAGGTTTTTTACGTACATTTTAGTTCAAGAGAGGATTTTAGAATCGTCTTTTTTAATCAGGTATAGGAAGATTCCGATGAATATTGAGGATGTGTAAATTATTGTACCATACATATTAAAAATAAACAATAAAAATCATTTTTTTTAATAAATATTATTTGAAAGACAACGTCACGAATAAAAATCAATTCTTTAATCGAGCTAATAAATAAAAAATAAAAAAACGAAAAAATTATGTATCAGCATGTTGCAAATTATATTAAACAAAAAATTGTTTAGTAAAAAAATTAACATGCACGCTATAGAGAAATTCGTAACTTGCTACGTTAAAAACGTGTAATAATTCAAATTAAGTTCATAATTTTGTTTTGCTCCAGGCTGCTTAAACATTATCAGAAAGTTTTATGTATAAAAAAGTTTTATGTATTAAAAAGAACTATAATTTTCTTTTTAATAAAACATTCGATTTTGAATTTAATTTACAATGATATTATTTATCAATTGCAGGACAGTGTAATGACCGCCAGTGAATTCAATAAATGCATGTACAAATGATATTGCTCATAAATATTATTTCACACAATTGATAAACGATTATATAACATATTATTATGTATTAATGTTCATTAAGCATAGAATAATATTATGACTATAAAACTTTCAATTTGCATATACTAAAAAATTTGCTTTTATATAATTTTATTATTATTAAATATAATTAAATTCTGTTAAGTATATGATGTATTTTAGACTTGGTCTTGAACCTCGGCACCGTTCAAACGTGTTTATATGTGACCGTCATAACAAGTTCCTTCTATTATCGTAATTGTGTAAACAGTGATTAGACTTGTCAGTGCATGCGAAAATTAATTAATTAAGTCTTCTCTAGAAGCAAGTGTTTCTGCTCAAGAAACACTTGCCCCCACTTACTTAAAAAAATGGCTAGCAATTCGCAGTATGTAAAACCTAAAGTATCATACGCTCAAATGGCAGAACAATCGCAGTTTCTTACAAGAGAACAAGCAATAATTTTAGGTTCCGTAAAAGGAATATCTATTGAAGACTAAACTGTTGCTATTGTTAAAATCGTTGAATCAAAAAACATAAGATTCGTTTCGAGAAGTTCAGACGGAAGAATCTGTATCTATCTAGACTGTAAAAACCCGCGGGCAAACTTACTGAATCACACTGAAGCGTAACTATAGATAAACACACTCTCGAAATACGACCATTAATCTCAAAAGCAAAGTGTATCATACTTTCGAATGTCTACCCAGTTATACCTCATATTGTTATTATTGAAAAATTGTCCAAAATAAACATTGAGCCAGTGTCGCAAATTTCCTTTATAAGAGCAAGTATTAATGATCGACAGTTTTCTCGCGTGCTAAGCTTTTGCCGTCAAATGAACATCTTCCTCGAAGATGTAAACATTCTTCGAGAGACTCTTTAATTAGCTATCAAAATCTATCTATCTATTTGTCAACGGAAAAATATACATACTGTTTATGCAAAGAAGAAGGACACGTTGCGAAATTTTGCAAAAATCAATAAATATTCTCCCAATCGACCATAAATACTTCCTGCACCGAACTAAACAAGAATATGTCACAGCTGTCGAATCAAATCGAAGAAGGCAAATCAATCAACACGAGCAAAAATCTGCCTTCCTGCAATGAAACACTGTCCGTTCCTGCTACTTCAGAATTTTTACCGCCTCAACTTCTATGAACTAAACGAACTTTATTTTACTCAGAAAGTTCTAACGACAGCGATACCACCAAATTCCAGTAGCATGACGTAGAAACTCACACAGAGAAGGAGTTCAAAATTTTCGTTAAGCAAAATAAAAATAAAAAACCGAAAAATATTCAATCTTTAGAAGAGATTGACAAACAAACGGAACACGCCAAGGATATTTTTGAATAAAATAACAATAAATACTCGCTGGATTTTCTCAAAACAATAAAATTTCTTCACGTTACTTACGATAAGTCTAACATAATAAACGTAGCTCATACCTTTACTTATGATATTCCAGCCCTTTCTAACATGCTCAGTGACATATACCAAGAAAATATTGATAAAAATTTAAGAAATCGTATTAAAAGAATTTCTAAACGACTGTATGATCCAAATAACGTAGATAGCACAAGCGAAGATTGAAGCCAGACTTAAAACTTTGTTTGTACATATAAATAATAACGGTATAATGGCTAGTTTTTTTTTCGACGGATTCAAGATATTGAAAGAAACCTTGCCAACTTTGACGTCATAAAATGTACGGAGTCTTGGCTTACTGAACAGGACTGCCATCGGTTTCCAGGATTTTTAATATTTAGAAAGGGGGGTATTATTATATTAATTCGTCAATGCCTAGCGTTTACCACATAAGTATAAAGATTTACCACGTAAGTAAAGTAAGTATAAAGATTTATGAATTATGAAATTCATATCTTAAAAAAATATTTCTGAAACTTCATTGACTTACTTTTGACATTTGAAGAATTGCAATAAATACAGATCAGTTCCTAGTCTTTGTGCTATTGCTTTCGCCATATGTTCTCTCGTAATTCGCCACTCTAAATTTATTAGTATAATATTTATAGGACCATCCTTTTTTCTTAACTTAAATGCGAAATACAAATTTTATATTAATAAGGAATGATAAGTGTTGTCCAATTGAATCGACTCTAACATTAAGTTATAAAATTTATATTTCGCATTTAAGTTAAGAAAACAATGGGCGGTCCCATAAATGTTATACTAATAAATTTAGAGTCGGGATGGAGTATGGAAAGTAGCACGCATGCTGAGTTTTTCAATTTAATTTAGTTCTTAAGGATGAACTGAAGCGGTTCGAAACGTCGGACACCAAAGGTGATTCTAAATTTAAGGTGGTGGGGGCAGTCAAGTTGTCCTTTACTAACATAGAATATTATTTTATTTTTTTTATTTTATTTATTTTTTATTTATTATATTATTTTTATTTTTATTTTATTATGAATTGAATTACATTTTTATTTTTAATTTTTGATATAATTTATTGTAATAATAAGTTTGATTTGATTCTCCGGGGGTGAACATAAACAAGCACAGTCTGAGTGTCATTATTTTAGCTAATATATTATATTAGAAATATTGTAAAGCCGATAAAAATATTTATTAATTTAATGTATTATAAGTCTTTAATTGGTACACCTTTTCATTTTTATTCAGTATCAATCAAAGAATAAACGTACAATTTTATTCTTATAAGTTTTCTACGATTTTCGTTGATATTTTTGTTCTAAGTCTAAGCTTGTGTAATCTACGTTTTTTTGGTACAAATAATATTGTATCGCCAAATTTATCCATCGAACTATGAGGTGTAAACTTTAATAATGTAAAGCCAGCACATAATATCTATGTATGTTATTGAATTCCCGGTTTTACGCTTTCGCAAGTTCATTGGGACACAATTTACCAAAATATAAATCAAGAATTAAGCATATTTGTTGGTGTCTTTAATGCACACAATACTTGTTAGAACTGTGGTTTTTCAGATAATAACGGCATTAGACTTGCCAATTCGGCAAAAAACTGCAATTTATTCTTACATAACACTGATTCAAAGACATACATCAATAGACGCATATTATACCTCAAACCTTAATGTTACGAACAGAATCGAAACTAGATGTAAAAATTAGTATTAAGCCTTCAGCGTTTATAAATTCTAGAATAAAGTTTTATTAATCGATTCCATTCTAGCTATTATTATAATTAGTTCTACGAGAAATGTTTTAATGTTGTTTGAATTCAAATTTAAAATAAGATATTTTCTTTATTGCCGATAGTCATGTTATAGTTTATGTTATATGTTTATAGTCTAAGAAAGTAGAAATGCAAAGATAAAATTAATTTATGATTTTGATTTTTGGAATTATTTAATCTGATACATATTAAAATAATGCGTAATAGTTTTTAAGAAATTTTATAATATCGCGTTGCCATTATATATATATATATACATAGGTTTAGTATTTCTTTTGTAACTAAATATAGTTATAAATTATATTGCGAGAAATGTTTACTTTTAAGATGGGAAGTAATGTAAATAAGAGATTGATTAGTATTGTATTTGCGGGAGAATATATGAGTAAGAAATGTTATGCGATCTCCTCGGACAAAACGGCGCCGCACGAATTATAAAAACTGTTTATCAATGATATGTAAGTACACACGAGATATTGAATAATGCTTAACGAAATCATCGGTGGGCGATTTGAAATCTTATTTTATAAGATATAATTTGAATTTTTGAATTGGACTCAATTAATTAATTTAATTGTGTTTGAATTGAAATTAATTAATTATTGAAGTCAGGATCGCGAGCAAACCTTCGTTAAAGGCCACCAAATTGTATACAACTAAGGTATACGCTTGATCCGTACCATGACGGGTAAAACCGAAGATTTTCCTGAAAACTGACTTCTATATGATTTACAACTAAGGTAATCAAATATTAGTCGGAGGAAAATCTTGAGATTTTACGAAAGAGGTTTGACTGGTTATGCTTCCATAAAAGCAATTGATCCGTACCATGACGGGTAAAATCGAAGATTTTCCTGAAAACTGATTTTTATATGATTTACAAATAAGGTGATCAAATATTAGTCGGAGGAAAATCTTGAGATTTTACGAAAGAGGTTTGGACGGTGTCAGATTACCACCTCGGGTTCTCCGGCCGTCCGGCTGCGCGAAGTGTTTAGGCTGCGATCGACGAATGGGGCTTATCGCCCGAAATTTGACCCGCGATAAGAAGAAAGTCTATAAAGGGCGCTGTTTGAGCGCAGAAGGCATTAGTCGTATCCCGTCTGTACGCTAAGGTGATTGCTATTTATATTTTCTTTTCATTATATATATTAAAATCAATTTAATTAAACACTGTTTTTTAAACCTTTATTGTTTTTAAACCTCCCAGTAGTAGTATATCACACTTAACTTAACATTTTCTTCTATAGACATATGCGACAAAATAAATTTAGATATGCATGATGAGATCTGGAGTTCGAATAATAGGATAATGATTTTTATAAACATAAATCTCGAAAATATTCTATAATGTAAGTGTTCTGGATAGGAGTTGAGGTTGATAAATAAATATAGAAATAGTTAGTCTTAAAATAATTTAATTTATAAAAGTGTTGACAATCAAAATGAAGCTAAGTGGTTCGCACTCGGTGACTAATTTTAATCTATCTGCAGTGGGCTTATCGACTGGCGAAGTAACCTCTCATCGTTGTTTATTATTGTTTCTATGGACACTATGAATGACAGATGAAGATTTTTAATATCTTTCAATTAAAACTATTTCAATACATTTAAATTCTTTTATTTTTTTAAAACAGGTGCTTTTAAATATTTGATTTTAATATTTGATTTTAAAATATAAAACTTCCTTTTTTTAACAGTTCATATGAACTTATTCAATTTAATTTTATTTACCTTTTTATTTTCTTTTTCTATTTTTTTTTAATTTTCACATAAGATTATATAATTCTAAAATCAATACATTTAATTTATTAATAAATTTTTCCAATATATTTTGGTACACTCTTGGTTGTCTAACGACCAAGACGAGTTGCACTCATCATGCGTTGGCGAGCTTCATTTACAAGGAATTACATTCCACGAGGTCTATGACGGCCCCAAATAGATTTACATCTAACTGGTCGTACGACATAATGACTACGAAGCAACCCTGTTGTATCGCACGTAAAGAATCACCAAAAAATTGCTCAAATTTTTATTAATAAACTTTTCTTGTGTAAGGATTATCAATCATATTTCATTTACAATTTTACATCTCTATCTGTCATTCGTATTGCCTTACAAATTTTAACAGAATTTTTACAAACAGGATTAATTTTAATATTAAATTAACAATAATAAGACAACATTTTAACATTTTGCTCAAATAAATTACATAAATTATGCATTTTTCTGATTAATTTAAATGAATACTTTTTTACATTATACATATAATTACATTATAGATAATAAAGTTTATTTGATACAAAACACTAAGAAATCATTTAAGTTTATTTCTACTCGAACTAACTGGGACATTTATGTGGATCAACTTACAGTAGAATACTACAAATTTTTAACCTCTGAATATAACAATCTCAGCCACAGTGTAAAATATGATAATTTCGTCGAAATTATTATTAATTCGAACAGTTAGTAGACCTAGAAAAAGAAATACTATAAAACAAAATAAAACAATTAAAAATCCGGTACAGTGGTGGGATCTTGAATGCGACCGCGTCAAAAGGCTCAAAAGTGCAACAGAAAAAATGAAATTATTGGACGAACCTAAAAAATTTAATTAACTATAAAAAACAGTATGCTGTGGCCAAAAAAACATTTAAAAACAAAAAAAAGCTGCTTTCGAAATCTTAATTCTATTTATGTATGAAATCAGTGTAAAATATTTAATAACTGTTGGATTGAAACTAAACCACAACATTCTATCGAACATTTACAATCCTTGAATAAAATACATCGTTCTTGCTAAAATCAGTCCTCTTTGGGTACAAACTAATCCTTATTCTGTTCCTAACAACGGAGATAATGAATTTTTTGATAAACTTTATAATTTCTCAGAATTTAACTTAGCCCTCGATTATAAAAAAGAGAAATCTACTCCAGGTAGAGATGGAATCCAAGTTTTCAAGCCCTCAAGCTTTTTCGAAAGGAAAAAGCAAAGGACGCGAGGGATACGACACGAACTGACGTACGCACGAGTCGAACCGTAAGAATCAATTTTTCAGTAATTCGAGCGATTTTTCGTGGAATTCGGAATGGAAATTATGAATAGACTATATCTATATATAATTTTTAAAACTGCCTTTTTAGAATACTATATATATATATAGTCTTAATATTTATTATATGAAAAATGCAGTAGAATTATGATCTTATGTTACCGCACAGTACATAATAAATAAAATTCTGAAAACTCTGCAACTACTAATTTCATACGTATACTTTAAGACATTCGTCATGAATATCATATACTATATATTCAGAAAATGCAATAAGAAAATTATAATGGAAGTAAACCATAAAAAATCCATAAATCATGTTTTTATGACATTAGAAACTTTTAAAAATATATAAACAAAAATGATAACTCACAATATAATACATCCTTTTTCTTCATTGCTTTATGTTTGAAACTCTTTTTTTTAATGGATCTGAACGAATTATATGATAGTTTGCATGACTCGACAATTTTAATAATTTTTTTGTGAATAAACAAAATTAGATTTTGGATTTGATATAAATGTATTTTCTTGTATTTATAATCCAAACCTAATAATTATTATGTATAGAATATAATAAATATTCTACAAGTAACTTTTCTTTTTTTCTTTATTATTGACTTTTCTTCTGTTCTTTATTACTTTTATTTTCAAAATAATTCTATCGCCAGGTTTCAAATGCATTCTAAATATCCCTAATAATGATTTTATAAATATGAACGCCAGTGATCACCAGGTATATCTACATTTATTTATTTTAAATTTAAACAAATTTTGATTTCGTATTTTACTATATATAGTCATAATTCTAGAAGAATAGAAAATGTCTAAAATTATAGATGTGTTTTTACACGATATATTACATAAAATTATAATTCAAATAAAATAAATATGAAATTACTGAATGTATCAGTATTACCTTTCATCATTTTTAGGTGGCTGTTTATTATTTATGGCATTGAGAATAGATGTGAATAACTACTTTCGAAATAAAATGAGAAAAGTTATCCTTACTTACTGGTGTATTTATTATATACTCATTATATCAGTGCTACGGACATGACATCTTTATTTATTATTTACATCACCACGTTTAGACGCATAATAATTTATCTCAGATCGTACAATGGAAAATCCAAAAATACACGTTGTATAAATTTTAAGAATTCAATGACCCTGCGGGGATAAACAGATTTTATCTGGTTTTTAGCTCCTTAAACATCGAATTGGAGAAAGTTTACGCGCGCGCCACACATATACACACACGGGTACATCGAATGAACGGAAAAATTCTCGGCCAAATGCAGTATCCGTAATCATCAAAGGTCGCTCAACCCGCGCGGTCGAATCCATCCGAATCGACGAGATTGCCAAGGGAGAGAGTAGTATAATAAAGACATGGAGTATATCCTATATGGAAAAAGGCACTGACCGTGTCGGGAGTAATAATATGTGTCTAGTAGTGTGCGTGTGCGTGTGTGTGTGTGTGTGTGTGTGTGTGTGTGTGTGTGTGTGTGTGTGTGTGTATATGTATGCATGATGTACGTATAAACGAAAAGTGCATACATAACAGTATTCAAAATAAAAGATATTGGGCTTCGCGGGTCGTTTTGTTTTGGAGAAAGGAGCCCAACTGTGTCGGTCGGCATATTATTATTAATAATACCTAACGCAACCAATTGCATCGTATTATGTGTATAACAAACACACCCGCATTATAGCTCTCTCTCTCTCTCTCTCTCTCTCTCTCTCTCTCTCTCTCTCTCTCTCCCTCTTTCTCCCCGTCTGTCTCTTTCTCTTTCTCTGTCGCGCGCGCGAGCTCATAATCGAGCAATGAGCGCCACATCGGGTATATGTGCATAATAGTCTGTAGACTGCACGCGATCACGTCGTGCTCGGAGACGAGGTCGAGTCACGTGCAGAGAAAGTTGCACCGAAGTAGGGCTCGTGTATAACATGAACTTTTTCTTGTATTCGTATGTGTGTATGTGTGTATTAGAGTCGTGTGCCTTGCTGCCGTCGCGCGCGCTTTGGGACATATGCAAAAGCTCGGCAGAACTACGGCACACTTCTGTTGCGCGTGGAAATGGAAAAGAAGATGCTGACAATAAAACTAATTATTTTTTTTTCTGTCTCAAAAATTTCACGATACGGCTATGCTTCATCAATTTCAAAAGTTTGGAAATTTACTAACGCCTAGTTTGGGAAATTAAAATACATCATTTCAATTATTTTACGTACAAATCATGCGTTAGAAATCGTAATTTTTTGTGGATATTAATAAGCACTTACTGAATTTTTCGTAAAGAAATAATGTTTTAAGTTAAGAAATTTAACTCATTCAAGAAAATGCGATTCGATTATAAATTTGTTTTTTACCGACACAATATATTTGATTTAAGCAAATACTTGATTTCATGAATGCAGCTTTTTATAAAGAAAGAAACAAATAAATATTTATTTAAATTCATAAAATTCATTTTACGTAGTTGAAGCAAGTGTTAATTATAATGATATAAGTACTAAAGTAAACGATTTAAAAGATATTGAATCATTAAAAATCATAAAAATGTGAAAACGTAAAAATTTAGAAAATATTGAAAATATGACAAATATGAGAATAAAAATAATTTAAGACATTTGATATCAGATAAAATCGAGTAAAGTGAAAATAATCAAATTAAATTCAATCCTTATATTTTTAATTCTCAAACGAACGCAGCCTGCATTTAATACGCTTATTAATTGTCACAAATACATTCGATTATAGTTGTTCTGAAGTGCATGTTCTGCATATTGCATCGTAGTGATAACAGTCGCATTAAAAGCTCGGAGCAATCGTTATCGCGAGACGAGAGGTTACGGAATCGCTGTGTGAAACGGTATAATCGCCAACAAACATATTATTGCTCGTTAATTTTAATTTGATTTTATTTGTATATGTATTGAAGCGTAAGCGCACTCCTTGTGTGTGTGTGTGTGTGTGTGTGTGTGTGTGTGTGTGTGTGTGTGTGTGTCTGTGTGTCATATCAAGGCATCGTACTATTAACGCAATATATATTAAGTAAAGCAAAAGAAATTAATTATATTGATTGCTACACCAGCATAATACAGGGCTTAAAATTTTCCGAAATGCTAAGTGCTCGTATATTAAATCGTTACATATTGATTATACCAGACAACGTCTTTACGTACTGAATAGAATAATTTTTAAAAACGTAATGTACTCTTTAAATGCATATATTCATATAAGTTTGTCCATGTAAATGTGAGTAATAATGAAACTATTCTAAATCTGCAATAATTGCAGTAAAATACACGATTTAATTCTATTAAACATATGCGCGCGCGCGCGCGTGTGTGTGTGTGTGTGCGCGCGCGCAGTGTATGTGTGTAGATTTGCTTTTAAAATTAGCTGTCGAATTTCATTCGTTTCGATGGCCAGCTACAAGCGATGTGCAATATTTTATAAATGTATTCACATCGTTTATAATCATAATTTCAGGCCAATGACCGTATAATAATAATAATTTATAATTGCAAGCGTCTAACGTAAAAAAAACAAATCGTTGAAACTGTAGAAATAAAATAACATTTCTGAGAGATAATCTTATAAATATATATGCATATATAGGTGTGTGTGTGTGTGTGTGTGTGTGCGCGCGCGCGCACGCGTATTATAGCCTTACAAATATATGTGGTAAAGTTTTGTCACAAAGCTAACACGTGCGTGCACTTTTGCAATAAAAAGAAAGTTCGTTGTACTTTTTGTAAATGGAATTCTATCGAGAAATTTATCGTTTTCATATATATATATATATATATATATATATATATATATATATATATATATATATGCAAAATATAAAATTATTTATCTTTTTTTTTTAATTATGAAATAAATTAATGAAATGGTAAACGTTAAATTAGAGGGACAAGAATATATTTTTTCATTATCTGGAATATTAATCTCGTTATATAAATTTAATAAGAATTGTATCTCGACGATAGATCCGTAAATAAAAAGGAACGCAGCTTTAAAAAGCTCAGCTCCAGCCTAAATAATTATCAGAATGGTAAGAATGGTAATGAAACAAGTACCGGGTTACTTTAAGACTATATAAATAAATAAATAACTAAATAAATGAATAAATAAATGAATAAATATATATATATATATATATATATATATATATATATATGTATATATATCCTAAGCATGCTTGGCCTTCTGTTCCGGGTACCATTAGCGATCCTTCGTCTGGCGCGAAAATCTCTTCTCTCAAAATTTTTCACCGACGCGTAACCTATTAAATATGAACAAGAAGCGTAATGAACGATGCGAAAGTTATTGTTATATTTACGACTATATACATCGAGGCATCACCATATAAGAGCACTCTATGCTTCGGCCGCTTTCGCCGTTGCACTGTGGTGCACAACGGTCGACGCGTACGGCTAATATGCGTTGCGCAAGCTCGTCGCGCGCGGTTTTTTTCCCGGACATACCGTGGTCTACATATAGAAATATATATATATATATATATATATATATATAGACACATATGGCATGGAGCGCGAATGTTTTAAAAGGAGAAATGCTGATTTATGCATGTTTAGGGGGCGAAGACAGAGAGTCTCCCCAGTCTTTGCAGTGGGAGATGTGCGTTAAGAAGTGCGATTGAGAGCCACAGACAAGCTTATGTTAAGAATGCACGGTAGGCACGAGCTTTTGTATATTTATAAAAGTTTAATTTTTGGTTAAGGTGTTATCTTATATTGATATTTAAATTAATAGATGCGAATTTAACTTTTCCCATGACATAGGGAAACTTAGTAAATATCTATATATGGACGTAATTAATGTATAACAATAAATAATAGTGAATAAATAAATAATTAAATAAATAATAAATGTTATTTTTTTGTTATGTCTGTTGTAGAAGGCTTGTCGTGGTATCAGGATAAGCAATGGAAACTTTTTATATTGATTTAAACTAAGGATAATAAATATATTGAAAATATAATGTTACAATACCGCTGTTACAATACCTATATGGTAAAAATACACACGAATTATTACTGTTCACACAAGACCTCCTGTACACTCGCACCTCGACCTTCGCTCGATCCTCGATACCACTCTTCTTCCTCGCTTTTCTGCTCGTCCCTTACTCAGTACGTCCTTCTGTACCTTCAGTACCTATACTTGCCGGAACCTGTATAATCACTCTCTTTCCTTGCGTTTTCCAGCACCCTGTCTGATGTACATTTACGGTTTCAAACGCACGCTTACCTTTATACATATAGTTATTTTCGAAACATTTACAGGCCATAACATACGTTTCTCTAAATAACAATAACACATATATTTGAAAAAATTATATATTTTACATAATTGTTTATAGACTGATTACTTGCGATTACTTTGAATATTAGAATTTTGCATGTTGATATAAACGACTTGGATTTCTAGTCAATATTAATTTTTAATACTCTATATTAATATTATCTTTTTGCTTTTCTATATAGTATGTAAATCCTGTTCCCGACGCGCATGTTTCCTCGAAACGAGGGACAGAATTGTCTGGCATTTTTTTCACAGTCGATTTTTACTCTTAATAAATCGTTCAAAAAACTCATCAAAATTAAGATAAATTTATGTTAAATTTAATAATTTATCGTATGAATTTGTACCATGGTAGACATTCATTATTTACGTTTCTCCATGCTATAACTCTTCTAAACTGTATGGAACGTTATAGCAGCAAATTGGACAACATAAATCGAGCTAAACGAATTGGCAATCCGTACAACTAATTACATTAGAAAATTGCTCGACTCCTTTATTCAACGAGCCGCACTTGCACAGCAAATTAATACGAGCCATGTATGTCAGAGGCCAAGTTTCAATTTAAACTATATAGGCAATCGCGACCCGATCGTTTACGTTCCGCTTTCGTACCCTTCGGGGACATTCGCGAACCGCTCTTTTATTATATGTGCATATGCATACATACATACATGTATATGATATAGTTTCACTACACGGCTTTTGTCCGGGAGTCAGAGGTTACAGTTCACAAGCTATCTGCAAGTCTGACACTATACATGCAATTCCACCTCTAATCATATAGACAAAAATGTTGCCACAGAGACAGGATTTTGCAAAGGATTTTCCTAAAGACTTCCGAGCATCACTCTTGACTTTTCTAAATCCAGTCTCTCAGAAACTAGTAAAATTTCTCTACGCAATACCTAGACGTAATTCTATTTATAATTTATGTGTATCGTTATTTAATGTAAAAAATTTACACTCTATTTTATATTATAATGAATTTGATTGAAATAAATTTATTAAAAGAATTGTATTAAATAAAACGGTTGGTTCGATCAAATCTGTTCTCTATTTTCTCTTAAAAGAATCACTTGATCGAATTTAAAACACGGATGCCGCACTAATCTAATTTAACAACTCAATTCAGTTTCTACTAAAACAAATTATTTCTTATAAACTAAATTCGTAACCTCAATCGTATAAGATGAAAATTTATCAAAAGCACCTTATATGTTAGAAACGAAATTTTTAATAGCAATTCCGTATACATCCTATTGCTGCTGCAAGAATCATTTTTCAAAAATTGGCTCAATAACGGGTTTAGAAATCTACATGACAGTATATACTTTATTAATTAAACTCGAACAGAAAATGCTGACAAACACGAGCCACGAGCACGTTTTCCATCTCCTCGGCTTTAGGCAGGCAACGATGGGATGATGGTGGTCATGACGGCGTTACAGTTTTGTCGAGTAAGCCATACCTATATGTATATAAGTACAACATAACGCATTATTTAGGAAAAAGAAGTTGTCGACACTGCGCGGATGAGCGGGCGGATTCGGTATAAAATAATAATCGGTGGCTCGGACGCTCGAGTAATCGGATAAAGTCGTTGACCCCTGCGGAGCAGTCTTTCCCTTTCTCTGTCGACCGTGCATCGGCAGGCTATCCGCCTCCGAGGTGTGAAGTTTTCGTCGACGCGGCGGAAGTTGTTCTCTCTCTCTCTCTCTCTCTCTGTCTTTCTTTGCCTGACTGTATGTCGCAATACGCGCGCTCGCGATGTCCAATGACCCTGTATTGCGATTGCTGGAAAACACGCTCACACACACACACACACACACACACACGTAGGCAGTAATAAATTAATCTAGACTCGATTAAAAAATAATACTCCTGACTAAATGAGATGAGAGATTCGTGAATGGTATCAAAATGTTGAATGAATCCAAATTCAATTTTCCATCTATATTGAATGAATTCAAGATCCGCAGGGAACAATTGTTCGTATATGCAATTTATGTAGGTTAAATAGTTATATATTTCGTCTTCCTTCATTATCTAGTCGATACATCGATGGAGATTTTAAATGAATTTAGGAGACGTTAAAACGATAAGTCAATTTACTCAAATTATTCATGGACCGTAGCTTCAAGCCGGATATTCCGTTTCCTTTACATGCTAAAATATCTCCGAATATGGATATTAATTAATTCTTATTGAATCATTGGTTTCCGTAGACTTTTACCGAATGAAAATATAGTAATAAAATTTTTTCAAATATCTTCTAACTCTAAAAGCTTTGGTTTGCATCTTTTTTGTCAAGATTGTGAGTCATTCGCAACAAATTAGATTTTTACAAAATTTGTCTATTTATACAAAGAAGCAGAAAAAAAAAACTGATATTTTCTACATTAGTTAAGCAAAAGTCATTATAAGTTACTACTTGAAACTAATTTCAACACAGTATATTATATTTTACCTGACGGAAAAATAATTAAAAAATAGATAGACGATCCGATAAGCATGCACAAAATAGTAATAAAAGAAGGTCTATGATATAGTAGCTTAAGTATAACTTTTCGTCATTTTAAATTCTAAATCAAAACTGTGGTAACGAGATGTTTCGAATCGCATGGTGTAAAACCAAAAACAACACTAGTAAAATGTAAATTAATTTTTATATCTCGTGCGAGTAACATTCCTTGCTTTGGTCGGAAGTAAACTGCTAAAGGAGGTAAGTAATCATCTTTGACAATTTGCCTGATCTTACGATGACCGTCGTAGCCTGCTTACATGCATAAACCGATCCTTTCGAAAGTAAATAGTAGAAATACATATGAATACAATAAATGTGAACGTGATAAAGTAGGTTTTTATAGAGATTAGGATTTTGCATATTTTTAGCAGCTGGTCTTATAGTTTGTTATTTTAAGACATAAATATAATCAAATTCTATAATGTCTACACTTAATTTAACAAATAAAACTGCTTAAGATTAGTAGAAATGTCTACAGACAGTAGAAATTTGAACGTCGGTATTTGATAATGCATGGGAAGCAGAATTTAATCGATCTCAATCCCGTGGACATCGGCATTAAGACAAATGTACATTTAATCCTACATATACCAAGTAAATTTGAATTATATTTAAGTACATATCCATGTTATTATTCGTTATTAACCGTTTTTCACTTTTTGTTAATTTAATGGTTGCATATGTGAGTGTCTGTGAAAATTCAGAAAGTAAACTCTAGCACCTTTATCTAACAATTATTTTACAAAATTCTTACATGAATATAACAAGTATTAATATTATTTATATATTAATATAATTTATAATATTATTACAAGTATTTCTTATAAATATACAATTGTTTATAATTTACATTTAATTATCGAATTACATTATTCCTTTTAAGAGGCTAATTTATTAAACTGACCATAGATTTTTTTAAAATCAATAATAAACATATATTGTAATCCAACAAAATCCATCAATGATTCTAAAAGTAGTGCGCCTTCTCGTAATTATTAGCTATCAACCACTTAAAAGAAATTTTACTCTTTGGCGTATTATTGTTAATAATAGTAAAAAAAATTTTTATTCTTGCGTTCAAAGATTCAAAGTATGGCTATAATATTTTAAATACATACTTAAACGACCGTCTTCAAGTTAATATAAATTAAGATTTAGAATATAAATTAGTCAGAAGTATCTTTTTAATAAAATTTGCATTCGAAAAATCAACAAAATCGTTAAAAAACAAAAGGTTTGAAATTTCTCCTACTGATTCTGCTGCAAAACATTGAGGCCATCTGGTTAAAATAGTCCACCGACAAAAACAAAATCGTTCATCGTGATTTCACCAATCATTAAATGGCATTAGTCTGTAACCGGCTACATCACAAAACTTATATGTTTGTATATATATATATATATATATATATATATATATATATATATATATATATATATATAATTGTTATAGAAAAGGTATACCACAGAAATGGAATAAACGTTCAGTGGCTGTATATTATATGCTTTCCCTGAGCGAACAGCAAATATCGGCAAATATCCGTAGCTCGAACGTATATGTACACTCACACACACGCGCGCGCGCGCGTGCACAAATATGTTCGCGCGAGGAAAAAGTAAGTTTCAGAAGCGCGTCCTTTCTTCGCCTCTCTCCGCCTCTTGCGCATTGTTATTTCGCGAGGAACTCAACATCAGCGGCGCGTTTCTTCGCATCGGTCGAATTTTCTAGGTCTCGGGCCTGAAGCACACAGAGTTGCGAATTTCCAATAGAATTACACCGCAGAGTAAGCCGTGGCGACGCTACGGGAAAAGGGGGATATAGAGGAACGTTGCTGCACTTTCGAACGTTGCTGCACTTGCAGAATTACGTTTCCCCCGCGCGCGCACAACTTTCTTCGCTGAGGAGAAAGATGCGGTGCAAGTGTGCATAGCGAGAAAGCGTCGGATAGCCTTATAAGAGCATTTCGTAACTGCCCGATGCACGGCGGTTCGAGAACATTTAGTAAATTATTATGTATGTGGCGGGAAGATGCGGACGATCGCGTATGCGCCCGTGCACCTTTTTTCCATTTCTTAGTTTACAATTTACAATTTACTACGTATATTTAATTGTTTTTAACACTACCAGTGCTACAAATAATATATAAGTAAATAGAAAATTATACAGTGGCTTTTATACATGATTTAAATCTACAATTATACGCACATATTTTAAGTTGTGGATATGCCCAGATTCGCAGTGCTCATTAAAAAGCATCTCTCACCGATACATAATATAATTACTAATCTACAGTGTAATAAAATAAATTGTGGACAAAAATATCATTTATTTCTCGATAATAATTAATGCAGGGGCTTCGACTGATCGACGCAACAGCTCTTTCGCGGCAAGTGTGTGTAAACACACCAAGTGCGCGTTATTGAACTCTTGGAGTCATATAATAATATTTTCATTTATTCCACAATAAGGAATATTATCGCTGTATCGCCGTTCATTCGCCCTTTCCGGTATTGTGTTTTAAGGTATTTTTTTATATGTCTGAATGACATGACGATTTGTTACTAAAAATTACCACTACCACAATAAAATTTTCTTTTTTTGCAAAAGAACAAGCCAAACATAATTTTTGCCAAATCAATCTTTTATATACATACATATATATATATATATATATATATATATATATATATATATATATGCATACATATATTATATTAGGAGTGTGAATAAGTCTTTCCTGTTTTTTGTAAGAGATGGCGCCACCAATACTGTGCGAGTATTCAATTGTTACGTATGTCATAATCAAAGCTTATTCATATGTCAACAATTCCATACTAACACATTAGTTAAAATTTTTTCGCATCATAAATTTTTGATATCGTGAAAATGTCGAAATTTGAGCCGAGTCGACGTCATTTGCGGGAAGTTTCACTTTATTGGTTCAATTTGAAGAAATCTGCTGCCGAGACGCATCGATTGCTTCAGGAGGCTTATGGAGAAGGTTGTGTCGATGATTCAAGTGTTCGCGGATGGTTTCGACGGTTCAAAAGCGGTGATTTCGACGTGGAAGACAAGGAGCGTTCCGGGCGGCCGCAAATCTTTGAAGATCGAGAATTGGCGATTTTGCTTGATGAAGATTCTTGTCAAACGCAAGAAGAACTTGGTGAAGCATTGGGAGTTGACCGAACAACCATTTCCAAGCGTTTGAAAGCCATGGGAATGATCCAAAAGCAAGGAAATTGGGTGCCGTACGAACTGAAGCTGAGAGACGTCGAACGGCGTTTTTTCACTTGCGAACAGCTGCTTCAGCGACATAAAAGAAAGGGTTTTCTGCATCGTATCGTGACTGGCGATGAAAAGTGGATACGTTACGATAATCCGAAGCGAAGAAAATCATGGGGACTACCCGGCCATGCATCATCATCGACGGCCAAGCCAAATATTCATGGCGCCAAGCTCATGCTCTGTATATGGTGGGACCAGCTAGGTGTGGTTTACTATGAGCTTCTGAAACCGAATGAAAGGATCACAGGTGAGGTCTATCGACGATAATTGATGCGTTTGAGCCGCGCACTGCGAGAAAAACGGCCACAATACTCCGACAAGCACGACAAAGTTATTTTGCAACATGACAATGCTCGCCCACATGTTGCACCGCCGGTGAAAACATACTTAGAAACGCTCAAATGGGAAGTCCTACCCCACCCGCCGTATAGTCCAAACGTTGCTCCGTCTGATTACCATCTCTTCAGATCGATGACGCATGGCCTGGCTGACCAGCACTTCCATTCCTACGAGGAAGCCAAAAAATGGGTGGATGACTGGATAGAGGCCAAACCGGTCGATTTTTTTTGCAACGGGATTCGTATGTTGCCAGAAAGATGGGAAAAAGTTGTAGTAAGCGATGGCCAATACTTTCAATAATTCATTTGTAACCATTTTTTCACAATAAAGGCTCAAAATTTGAAAAAAAAAACGGGAAAGACTTATTCACATACCTGATAGAATTGAATCTACATACTATGTATGTCATATTATATTATATTATATTATGCTATACTATACATTGTATGCGCAATTCTTAGTAGCAATATATATATATATATATATATATATATATATATATATATATATATTCCATTTTGGAAAATTGCAAATGTTTTTTACGCCATTCCGTGCAGGAATATCTTCGACGTATCTCTAATACAGGCTAGATCCCAGTCAATGTTTCTCATGATTTCCTCATCTGTTTAATACTCGCTAGATCTGAATTAGATTTCCCTATGATTATATAATAATCGTGTTATATTTATTATTATTTTCATGGCTCCATTCAGATTTCATTAACTTTTACAGATAACAAATAACTTTTACTCAATACGTATTTTCTGTAATTTATGTCGAAATTTTGCAAGTACGAAATTAAGAAAATGGTCAGGTTTCTTCGTTTAATCTAGTCAGATTTTCTTAAATTTTTTCATATACTCGATAATAATAATAATAATAGTTTTTTTTGAGGAGGAGGAGGAGAAAAATTCTTTATGGATACCGGGGACCGGTCCCCGGGTATGTAGGACTCACCTGTGAGGGCATACCCCCGGACGATGCCTTCCGGGGTAACCCTTCTAGCGTCCTCCCTTAGTAGCGTTCTCTCTGTTCCCAACTGCCCGCACACAAAAAATGTATGATGGACATCGTCTTTTGCGGATCCACAGTAGATACAACCTGGATCCGCGACTTTGCCCATCTTGTGCAAATATGCGCGGAAGTACACATGGCCGGTCAGCATCTGGGTGAGATAGTAATTTACCTCCCTATGCTGCCGACCGATCCACGGAGCCACCTGACTTATAAGTCTGGCGGTCCATCTTCCGCGCGTATCTTGCTCCCACCTATTCTGCCAGCAAACCAGCGAACGCGCTCTGGCTTGCTGCTTCCCTTCGTCTTGGCGAAGTGTCCTGTTCATCTGGTGGACGAACTTCCGCTCCTGGGCCAGGTCTACCGGGATCACCCCGGCAACCACTAGGGAGGCGGCCTCCGAGACTGTGCAATACGAACACGCTACACGAAGAGCGCATCTCCTCTGTACAGCCGCCATGCGCGTGCGATACTTTTCATATTCCAGTGCATCGGCCCAGACTTCAGCACCGTAAAGCATGACGACCCGCTGCCGCAAGCCGCAAAAGACCCATCCAATGGCCACCTTTCCGACTTCTAGTAGCCGCTGGCCAGCTTCTTCAGAGAGGCTCACGAGGGCTAGTCGTTTATCGACTTTATTCTCCCTCGTAAGCCTCACCTCGAGGGGGCCAGTATAGTCCCGCAAAATGCCAAGGAGGGTTGTCTTAACCTCGTCGTGCGTCGCTGATCTCCAAGGTAATTTTGGGGGTCAGAGCGCGAAGTGCCGCATTTTGCCCGACGACCTCTTTGAGGGCATTCGTAAAGCCCTCCTTGCCCTCCGCCGAAGCCTTCTTAAACTCAATCAGGACATCGCCGTTTAATGTTCGGCGAATGTTCCTAACTGTGAGTCCATGTTGCGAGGGGTCGACCTTATGGCGGATGCCTCCAAAGATTTCCGCGTAGGTCTTCCCCTCCGAGGTCTTGAGGAGCAGCGCCTCAGGCCTTGCTCTTCTCCCTATTCTACCTTTCGGTTTGGTAGGGCCCTCTGCAGATTTGGTAGCCCCCGTTGTATTGGTCTTCTTTGTTTCTTTTTCTTTTTTTTTGGCTGCTCTCTTTTCCTGCCTGGTGGGGACGTGCTTCCAACCTTGCTCAGGCTGTGGCTCGTTCCCACGGTTTGGTTTGGCAGCCGCGTCTTCTTCGATTCTTGGACCTTCGTCTCTTTTTTTTCTCTTCTTCTTTCGCCCCCTTCAGGTAATTCCGTTGGAGAGGTAGAAGGATGTCTCTTTTGGCCTTCTATTATCTCGGCAACTTCGGGTGTATGTAGACGCCGTGCTCTGAGGCGCCTCCTACTTACGAACTCCTCGAATTGGCTTTGTAAAGCCGGAAGCCCCTCCTTTATTATATTGTTAACGTTTTTTTGCCTTTTCAACGACTCCATCATCATTTTAAACAAATTTTGTATGGAGTCGATAAGGGCTTTATCGTGATCATCCACGACTGTGCTGCCATGACTTGCTGTACCAACAGCGCTGTCAGCTTTGGCGTTACTGACCGTACGGGGGACATCTAGGCTGTTTACCCCCCTACTCTTCTGGTCCGTCTTCTTTACTTTCTCTACATCTTCTTTCTTGTTGTTGGCAATATCCACAGTTCTTTCTTTACTTTTCGTCCCCCACGAGGCCGGTCTCCATGGATCCTTCAGCGACGAGCTCGCCAAAATGACTCCCTAACACTTCCCTGTAGGAGTCATTTTGGTTTGGACCTTCGTGTAACGGTCTTTTACAGAGCTGGGGGATATAGCACGCCCCGGCACGCTAGCTCACCTCCGCTCTCTCGAGCTTCACACCTCAACAATAAGGTGCACCACTCTCTGGAGAGTTTCCGGCGGACATTACGAGTCAGGGCGTACTCCCCAATGCCGAATGACTGGTGCTGGCTAGGCGCCCAGCCGCCCGTCCTGCCGTCAGTAGGAGCCAAAGATGGTTCGGGTCGTCCAAGCACGCAACCTGAAAACTCGCCTCCCCACCCACCCAGGATCTCCCTTTGGCAGCTCCCAGGTATGCACCGCTCGGGAAGCGCGGTGGACTGTCTTTAGCTCCGTTTGGAGCCCCTTCTACCTTCCAGACAAAGTCAAGGGGGAACGATCAGAATAATAATAATAATAATTCCCTATTTTATACATACATACAGACATAGAAACCGTCTGTATTTTTCAATATGGAAAAAGGTATATACATATTGGACAAACAAGATATTTAAAAAAGAGAATTTATGAACATAAATATAGTTTGCCTAGCTCACATATTACTTCCGGTTTAAAAGAGCATTGTTTAAAGTTTTTGCATCCTTTTGATTTTGTGAATGTGGATATTTTGGAGCATGATATTAATAATAAGTATAAAAGGGAGAGTCTTGAAAGTATTCACATTTCCAGGAATCAAAATAATGTGAATTTACTGTTAGAGTCTGGTAAAATGGACAGTGTTTATCATTCCTTATTAAATTGATTGGTTTTTAACATATTTGTAGAGGGGGATTTTATATTTAATTTACTAAATTTGGTAGTGGGGATAGAGTATATATAGATTAGAATATAAGGTTTAGTTTAGTTCCTGATGAGGAGCCGTAGCGAGCTCGAAACGTTGGACTAAGTCTTCAATTAGGTAAGGGTGGTGGGGACAGTCAAACTGCACTTTACTAACAAAAAATTTTTGTCAGCTAATATTTTATTTTCAGATTAGTCTACGGAGGTGATTGTAAATAAGGACAGTCTGACTGTCATTATAATTTTTAATTTAATTTTTAATTTTTATTATTTTTTATTATTTTTGTGTATTGATGTATTAATGTTAATGTAGATGTGTATTGATGTTGTTACGTATTGTTTTCGATTAATTTGATTAGACTGTAAGACCAATGAAAAAATATTTATTAATTTACTTTAATTGTGCTTATGTCGACTGTATTTATATAAATTAATAAATATTTCTATAAATATTGCACTTTACCAATAAAGAATTTTTTTAGCTAATATATTTTTATTTCAGAGTAGTCTACGAGGATGATTTTAAACAAAGACAGTCTGACTGTCATTATAATTTTCAATTAATTATACATTAGTGTTGTGTATAAACTATGGCTTATACACTCCGCGTGCTAACTTAATATTACGCCGAACTATTATGAAAATGGTGTTACGAATAAAAGAAGAGCAATATTATATTGATTAAAATAAGGTAAAATAAGATAACTTTATTGCAAAACAAAAATGTTAATAGTACGAGTGCTGAAATGAATCTGATGACTACATAAAAAAAATTTAACAAGATAACTCGGTTGGGCGGTAACAAATTGAATCTTATTCTACTATTGGTTAAATTGAAGGTAGGCGTATCTTAAACAGTACTAGAATTCTATACTGAGGGAAGGCGGCGGGAGTTCTGGGGTATGGTCAGGTAGACAGGTGTGGGATAATTAAGGAAATGTCCCCAAGAGTTTAGAAGATTATACCTGCATATATGGGAATATGAACGGTTCAAATTATGCATTCTAAATAGATTTTTAATAACTAACTGAACAATTAATATGTAATAGTATTTATCTAAATATATATTGATATTATTATGTATTAGTTTTAATTTATTTAATTGGACTGTAAGACCAATAAAAATATTCATTAATTTAAAGAAAACTAACCAGATACTAGTCAAATTCAACGATGAATTTATACACGGGATATGCCAATATTCATCAACCAATGAGCTGACGTTAATTTAGCTCTCCATCGAAGTACATGGAAAATGAAAAAATTGGCGAGACTTCGAGTGTAATCTGAAAAATAATGGGAGGAGTCAGATCACCCCAGCATAAACAAGCAGTTGTTTTTATGGAAATAAATATGCTTAGCTTTAATTGAAAATCTCAAGTGAAAAAGTATATATTATATTATCGTTTTGTACTAGTCACATGTACAAGCGCGTTTGTAAATTTATCTTCCAATAAAGAACTGAACCTATTTCTGTTGCAGTCGGCAGTCGAAGTCTCCGGCTGTCTTTACAATTTCCATGTTCTTTGATCTAGAACCGAATTAGCGTTCGTGTATTGACCAATGAAGTTTGTAATGTAGCCGATTATTATATATATATATATATATATATATATATATATATATATATATATATATATATATACGTGTAGTTGGTGCGTGTGTGTTTGAAATACCTAGTTGGAGGATACCGAGATACAAGACAAAAAATAGTTTTATTTTTTTTCTTTCGTTAACATCTTCAAAAAAATTAAAAAATAGCCCGTACAATAATCGACACCATTCAGCATAAAGATATATAACATTTGTTCTCCTTGTTCTCCGATTACAGCTCAGCGCTTACGCAACGGGCTTGAAATATATATATATATATATATATATATATATATATATATGTATATGTATATATGTATATTGTGAGCGAATACTCGCTTGGTGTTCGTGTATTAGGAACCGGCAAGCGAAGAGCGCGGACAAAAATTTTCCGCAGCGCGTGCCCGCGGGGTTACCGACTTGTCGAGAATTATGATGGGAATTTTGGACGACTGGTTGCTGATGAATGTTCGTCACAGATCGATCAACCAATACTTTTTTTGATTGTAAAAAGAACATGCGTACCACGATGAGAATTTTTAATTTGCATCATTTGCTTTGATTAGTTTTTATGATATCACTACAATTATAACTACATATTTACAGTTATAACTACAAAAATTATTGAGAATTCAATTACATTTTATGGAAAGTAATAATTAAGATTAATTTTCATTGACTTATTTCATTAATTCATATTCATTAGAATTCATTAATTCATTATTATTTCATTAATTCATATTTTTTACTTTGTTTATTGCATATATAAAATAAATTGTTGGAGAATATTGTGTAAAAATAAAGTGTTATAGATACAGAATGTGTTTAAGTATTAAAATAAAAGATTCAAATAAAACCAAAACTTCGAAAATAGAAAAATAAAACAAAAAGGTATATATTATTTAAAAAAGGAATGGTAATATGTGTGTGTGTTTGTGTGTGTGTGTGTGTGTGTGTGTGTGTGTGTGTGTGTGTGTGTGTGTGTGTGTGTGTGTGTGTGTGTGTGTATCATAAAAGAAATACGTATTCGAATTTAATATACTCAAAATATAGCCTTTCTTTCTATAAACAGATATTTTTTAGGAAACATTTACATTAGGTTTTAACTCAATAATAACGAAGTATACCTCTATATTTTATTTTATATGGTATATACCTACAGCTATTATGCGTTAAAAAATCATTCCGAAAAAGAAATAAAATATTTTATCAACTACTTAAACAATCGAAATAATATATAGAATATTTCTGAATATTTTTAAACATATCCTGTACATATGAACATCTCGCTAGATGTCTTGATGAGTAACTCGACTCTTCGAGATTTTTTTATTCTCGTCAAGAACTTTCATCAGAGCCTAAGTGGAAAATATTCCAGCTCTTTCGATTGCGCAAGTTCTCGAATAATTCCAGATCCAGCTTCTCCTACATAAGTGAGCTCCTCCTCCTTGTATTATACGAAATTCGAACTCACAGCCGCGCCGCGGCCGTGTCGTCGGCCCCACGCTTGGTGGCCGGCGATGCCTTTAGTCGCGGCGAAATTCCGGCACAGATTTCACCAGTCCCCTCTGAATGAAATAAAAAAAAGTTCACTCTAATGTACAAGCCCAAACGAGGTGTTTGACCCCGAAAACTTCTCCTTTTCTCTAGGTATTTATCTCAACACACACACACACACACACACACACACACACACACACACACACACACACACACACACACATTGCGCATCGATAGAGAAAACCGAGGAAATGAATATAGAATAAGCACTAGGCACTTCGTGGAATTCGATGCAACACTCATTATCCAATAAAGATCGGTTTATTGTATGGAATTTTTAATTGAAACGAAAGTTAAGGTTATTGAAATTTACACTGCTTTTTACTTTATTGCGCAATCAGTCTATTTTCAATGATATATTCTTTATACATAATTTGTAATTGAAAATTTTAATTGACACTCTCAAGTATCGTGGTTTTTTTTTTTTTATTATTTTTATCCGACACATCAGTATAAGTTTTAATCCGTACTAATTAACCCTAAAATACATTTGCATGCTACGTTGCATCAAAATAAGGCTAAATAACCTGGAGACTAACATGATATTTTTCTGAATATGATTGATATTAACATTTGTAAACATTTATTATTTTTATAATTTAATAATTCTTCCATCAATACAAATATTGATTATTTTTCGGTCTAAACATATGCCTTAATAATTTACAAGACCATTTGTTTATTTCAAACTAGATGTATAAAATCTAATAATAATTTTTAAAACACAAAATTTTCGAATATCCTTATTTAGATACTGAGTATATTGGATCCCCTATTTTGAATTTTGCCAATTCGTCGAAATTTGTAATGTAAAAACTCCAGAAACATTTATAAATCTATCGATTCTAAAAAACGTTCAAAGTTCCTTGAAAAATTTTTTACTTTATCATTATAATTTTAATTTACCATTCCAAATTCACTTTTCAATATTGCTGAATGTATAAAATTATTATATTCAGTATAGGTAACTAATAATGTATAGTTTAAAAAGAAATTTTCGTGTAGACTTAAAATATTATTTGCATTATAATTTCATTATTATTATTATAATTTTTTGACAAAACTTAATTTTTTAATATTATCAATTAATACTTATTATGTCCATAATAAGTAATTTAAATAATGATTTTTGGAAAGCTATGTATACAACTTACAAATTATTTTAATACAGTTAATTACCTAATATATATATATATATATATATATATATATATATATATGTGTGTGTGTGTGTGTGTGTGTGTGTGTGTGTGTGTGTGTGTGTTATTTGTTTTATCTTATAATTTTTATTTAAAAAGCAAGTGACACTGTAGCCCCATGAAGGCGAGTTTGAGATAGCGCGGCCGCTAGATTATTTACTTCTATATAGGGATTTTAAATTTTTAATCAGAAAAAAATTATTTATCACTTCTCTATCGACAATTTTACAAAGCATATATTATATATGACCTAAACAATCATTGCCCACCAGAATTGTTGACTAAAAAGCAATTTTTAATATAAAACTCTGCGTATGATTATAGAAAATACTTACAACATTTAATTTTTCTATATATACAGTAACAGTCAATTTTACACTAAGACACCATGAACATAACCGAAGGTTATATATATATATATATATATATATATATATATATATATATATAATCCTAATTTAAGTACTCCTAATTGAAATATATTTGTGTTTTATTTGTAAGAATTTTGTTCAGTAACATAAAGTAATTATTTGTGAAATTTAAAGTAAGGTTATTGCATGGAAACACTAATAATTTAAACACAACCTATGGTTCCATTTTATTGATAAAGTTCTTATTTCCAGCTACTATAAAGTTTATAATTGTGTTATGGTATGCACAATGATGTAACGGTTAAGTTAGTTATACAATAACATTACATTGAAAAAGAAATGAAATCTCTAAAAAATACTTAATTTAAGTTTAATTAAAGTACCTTGGTAGAAATCTAAGACTTTTTAGTAGATTGGATAGTAATTAGTAGGTATTAAAAATAGATCAACTATCATGGCTTAAAACTAGGCAAAGCTTGAATGAAAAATGTGAACCTTATCAATAAAATTAAAAAAAGAGGTAGAAACTAGGTTTAAAGCTGGAACCTTGTTTCTGGCTACCAAACGGCTATTTTAATTCGTATGATAGTTTCAATTAATACAATCGAAAATATTAATATTTATACAATATTATAATATTATATGGTTTATAGAATAAAAGAAACAGCATAAGATATCTAAATAGTTTGAAATAATTACAAAAAAATCGTAAAGTCTATTTTGAAAACGTCCTTTTGAAGATCAGACATTTATCCTGTTTAAGCATTAACTTTTAGGAACGACCAACCGGAAATGAAATTTATTTTATTAATAACTCTCTCAAAAAATTTAAGATCCTTTTCATAAATGAGCCATATGTTGGTAATTCTAATTTATGGAGAGTGCACACACTGCATGTCTGGTGACTGAGCACTCCTGCAACTAACCAAAAATTACCTTGGCCTATTTCCCATAATAATAACAAAATTATGTTATTCAAGTTCAATCAAATTTATTTAAATGATTTAGGTATAATATTTGATTTGTTCACCTAAAAACATTAATGATTGTTGTAAATTTCTTAATCTGCTAAGACCATATATTATTATGTTTCCCTTCATCACGATCAGTAGGGCATCTGACTATATCGGTGAACTGATTTTTAATTTAATTATAGAATATTTTTTGCATGTTTGAATATTTTTTTAATATTTTAATTATAGAACATCTTTTAATATATTTTGAACTTTAGGAAAGTATTTTAGATAAATATTTTATAAAATACACGAGAAGCTGTATTTAAAATTCTTAATATGCTAAGAATACATCAAACTCACCTAACTATTTTACTTAACTATTTGTTAAAAGTTCTTTTTTCTAGATTATTATTTTTCATAGCTCTTGGTGTCAGTGATTAACTCTTAAAGCAAGTGACCTTTTGATAAAATAAAATTATTATTATATATGCTTTATGAAATCATCAAGATTTACTTATTAGCATATAAGCTGCTTACTTTGTTAACTCGTCCTAAAATAAATTCGTTCCCTCTACCTTTAAAACTTAAGAATATACATAAACATGTATATACCTAGCTGTATTGCAACAGTAGAAAGTATAAGTCTTTTATATAATTATCATGCTAACGGATTCAATCGGCTCCTTCCCATTTCTCTGTTCAGTTCATTCCCTCCAGCCGTAGGTATTAGCCTGTAGGAGAGTTGTATAAGGTTCAAAAAAAAAAAAAAAAAAAAAAAAAAAATAACAGCGGCCGCGAGAAGCATCGTGCGTAATCAGGACGAGAGTCGGTTAATTGGTGCGTTGACCCCATAGTGACACTATAGCCGCGGAGCAATATGGCGGGCAGCCCGCGGGAAAGTGGGTCGCAGAAAGCGCCAAGGCCAGTGACACCTTAGCGCGTCCCTAGCGCGTCCGTCACTTTTTCACTCGACGCGCGAAGAAAGTTCAACAACGCACTTTCGTTCACCTATCTTTATAAAAATTATTATTTTTTTGCTTTTCAGATCAGGAGCTGTGTCTGTTATAACTCTCGCGCGGGAATGCCCAAACTTGCTATAAATTGTATATAAAAATTTGCATAAACAAGCCCTTGAAAATAATGACCCTTCTTTAATGAGTAACCGAAAGTTTTAATGACCGACTGCGAATCAATTTCAGTCTCTAAGTGAGTAAATAAATTATTAAGGCAGTACCGATAGACGATCAAGCGAGAAAGTCGTTAGCATCCCTTGATTTGTATAAATTTTTAAGATTACGGCTGTTCGATTGCACTCGTTAAGAATTTTACATCCCTTAATTTTAGGGTCAATAGTGCATATTAAGTAAAGTAAAAAATTATGCTCCGCTGTTTTAACTGAAAACGAGATTTTTCCAGTTTATTTAAAAAACTGTTTTTACGAATTTTTCGATCTTGAAAAATGATTCTGATCGATGTTTATCCAATAAACATCGATTAAATATATACGTATGCAACATTTTCTGCCGGACGTCGTAAAATGATATTATTATTAATCAGTTTCGTACAATTGAGCAAAATCATGGCAATTCGATTGCTTACAATTATTTGTTTTAATGCACAGATATTTCAGTTGTCTAGAACTTAATAAGATATTTACAATAGAGTATCAAAGTTTTTTACGTGCTGAACCAAATAATTTTATTGTCGATATGTCTTATTTCACTCCTTTCCATTAACGACTATATTTATTTAGATCACCTGAAAGGCTTGGTTAAACTGTCAATATTAAAATGCTTTTAAATTAAAAGAATGTTTTAAATGCCTACAACTTTCAGGAAATCCGTAACTTTCTAGCCAATAGATTTATCTTCAAGTCTAATTAAACACCCTCAAATAACTTTCAATGTGGAAAGAACATAAGTTGTATTTAAAATTTAAACATATCCGCCGTGAATAACGAAAAACTGAAATAATCTAAAAATGGAAACGAACTCCCTCAACTTCATTGATAATAGCATATATACATATTATACCTTGTTAATTTATTTCCTAATCGCAGTTCTCTATCTCCTCTGCAAAAAGGCTAGACCTCGAAACAGTGCCTATGGACACCCATGGGAAGGGGTTCCTGAACATCGTTTATACAGAGTGTATTGAACGCACAAAAGTTGACACTATTACCGGCAGAAACAAAAATGACCAATTTTTGCCACCGTGTTGTATCCTCGACAAGCTTCGCAGGACACACCACCGGTAACGCTTCCGACATCCGCGACAGGTACCGACAGCTATTCTACTCATATGATTGCGTTCATACATGTGTAAAAGTGTTTCTACAAAGGTTTCTGCATTCTTGATTGTGCAGCTCCTGGTGAACAAAGAAATCAATTTCGTGTGTGCGTGTGCGTGCGCGCGCGCGCAAGTGCACGCTACATCTTGGGTGAGAGACACTTCTGTTCATTCGATTATGCACGAGTGGAAGAATTGCTTGAGTAAATATGCATGGAACGAACAGGTGCTGTATAGATAATATACACGGTTTGAGCGTCGACGATGGAACTTTTGAAACAATTTGAAATTCGAATGTTCCCAAATACTGTTTAATTTTTCATTAAATATAAAATCTACAAAGTATTCCTTAATTTTTTATAAAGGAGATGAATGTTTTGTATTATATACAATTGCAGATGGAATCAAATGCAGTTGAGCTTCTGTTACGATTATGATGACATTTGTAACATTTATATCTAGGAATCGTTCTTTTCTGACCAAAAATTGGCCAAACTATACGGAATGATATGTAGATAATCGTAGAGTTTCCATTTTTTGGCCTTGAACAAAAAAATTTATGAGTGACCTCAGTCCTAAGAAAATTATGATTGCTTACAACAGATTGTTCTTTCCATCTACTTTTAGGGTTTTTTTTTTTAAATGATTTCAACGTCGAATTTAAATTCAATGTAAAAAAATAATTCAAAGTTGCATTTTTTTTAATTAAAATTAAAAATTAATTGCATTTTATCACAGTCTGTATGTTATGAGATATATTTTTCTAGAGTTGGGAGGAAGAGGGATTGATTTGTTTTGAAATTTCTCTCATATAAAAACAGTTTAATAATTGTTTTTACGATTTATTTGATAGAAGATCATGTTTATGAGTTGGAAAATAATAATTCAATTATTCGAATTTTTTATAGAAATATAAAGATAGATTAGTAATATATTTTTGATATCCGCTTATTTGACTCTTTCATATCTCGTTTTAAAAAGGTATAAGTACCTGAACTTTATTAATATTTATTTGAATAATGACATTTTAAATTTATGTAAATTTATGTAAATTATATTGTGAAACTAAAATGTTTTTTTCACTGCCAAATAAACAACAAATAAAGATTACACGAGAGGAATAAAAGTGCATAACGTATAAGATTTCCTGTTCGCATACCATATTCGTGGTCTTTTTTCATTTTGTAAAAAGTTTGAAATTCGAACGGCGAGCGAACGGACATGTTGACCGCCCAGCGCAAAACTCTCACTTGCATCCTCGATTGCCTTTCTCTCTTCCTTCATTTCTCGGCAGCGCGCGCTGATGCGGCCTAATATATAAGAGTCGCGGTGCTCAGCGCTCCGCGAGTGAAAAGCTGACGGGGCCTGTTGGCGTAAGAGCCTTTCCCATTCTTGTGCAGTAATTCCGTATGTGCATATGTGCGTACACACACACACATACACACACACACACATATATATATATATATATATATATATATATATATATATATATACACACATATGTGTACGAATGTATGAGCAAGCGCGCGTTCGTGTGTATTACATGGCTGGTTCTCTTTGCCAATGTCGTATATACCATTGACGACATCGGGGCCAACGAACCAATGACTTTCGACACTCGCTCTACAAGCCGCGCGAACGTGCTTTTTTCCTTCTTATTTTGTTGTCGAAAAGAGTCATCTATATCAACGTAGCTTATGTTATTATTAATATTGCGTAAATTTCAAATTCTATATCAAATAGCGTCTTGCAATCGAAAATAATGAATTCTGCTCTGTTTGTTAAAGAAAGAAAAAAATACTAAATAAAAAAATACAAGTTATACAACTAAATTAATAAATACTTTTATCGGTCTTATAGCTTTTATAGTGTAATATATTATATAATGACAGTAAGACTGTCCTTGTTTACAATCATCCACAAGAATCTAACATAGAAATTAGTACTAAAAATAAAATTAAAATAGATTAAAAATTAAAAATAATAATAAAAAACGAGTTATATTCTATATTAGTACAGGTAAAACTATATATTATGGTATATATTATTTACATTTAAAATTTGGATAAAATTTTCCATAAAATCTTCTTAAAGTTATTAAAACTAATGCAATATCTATGAATTTAGGATATTTATACAAATATTTTTTAAGAATCTGTAGAATCTCTATTGTAATATTGTACTAATGTGCCTATTTTCAGTACATAAATGTAATATTTGTATAATATCTGTATAGCTACAACTATTATATCATGAACATTTAGGTAAAATAGAAATCGATTTAGTCAAAGTATTATTTGAGATGAAAATTGTGATTATATATATATTCGACAATAGATGAACATATATCAGGTATGCCTTGAGAAATGAAAAAATGAAAAATGTAAAAATTGAATGATATACGTTTACGCTGAATATTTTTGATGAAAACTGTGTAGAAAATAGATAAATTCCGATTTTAAAACATTTAAAGACACTTAAATGAGAAATTAAGTGTATATTGAGAGTAGTAACTAGTAGTTAGCATATTCTATTGAATTAATAGCAACATGTGTCGGCATGTATTTTAATAATTATATAGGAAAAAATTATTGTCAAATCAAAGAAAAATAACTTATAAAACAGTAGACTCGATTAGAAAACGCATCATTTTTAAATCATTGCGAGCAATAAAAAGAATAAGTAGATTATTATTTGGACTTATTAACAACTTGTTAAATCTCTTCTGCGTATCAATATAAGTGTTAAGTAATTTGTTTTCGATGTAATAACGAGAGGCACTTAATATTAAAACAGAGAACTAGGAAGTTCGCGGCGTGAAACGGAGAAAATCCCGGAAGCGATTGGCTTTCGGAAGTTTACAAATAACGCCCCAACGAAATCTCCAAGTTGATAAATTACTAAAATTAAGTCTCGGGCACATGTATGCACGGAAAAAATTTCTGAATTTTAAGTTATGCATAAATTTATATGTATGTATAGTGTGTGCGCTGGCGCACTCATATGCAAGCGGCAGTTCGTTCGCACCGCGAGAGCGGGTCAAAAACACGAGAGCCGGTCGCAAGTTGCAGAAGGGGACCGCGTCCCGACTGATGAAATCTAATGGGACCGCTGGGCAAAAATCTCGCCCAAGAAAGTTCGAAACATAAATCGCAGAGTAGGAGTCGATACGACGCTGTGGAGAGTGTGCGAAATTACGTCTCGCACACGCGGACACTAGGTTTAGAAAGTCGCGGAATATAATGCCGGCGTGCGTGCAGACGGAATTGCTATATGGTGAACCATAAATGGGCCGAAGCTTACAGTGAGTTTTATCTACATAACGTAATGGGCAGTCTGGTTGACGAGGGCGCGGGTTACAGTCGAACTTTCCTATCGATTCAACGATCAAATTAGGATGATAGTCGTGCATTTGTGAGGAAATATCTTGTATACAAATTGTTAAACATTTCGCTCGATTGACGTTTATGATATTTGAATAAAAGTTAAAGATGACTAAGCTATAGAAATACGAATTTCATATGTATAAAGTTTAATAGTGATAAGCATAATGTGTTCCTCATAGAAAAGTTTTATCGCAAATATTTTTCTTTGTATGTATCTAAACATACATACCTACATCTAAACGCGGCAAATGTAAAATATTCTACATAGTCTATTAGTGTTTATTATGTAGGGGAATGATTAATAAACCATTGCTATAATTATCTTTTAATTAATTATTAATCCTCATTTTAAGTTAACCGTCATTTTTTCATTTATTACAGGTATTCTTAGAGATATTTTCCGTTATTTAATCTTTTCATACCTCAAAATCGAATGAAAAGAGCATATTCTCAATAATGTAAAACGAGATAATGAGAAGACCAATTAAAATACAAACTTTATCAAGTGTAGAAATTTCAAAATGATACGTGTCGTAAATCACGTCTTACAAGTAAAAACCGGAACTCCTCTATCTTAATGTTGAGCGTCTAAGATTCGTTCTAAATAGAAATGTAGATATTTAGTATCCATTTAAATGTCGTTTATCAGAAATATAATTTGAAATTGTTCTTATAAAGTAATCATTCTTTCTTTTTTGACATATAAGTATAATTCGTAGTGAGATAATGACCGAAGAAATATGCGTCTGCATTAATGAGCTGTAATAGATGTTTTTAAGATTGGCGCAACATCAATTTTGATAACACATTTTACAACGTAAGTAATTGTCAGCAAATCTGATTTTCCAATATCATTAGGTAAGCCAATCTCATTCGACTCCAAATATAATAAAAACATTTTTTGTTGAATTTCAAGATTAAAATGTGTGTATACAAAATTTTCAGCTTTATTTTCGTAATCCGTACATAACTTGAAATCGACACCTCCAACAAATACAAGCACAATTCATTTGCTAACGAAAATAAATGATATGTGTTCGTTTCCACAGTCTTTGTTGTAGGGTTTTCTCGCATGAAACGTGCTAGTTTCCGTTAAAGGCGTGAAAGTATCTATATATTTAACGATTGAAGGCAAAGTTTTATGATTATCCTACAAATATATATTTTTATTTTAGATTTATCAATGCTTTTTATACAGTTTAAAAAACTTTTAGTAATTTAAAAATAATAATAATTTTCATTTTTCATCTATTGATACTAACTCTTACTTTCATTAACAAACATTTCTAAAATTATTCATATTTACAATTTATTGTTTAGTTTGTCAAGATTAACCGGAGCAGTTCCAACTGTCGGACATCTAAGGTAATTTTAAAGAGGTGGGGGCAGTCAGGTTGTCTTTTGCTAATATAGAATATAATTTATTTTTATGATTTTTATTATTTTTAATTTTTAATCTAATTTTATTTTATTTTTAGTAGTAATTTCTATGTTAGATTCTTCTTCATGATTGTAAACAAAGACAGTTTGACTGTCATTATTTTAGTTCCTATATCATATTATGGAATAATAATAATACTGATAAAAATATTTATTATTTTAATCCACAACAGTCGACATAAATAGAATTGTTAATTTTTAATTTTTAATTTACAGTTAATATCTAATTTTCGTATATCATATACATACGCATATTATTCAGCAATATCAATACTCCATGAGTAAATATATATGAATAATGTATTATCTAAATTAGCTTTTCTTTATTATCTATATAATTACACAACATGTCGAATATGTATACATCCTGCAAAGATATTATTGCAATTCAATGAATTTAATAGATACAATCAGATATTTCCTGATGCAATGCCTGGACGATTATTTAAATTACTGAAGTAATAGCGCAATTGAAATAAAGAACGCATAGTAGACTGAATGCTGTTAATTTAATTTATAATAGTTAAACCTGAAACAAAAATTAATGTGAACACACATGACACATTATTCAGTTCTCTTAAATAAAGAGCCTTATAATGTTCTATATTAAAATGGATTACGTTGATTATAATTAATAAAAAATAACTATCCTTACACTATAATAAAAATAATTGTTTATCTCATAATTGTATATATATATATATATATATATATATATATATATATATATATGCAGTATTCATAATAAATAAAATTTACATATAAACAACATTTGATTTATTTACTAAACTATATATTCTTAAAAAATTCCTAATTTATAATATATATTTTAAAAATTTTACTCAATTTATATGATGGAAATAGCTGTTAATAAGAAAGAAAAATATGATTGTCCCACTGCTCAAGGAGCTTTGAACTTGCATTAATTCTCCATTTATTCAGAAGCTAGAATAATTTTTTATTTATCAGTTTTAAATTACTAAGAATACCATGCATGACAATGAGAAAAACTTTTTCATCCCTCGTGATTTTTGTTCATTGGCACCTTTATGGCGGATAAAAAAAGATTTCTTGCAGATGTCTCAAAATCAATACATAAAATATACATAAAAATTTATACTTCTTCTTATTTTATCTTACTCTTTCTTAAATTGTGCAGAGAATGCCACGTGACGACGTGGATGCAACCTCGGTACTCCATGCATTCTTATTATTGTGATAACGATTATTGCGTCCGCCTCGTGAGTCTCGTGCGATGTCCACGTGAGCGACTCGAAATATATAATAAATTACTACACTTGGACGAGGATTAAACAGCCATTTAAATTTCTTTGGTTCGACTCCTGACTATGTTTGAGCGTTCATATTTTTAATAATTTGCAATTGAGATGCGATTCTTACGGATGGAAACTAGGAGGCGTCTCTTCTTGTTCACTATAGATATTTCAAATGTATAAAATCGATTACAGCCTTTCGCGTTGGAGAGCTTTTCTTTTCTTTTTCATTACGTCAAGAGACATATAAGATAAATAAGTAGTGGATCTTCCAAATTCGAAAAAAGAAGATGGATATATCTTATGCAATGCGACAAAATCAAACGCCTCTTTTTATTTTCATTTGGAATAAATACTCTTGTCTAATTTAAAACTATTTATCATAATCAATATTATTAAATGGTAAAAAATATATTCCATATTGTCTATTTGAAGCTGTTTCGAAGATGCTCATTCGAAATGCATGGTACATTTAATCCTATATATATAGAACCATTAATTAGTCCAGCTTTATAAATAACCCACCTAAATCCTTAATTAAACTCAGGACGGTTGAATCTCATAACCTCAACATGTCATAACTCCAAAACTCGAAAATGCAGTACTTTATCATATATAACCTTAAAGTATGTTGCGATATTCGTTGGGTGAATGATCATTTGCAGCTATGTGGAGCTGGTTTTGATTTTATTCGTTACTGCTTTATGAAGATATTAGATTATGAGGTTATTTATGTATGTGGGTTTAAGATTCAAGCCGCTAGAACCGCTACGATTCAAATCGTTAGAATCGCTAGAAAAAGGATAGGTTTGTTTCCGTAGGTTTTTGGTGTACTGGGATTATTACAATTTGAGCGAGTTAAAGAATTATGGCCAATAAATAGACTTTTTACGAAGTTCTTGTCTCATTTTTTTATTGGGATTTGGTGGACGTATTGGGATTTGGTGAGTCTGAAACATGAATTAAGTATCATCGAAGATATATGAGATATTTCAATCTCCAGTGCTAATTTTTAAAAATTCAGTAGAGAGTGTATTTACTGTACTTTTTTTTTTTAAAAAAAGGTAAAGGCAAGAAATTAATAGAAAAATACTGTTGCAGAGAAATTCACTTTGGAATTCTTTCTGATGTATAGGTGCATTTCGATTTTTGTCGAGGAGCTTTAAAACGGTGATCGAAACCTAATTACACATAGAAATTTTGTGATAAAGATTTCTCGTAAGGATATGGAATTAAAATTCACGGCGTAGTTCAGGATATTTCGAAAATCGTGTCGTTATAAATTACATATCCAAAGATTGGTATTAGGGTTACGTAAAAATTTTTATATCTATATAATGCCATAGGAAAGCTGAAATAGTTTTAACTTTCACCGATCAGGCCGCACTGGGAGAACGATATTTACTGACTATGTCGATGGAAAACTAGTCGTTTATAATGTCGGCGAACTCTAAGAAAGACACTGAGACCAGCGCATAATTAATAACATGGATTTTCACATCAGCGACTCCTCGCGATCGTTACTTGAGCAAACCGACGAGGCGAGCGCTGAGATAAGTCGCCTGCGATAATTTATCCGAGTTGCGGGAAGGACGGTTAGGATGAAAAGTCAGTTCGTGTGCGCGTTGAACTGACTCTAACGAGTCGCATTAGGCAGATGCATATATATATATATATATATATATATATATATATATATATATATATATAGGCTGCTCTCAAGGTGATCCCTTAATTAATTTCTCTTGAGTCGCTCGGTGCTCGACCCCTTCGCCCTGTTTCCCCGATTATAATCGGAGCGCATGCGACTAATAGCGCATAATCCGAGGGACTTCTCTGATCCATGAGCTGATGTTGGCCATTATATACCGAGATTTCGCGCCCAGGAGTTGAGGTGCGCGCAAGGGAGAAGTCCTCGATTTACACCGTGTTTGCACGAGATCGGAAAACTTGTAGAGGGGAAGGGAGGTAGAACTTGGAATTCAACCTGACTGTTTATGCGTTTATTCGATTTCCGTAATGTGCCACGATGATGAGATTAGCGCGATGAGGATGAAATTTAATAATTAATCGTGCTAATGATACATGCTTCGGCTATTTAAAAAAATCGTTACAGTATAGTTTCGTTTAGCTTAAATTTGATTAGAAGTGAGAAAGGGAGTCGCTGTTTATATGCTACTTTAATAAATGTTTTTATATCGATGGTGGTAAATTAAATAAAGTAATTAGTGTTCAAAAATAGCACGAGTATGTTTCTTTATATTTATACGTTTACTACTTATTTAGTCAATTATTTTAAAATTGCAAAGTTCTTTTCTTCTAACGAAATATTTTTTTAGAACTTGCAAAAGTGCCAGTCGAAAATAAAATTGACCAAGAGACGTATTCAAATCTGGAAATTTATTTAATTTTAAAATTTTTAAATTTTAAAATTTTAAAACACCTGAATGTACTTAAATAAAAAAAAATCTTTTTATATGATACCTGCTCAAAAAAATTGAGCGCCAGAATTATATTTCAATAAAAAGCAAGGTCTTACAATTGTTACAAAGAAAATAAGAAAGGTCAAGAAATAATTTGTGTGCAAAAATTTATTTTACTTGATGACATGAAGTTAAAAATTAATTATATGAATTATAATAGAAATTAATTATAATAAGAAAACTTTGTTTATATTCCTATTGGAAGAGAATTGGCGCAACGTGGATACTAAAATTAATTTACATTTTACAATTTTTTAATTCTGATAAAAAAAGAAGTTATTTTTCAATGTACGGTTACATATTATACATATGTTGACGGTATTTTAATGTGTTCCAAAATCGTTAATTTACTAATCAAATATAATTTAAATAGTTTCAACTGCAATTTATATAGGTTAGAATAGAAAAATGAAAAAATAATCGATTAATTTTTCTGAAGACTAAATTGTCTATAAAAAGTAATACAGTAGATTCGAATACGAAAGCATCCATTTTATTAAATTAATAAATATTTTGATCGGTCTTACAATCTTTATAATATAATATATTAATAACTAAAATAATGTCAGGCAGACTATCATTGTTTATTATCATTCCGAAGAATCTGAAATAACACTTATTATTACAAACAAAAAACTAAAAAATTTTATTAAATAAAAATAAAGATAAAAATAAAAATATAATAAAAACAATAATAATAAGTTATATTCTATGTTAGTAAAGGACAATCTGACTGCCCATACTTCCTTAAATTTAGAATCACCTTGGTGTCCGACGTTTCGAACCGCTACGGTTCATCCTCGGGAACTAAACTAAAATGAAAAACCCAGTATGCTACTCTATATACCCCATCTCCACTCTAAATTTATTGGTATAACATTTATAGGACTCCCACCTTCTTAACTTAAATGAGAAATACAAATTTTATATTAATAAGGAATTATAAGCGTTTTCCAATTTGTTTGACTCTAACGTTAAATTTACATTTTGCGATTCTTGAAAATATGAATACCTTCAAGCGTTTCTCTTTTATATCTATTTTGAATAAATTGTTCTAAAATATCTACATTTTCATAAACGAAATTTTTAATCTGTTTCCATTTCAGATTCTTCGGGGGTGATTACGAGGTCAGACAATTAAGGACTACGACCGATTTTGTTTTTCGGCATGTGGTAGCACTGCGTACCTGTAACGCCGCCACCGTAATAGTAGATCCCTACTCTCTCGATTAAGATCTTGACGACCCTTGTACGATCATTTTTTCGCCTGCTGTTTAGTGTTTTGTAACAACGCGCGAGTAGTGCATGTCACGAAAATGGAACAGAGAAATTTAGAGCAACAGTGGCGATAAAATTTTGTGCGAGACTCGGCGAAACTGCGACAGAAACTTATGAAAAAGTGCTTAAAGTGTATGGTAATGATGGATCACAGTCAGGTATTTCGGTGGCATGCCGATTTTAAAAAAGGCTGTAAGAGTATCAAAGACGAGGCGCGGAGCGGAAGGCCAATTCAAGTGTGAACCGACGCGAATGCGCATCGCGTCAACGCCCTTGTTCGTCAAGATCCGGGACTAACCATTCGAATGTTATCTGACGTATTAAATATTAAAGTGGAAACAGTTAGAAAGATTTTAACCAATGATTTCGCCATGAAAAAGCTGTATGCGAAGATGCTATCGAAGAACATTTCAGATGAGCAAAAAGTCCAACGTATTAACATCGATCAAAATTGTCTCGAGTAGCTTGAAAGTGATCCTACTCTTCTCGATCGAGTTATTACTGGTGATGAAAGTTGGTTCTTTCAATATGACCCTGAAACTGAACAACAAAGCCAACAGTGACTGTCCCCTGGAGCGCTAAGACCAAAGAAGGCGGGAATGAGTAAGTCCAAAGTGAAAACCATGTTAATTTGCTTCTTCAACAGCAAAGGGGTAGTTCACAAAGAGTTTATACCACCTGGACAAACCGTAAATCAAGTTTTCTACCGCAATGTGCTCGAAAAATTACGGTGCTCAGAGTGTGCCCCGAGATCGCGAAGACTTGGGTTCTGCATCTCGACAATGCTCCCTGTCACAGTTTGTTCAGAGTCTCTCAGATTTGGCGTCTAACGGCATCGCAACGTTACCACAACCACGCTATTTACCGTACATGTCACCCGACTTTTCCTATTCCCCCATTTGAAAAAATTCATCAAAGGTCGATATTTTGACTCCGTTGAAGAAATCCAAAAATCGGTGACAAGAATATTCGGAGAGGTCCCACAAAAAGTGTCCCACAAAAATAAGGGGGGGGGGACTACTTTGAAGCAGATCGCAGCGATATATCTTAGTTTTTAAATATAGTCGATTTGTTAATTTTTTCGCATTACTTAATTGTCTAACCTCATATAAAAAGGACAGCCTTTCTGTCATTATTTTAGTTTATAAAACAGTCGAGATAAGTACAATTTTTTATTTTAATTGTAACTTCTTAAAGTAATTTTTGCGAAACTTATCTAAGTAAATTTATTGATTTATTCCACCTTAGACTATTAATATTATTTGTTAATAATGTTTCACCAAGTGTTTAGTGAATTATGAATTAAAAAAAATAATAATATTTAATTAATGTTTCAGTATTTCATTTTTAAACATCCTCCTTAATTTGAAAATTACGAAAATTAAGAGACAATAAAATCAAAGCATAAGAAATAGGAATTAATGATTCTTCTGTAAAACTTGATAACAGGTCAAAGGTTATTTATCCTGAAGATATAGTCTTCAAAATTAATATCCTATAAATAGGCGAATTAGTAAATATTGAAGAATTATAGATGCAAAAAATTATAGAGAAGTATAATGTAGACGCACCATATCGGAATAAATGTAATAGAACTGTATATAGGTGTACGAAATACAATTTTGTACCGTAGTGGCTCATTGCTATAATACTTTTTAGTCTAATTCCGATGACTCTTTTAAAGAATATGTATGCGTATATGTGTATCACCTTAGAATTATCGTCGAGCAGAAGTTTCGCATCTCTGACCCCATATACGCAGCCTAAACGTTGCATGCTATTGCAGGACGCTTGCGTCATTCGCGAAAAGCGCGCCGAGAGGGAGTGAGAGAGGCTTAAAAAAAGAAAGGGGAGTACCTTTCGACTCTTCGTTCTCTTGTCCGTCTGCCGTTGCGAGCTAATATAAACGGGAGAAGCGAATCTCTCGGCAGAGTATACAGAGGGGGGATAAGTCGCGTGTCTCTTTGTCGCATTTGCTCGTCGTGGGTTAAGTGCTCCCGAGTGTCTGCTCTCACCCTCTCGCCGCACCGGGTGTCGAGCTATTTTCTGCCCGCTTGTGCGTTGCGTCGAGTTCGCGCTCCGTATATGCGACAAAGCGGTGGCGACGCACTTCTACATGCGCCAATGAACTTGCCTTTAACCTCCCTGTCGTATTCCGCGAATGATACATAAGGTCGAGCAGAATTTATCGATCGTATGCGAAAAGGGCTCTGTCTCTCTCTTTCTCTCTCCCTCCCTCTTCGACATTGATCACCAGAGAAGAGTTTCTCGCATCGAAACTTGTTTTTTTAAAGTGCAGTGAATTCTCAACGTGGACGCCATAATCCAATGCCTAGGAGTAATGACTCGCAGGCACCGCGGTATGAATAACGATCCATTTATAAATATACGGATTTAATGAAGTTTACTGATCCTTTTTTCATTTGTTCTCTCAGCTTAAGGAGAATTAACCTTTCTGAGCCGTCGAAATTTTGAATTTTCTTTATATAAATAAATTGAACGACGTATTTTGTACTTGAAAATTTATTCAACATTTATAATTATGGGATCTTTAAAATCGTAAGATTAAAGAAAATACTGTATAAAATTTGCGCGAAACGAAATAAAAGTTACCGATAGAAGGTTGTAAAATAAAATAGTGCATCCAGTTATATAAATATAACGTTTTAATCTTCAGAATCATAAGAAAAATAATAGGATCCTCACCGAAATGTCGTTGAAAGAACAGCAATAATTTTTTATCCTAGTAAATGTAATAATTCTTTGCTCATTTTGAGAAAAAAATTCAGAATTATCTCTGTGAAGCATTAATCGATTCATCCGAGTTTGCATGATTATATACATATACATATGTATATATATATATATATATATATATATATATATATATATATATATACCTAATGATTAAGTATAAAAAAATTTAATCGATACCGACAATTATAATTCATTCTTAGCGTAATAGATCCGTTTTACATGCAACAGTCCAATCAAAATACTGCCTACATATAATTTTTACATTACAGAAGAGCACATTTTCTCTTTCACTCGAGTTTATTATACAGTGACTTCATGTTTGGGATTCTTTATCGCGCCCTCTATATGCGGCGAACGACTGTTGCAAAACTCACAGCTCAAGTACAAATTACCAATAGCTGTGTGTGTGTGTGTGTGTGTGTGTGTGCGCGTGTCTATGTCTGCTACATTGAAATAATAATCAACTTCTATGCAAGTAATTACACTGCGCCTTGTAATTCTAGCGATTGCAGCTGGCGAAAAAGTCGGCACACACATACACTACTCACATATATTTATCCAAATATGCATATATAAACGATTGCGACGGATAGACTTAAAGACCGATAATCTATACAGAGTTAATTATGAATATATTAGGTTACATGATGTATCGCTATAAGCTTCGCTGTTATAATTATTATAAGAGAATTACTCTCTGCGAAATTGATTCAGTACCGCACAGTGGCGAGAGTTTTTGAGTTATTATAAGTCTAAAGGATTCACTATATGACAAAATAGTCATAGCTTTGTGTAAAACTGATAAAATATCTAATATACAAACTCCAAAAATAGAAATTTTTGTTTCCAAGTTCGAAGTTAAATTAATTGTCGCAAAAGCTATACTGAATCTAATATAATACATTAAAGATGAAGAATATATAATTGAAATTAAAGAATGCGATGTACAAATATATTATATATATACTAGCATCTACACTTGACTTCGCCCGAATTAATTTAATTGATTTATTAAACATTTCAATAATATCTGTGTAAACAACACTCTACGTACAAATCTATATTTTTACAGATAATTGTACCTATTATTGCTTCCGTATGAAAAGGTGCTTCAAAACACCATCTACTTCAACAAGTGCTATTTCTTGCACTTCTTTGCTAAATCTTTATTTATTCTTCTAAATCTAATTCATGCCCTTTTTCCAATTTTCAAAACATTTTTATACTCCTATTCCGGAATGGCCATCAGTTCCTTCTTCGATTCGACCTTTATTTCTTCAAGCGAATCAAAACCGTGTCTCCGAAGTGGTCTTTTCAGTTTGCTGACAAGCTAAAAGTCACACGGTCTTAAATGAGGCGAGTGGAGTGGTTGCGCAGTGATATGGATTGAATTTTTGACGCAATGTTCACGTAAAATCAATGCAGTGTGAGTTGCTGCATTATCGTCATGCAAAACCGAGAGTTCTCTTTCCATAAATCTGGCCTTTTGAGACGAATAGCTTCACGCAAATGACGCATAACACTCACATAATATTCTTTGCTAACCGTTTGGCCGGTTGGAAGGCATTCATAATGCACCACACCTCGATAATCGAAGAAAACAGCGAGCATATCCTTGATTTTTGAGCGACTTGGCGTGATTTTTTCGGTCTACGCTCTCCTTCGACGCGATATTCGCTCGACTGATCGGTTGTTCCTGGATCGTAAGCGTGGACCCAAGTCCCATCTCCAGTTATTATGCGTTCCTACTTGTCCTTATAGTCCGAAACCGTCGTTTAGCAGACCTCCATGCGACACTGTTTTTGCCAAAAATATGTTTTTGGCACCAATCGAGGTTTCACTTTTTTCAGGCACAAAATGCCTTTTAAAATAGTGTTGACTGGTCCATTTCAAAATTCCAACAATATCATCAAGGGCTCTAGTAGTTAATCCACGATTTTGCAAAAGCAATTCTTTCATTTTGTCGACGTGTAGCCCATCGGTAGATGTTCTTGGTCGTCTTTGATGTGGTTCGTCTTCAACGTGTTCTCGACTTTCTTTGAACCATTTGTACCAATCAAAAACACTTGCTCTTGACATGGACTTTTAATCAAAGGTCTTTTGCAACTTTTCGGCGGCCGATATTTCATTTCGTGTACAAAATTTAATTCTACTGCTTTGTTGAACAATTTCAGACATTAAAAAAACCGAAGAGACAACTTTTCTTTGTTCACAAATCACAAGTGTAACTGTATGATAAATGAAGATATTTGCGTGAAATTTGGCATAGATAACGCTGACAGTACTACCAACGTAAAAATAAAAACATTTGTCCAAATCCATAAACTCGGAAAGTTTAAATTGAAAAGTCTTATAAACGACTTATATCTTACAAACGACTTCTGCGGAAAAATATTGTACTTTTGTGTTTAAGCTGTAGAAAAATATTTTTAGGTATTTCGAGACGACATTTACGTGGAGTTTGGTATTTGGATGGTAGAATATGAAACTTTCCGTAGAAATCATATCAAAACACTTGGACATTGTATTCTACCACCCGCACACGAAACTACAATATTTCACCGTAAAAATCACGTATAATATATATTTATATTTCAATTATTTACGTATTTTCAATTAAATACCTCAAAGATTCAGTTAGTGGTGCTAACTGAAATTCAAACAAAATAATGATCTGCGAAATAGCACTTTGTGAAGCTAACACTGAGATACCAACTTTTTATCTGTTTTTATACGGAAGTGATGATCTATATATATGCATACTTCTGCGATAGTTGATTAAATTTTGTATATTTTGTTAAATTGGAAAAAAAATGAAGTCTATGTCGGACCGTGGATAATATAGAAGATATATTTCGAATTTCAGAACAATCGGATCAGTAGTTTTTTTGTTTAACATGTACAAATACATATATATATATATATATATATATATATATATATATATATATATATATCTGTAATCTTTTATATAATATAATAAATTACAGAAATGTTTTCTTGATTTTTATTTTATGATTAAATGGGAGTAGGTTTACAGAACTGCACTAGCCTTATATGGGATAGAATAACTAATAATAATTTTTAAGAGTAGTTTTGAGAATACTTTTAGCAGTCTAATAAAGTTTAAATAAGAAACTTCTTTCTACATTGTCTGTCAGTGAATTCTTTAATTAAGTCACTAAAATCGGTGGTTAAATGGTTAAAGTCAGTAAAAGAGATAAACGAATATTTAACATATCGATATATATTCTTTATGCTTTTGAAAATCCAAAACGATCTTTTCGCAATTCGGAATTGATATCGTTAAAAATAATCGACAAGCTATGTAAATATAATCTATTCATTTTCTACTTATGTGTGACATTATTTTCTACACTAATATTAAATTTTTTTATTTCCAATTATTCTTAGATGAATGTTTAAAATTAAAAATTTTTCTTACTTTATATTTTGCTATTAGATATAAATATTTTTATGAAGCCTGCTTTATCAAACTAATTCTAATATTATTTATATTATTTATTCTATGAGTTTAATTGAATCAAATGCAGTGCTGAAGAAAAAAAATACTATTTCGACAAATAATCTGTAATGATATTCATAACGAAGCTTTGTAAAAATTAGGATTTTCTCGGAAACTCGAGGTTCGCAGAAAACAAAGTTTCGATATTGAAGAAGCCTTATCAACAACGAGGCACGGTGTATTAAGGCCGTCTAACCCTCTATCCCCTATCATCCATGTCTCACAATCAAACGTCTGGCATGCAAACTCCATACCCGATAATCACTGGGTATTAAATTGAAGAAATTTCAAAAACCACTAAACCTTCAAATATGTTCAATTTCTTCATTAAGAGTACTATATATATAATCGCGACAAACTTTAAGCTCGTAAACGAATACATATCCCCATTATAATGAGATTTAAATATTAAGCCGCTATAAATATAGGTTCGCGAGATTTTAAGCTTTTGAAATAATTTATTTCACATGTAAATTTAAAAAATTAAAGCAAATAAACAAATTTTCTTTACATTAAAAACAGAAAATAAGAGAACGCATATTTAGATAAGTAAAAGATGGAAAAAGATTCTTACAAGAGATATATTAATAAGTTGAATTTAGAAGAATAAAAATATTCTGGAGAAATTATATTAAAAGTTATTATATTAACAGCAAATTTTTTAAATTTGAAAAAGAATCAAAGTTCAAATATGAAAATATATTAATTAAGAGTTCCTAAGTGCAATTGAAATTATATGCAAATTATTAAAGATTAAGCACAGAATATGCGCAAACATGCAGAAACAAGTCTTTTGACACATCTCAAGAAAAACCTGAGCTTTACCATAATTATGTTTCTATATTTCTCCATAAATCTATTAAATAGTACGTTATTAATAAAATTGAAATATCCTGATAATCCTTTTTACACTCACGATCAATTGAAAAAAGGCCGAATATTTATATGTTCTTAAATAAGCATCCTTAGAGAACATAAATGATTATTTTTGTATCAACGAAAGTGCAATACTTTTTTCAAAGTCATTTTTGACAAATTATAAAGTTTATACACTATTAAAACTATGTCAAAACTTTTTTGAGATTATCAATTGCTATAAAAAAATTAGTTTTTATTTATAATTTTTTTAATGATGAATCCAAATTGTTTATTAATGACTATTATATACGAGATTAATCGATATTTCATTGTAGAATTTTTTAAAGCCATTCCTTATAGTGAATTGTATTTTTCTCCAGTATGTTAGAAGACTTTGATTTTTCCATTTGTCGCAATCAAGCCATATTATCAGTGCGCCGGTTAGTGCACGGTACGTGCATCCTGAATTCGCGCGTCGCGCCGCCCGCCTTGTATATACATTGGAACGAACAGAGCTACGTTATACCGCAGTCGGGGACGTCTGGGGGATAGGTCAGTGACAAAGCAAGGTCGACCGAAGATCGTTTCTCTCTCTCTCTCTCTCTCTCTATCTCTCTCTCTCTCTCTCTCTCTCTCTCTCTCTCTCTCTCTCTCTCTATCCTCTCTCTTTCTCGCTTTTGCAGAAGAATCGGCGCGATGAGCGCAAATCACTTTCGGTTTTCGAAATATCCTCGGGCGTGCACACGCACTCTCTCTCTCTCTCTTTCTCTCTCTCTCTCTCGCTGACTCACTCACTCACTCAGTCAGTCAGTCTTTAGAAGAGGACTCGAAGACAGGTCAGCGACAATTCAAGGTTAGCACCTTGAACTCCGCCGAGACCGAGCGGACCGGCCTGCTTATCCGATGTCCGATGTCTATACAACTGCGCGCATAAGAGACTGCGGTAGAGAACTAGCGGTGGTTATGATTTTCTATATTGTACGACCATTATTTGACATTATCAAGCTGGAGTGCGGCCGAGCTTCCGATCTGTTCCGTTGCTTATAGCTTCTGAGTCGGAGAGAAACGTGGAGGCGACGAGCCGTTTAGGGCAACAGGCGCCTTCGCGTCGGTTCGCAGCGATTACGAGCTCCTTGGGTTGATGCTCGACTTCGGCGCAATCGTAAATTCTACAAGCGTATATAAGATTCTCTTTTGTGTAGCGGTTCGTTGGCCGAATAGAAATTAGATAATCAAGCTCTAATCGGACCGTTCGTTTTTCTTATCTTCCTTTCTTCTTTTGCTGTCTGCATCGATGTAACGTTTTCGCAACATATGTGCATGCATATAACCAACAAAAGACTCGAATTGCCAATTTGCTTCGCGTTATGTATAGCGTTATATATTTGTCGGATGATATCAATAGTCAATAATTCACGGGTTTAAGAATCTACAAAATTTAAAGCATTATTTTTACAATTATTGAGCAAAATTATAAAAATTTTACTGACGATTTTTCCTATTTGAGGCTGAATGCCGCGGATAAAGTATGCTTTTACGTCTTAAGCATCGGCACAAATAATTTCGAATGATGTTTCTCTTTAATTTGAATAAATTCAACATTATATAAATCGACAAAAACCCTATAGTGTTGCTTTTGGTTTTATGACATAAAATGTATAAAAATAAATTTCTCTTTGCCGACAATATGATCACTAAGCATGAAGGGGCCCATTTAATTACCAGTGCATTTTTCAACTGCCTGTGATTTTATGATTCTCTCAACATTATTTCTTCAACTGCCGCATATTGTTTAAATTATTTCAAATATTCTATTCTTTAAAAAATTCCAAACTTCAAATTTAAGAAGAAAGCGTTCATTTTTAAAGAATAGAACAGTTTAAATGTTTGATCGAGCTCTGGCATTTTGGTATCTTAAGGCTTAATATATCACACATATAGGCATGAAACCGTGATAATGTCAATTAGCCTATTCTATTTTTGGTTTTCACCTTGTTGATAGAAAAGGTCTGAGTTTCAATCTTCGTGCACACATCGTTACGAACAACGTTAATAATAACATTATTATTAATATTCTAATTATTCGAAATAACATACTTTATTGTTTAGCAGTTAGCTCGCTTGCACACTTTTAAATATGCAGCTATGGCTGAGGTTTGCTTCTACGGCGAAGCACGCCAGAAAGTTCCACTTTCGTAGATAATTTACGATTTACATTTTCCTCTTCATTCTTCGATTGTGCAGGCTATGCAGATACGTGCATAAATATGTATAGCATCGAAAGGCTAAGCCTTAAAATTTCCCGATCGTTTTCCGGGATGTTGAGTGCCTTTCTCGCGCCGCCAGCGACGGTCTCAGAAGGCGCGGATTGCGTCGGCCGTCCCCTTACAATATCGCTGAGCCGGCTCAAAATCGGAGCGCGCGCTCGCTCGCTCGCACGCTCGCTCGCTGAAAAAACGATCCGAAAACGTGATCGGTTGCTAAGCAGCTCGGCGGCCGGCGCGCCGGCGAATACATACGAGGTCGTCGCACGTTCAGGAACGCATCGCTCCGCGAGCCGGGTCGTTGCGGCTGCGAGTTCCTGCAGCGATGCTCAGAAATAGCTGCGCACCGCCGCGGCCGCAGCGTACATCGCACCATGTACACATACGCGTCGCCGACCTCGCGCGCCGAAAACCGTAGGTCATGGAGTAGGCCGCGGCGTGTGTATGTATATATGCATATGTACTTGCCTGTGCATGTCCACGTGCGTGCGTGTGCATCGCCAGTCGAATATCGAGGATAATTTCGCAAGCGAGTTCGTTGGAGCTCCGATTAGCGCGAATAGTGGATAGGACTTCTGTGTGTGGGTAAGAGTGTAGGAGAGGTCAAGAGTACGAAAGCTCTGGCTGCCTCGCACACAATATTTATATACATACGCGGATTTCGTATAATACAAGGAGGTGGGGAAACGAGGAAAGGCCTACGTGTGCATTGTCAAGTTCAACAGCTAAGAGCGCCCGTCATCGCGATTAATCGCTCGGTTATAGTTGGTGGGTCTCCTTTAGATTGGACGAATTCAGTGACTCTGCTTTTTTTTATCTCTCATCTTTCTTTCAATGAATCGCTCGAGTACTGAATTTTTGCCGAACGCATATTATATTTTCGCAGACGAGGAAAAAGTTGACGAATATCAGAAATTTCCATTGCTTTATCAGGATCTGTATTCATTTTTTTTCAATATACAGTTGTTTAAGTACCGTATGTCGTAATCAGAATAAATTTTACTTACGTTAATTATACAGTAAGTATATACATAATATACGAATAAATATAATAATACATCAATTATTGATTTAAACAGATTTTTTTCATTAATTTATGATATATATATATAAATTCATTCAATTTGGTTTAACGAGAATAAATGCAAATATTATTTTTCGAAATAATGAAATAAATTAAAAAATTCATATGTATTTTAAAAACGTGTATATTGTGCAAAATTAGAAAAATTAATGAAACAAATACTGCGTTTTGGTATTGAAAATTCAAAGTACGAATAAAAATAGCGTGTTATTTATTGCCAATAATTAAAGTTCAATCTCTTCATTTTATACTTCTCTACGATCAGAGAGTAAAACAGCCACTAATTGAATTATCTTTATTTTTACTATGCAATTGCAAAATTGAATCGCTGGAGTGAGTTAACCAAAGAAAGAAAAGGCAGTTGCGAAACAAACCTTGTCTTTTTATCCGCCCGACTCTTGCTCGAAATCGATTGCGGTCTTTGACAGATAAAAACGGGGTGAAGCCCGATATGTACGAATGATAAAAAGACTCGCGTACGCCGCTAGAAATATTCAGTTACGAAATTTACAAACGAACAAACAAACACAAAAGTCTGCACGTACAGACTGAATGGTGTAACTGGGAAGCGGCGACCAATGAGCGGACAAAGCGGCCTATTATTACTATTTTGCCCATTATTAATAGATCTTCGTTTATTGATTTTCAATAAAAAATAGTTTACTTTTTTTTATTTCTCTTGATTTAAAACTAAATATTTTGTTTTATTTATAAAAATCAGATCTTTTCTTTAAAGTAAACATATTCCCAGAGACTAAAGAAATTTGTAAGAGACTACCAAAAGACGAATATTTTTCCAGTGATATTGTAAGAAATTATGAATAATTATTACAAGAATTTTACAGGAATTAATTTCTTGAACCACCCACGATACAACTTTATTTATAATAGAATACCGTAATATTTTATACTCACTCGGTTCGCTGATTCTATATTATACGGCTATCCGAAACACTGCATACAGTGAACAAACGGATAGTTCAAATTCGAAGAAAAGATCAGTTTGAAGCATTTTCCAATTTTTTATAATTTTTATACTATAGCTTCAAAACTAGCTTAAAATCTTATAAATAGTCATACTTATTACTGGTCATATTTGAGAAGAAATATTAACTGTAAATTATGTTCAGTTTAAACATAATTATCATTATGATGACGATAATTATACGATCCAAAACTAAACAAAATTTATATTTGCGGGTTATAAATGATTCGCTCTCAACTGCTATTTCAATTATTGATATTTTTCCAAGAACTAATTATTCAATATTTTTAAAAAACAGGAAGAAAGCAATTATGACATCCTTTTCCTATATAATGTAATATATATTATTTTCGTTTATTTAATATGATAATACGACAATTATATTCAAAATTATCTGGCATATGTAGTAATTGACAAATCTATTTGTACTTTAGTCCTAAGTACGTATATTTTTTTAATAAATATAATTTTTATATGATGGAATCTTGGAACTTTTTTAAAATCCTAGCCGACTTTTTCACTAAAATCAGACGAGTTGGATACACTTTATGTCTGAATGCAACAATGAATGCAATTCCATAAAAATTACAAGACGCTTAATTGCAACGATACCTCTTACAGCAAATCCACGAACGCAAATCTCCCGTCTTTTCTTTCAATTTTACCCGGACGCTCGCCTTGGGGTTGCATGCGACAAGGTGGGAGGAAGGAGGGCCTCTTTGTCCCGCCAAGGTCCTCTCCTCGTCATTCCCGGCATAGCGCGGTAAAGGTCGTACGCATTCCGCTGAAAGCGAACAAGAAAGACCGTAAATAACATATATGTATATGTGCTTTCGTTAAATTAATTCTCGATTTCATCTCGTTCTCATGATGATCGGTGACGAGTCGGAGGACTCGGGCTGCGGAGGACTAATTACTTCCGGCTGTTTAGCGCGCCTTGCGTGATTTGTTGATATATATATAAAATATATTAAAGAGAAGTAGAAAAAATCTTAAGACTGTCTAGAATCATATTTCCTCGCTTTTTCTATTATTTCTAACAGAATCTATAATCAAATCTTATTATAATGTCAAGTTTTATTACTTTATATTATATAAATAATTTTTATTAAAAATTATAAAAAAATCATAAAAATATTCAAAATTTCATTTTTGGCTTTACGGAAATCTACACTATATTTTTGAAAATAATTAGAAAATTCAAAATTCAAATTGATCAATGTGATTCTCGGATATCAAAGGCTACCTACTAGGATGTTGTACATTTTTTTTCCAGACTTATGCGAAATTATGTAAAAATACCCTTTTTTAAATGTCTATTTACCTTGAAAACTATTATCGATTTTTCATTGATAAATAATAGAGTATTTAATACTCTATTTTTTGATGATCTTAAATCAACTATTTAGTATTAACGAATGAGTAAAACCTTATTCATAGATTTTGCTATACCAATTTTGAACAAAGTAATAAAATTTTATATATAATAAAAGAACTTTAGGTTTCGCATGGGAAAAGCGATGGAGGTATCTGTGAAAAAGATGCTGACTAGGAACTATAGTCCAGCTACCGAGGTCGTGTTTCTGTACTTATAAGAAAAAAGTAGACCGTTCTATCTATCATTCAATTAGATGTTTGAAACAGTTTCTTATGTGTGGGACAAAGTTCAATTATTTTCGTTGACAATGCCGATAATTTTGCAAGGATTTTGGTCGAACTAAAGAATATATGATTTTTTAGTTCTGCATGGCATGCAGACTCGTGTACGCGCTACCTCGCTTGTGCTGGAGACACGATTCTCGAGCACTTGCCGTTCCGAGTCAATCGATTTTTCCTCTCAGCATCATCGGTAGCAACGCATTTGGCTATAAAACTCTACTTCTAATCGTCTATACTTTCAACGGAATAAAGACTGAATTTGTAAATCCGTACGACCTTCTCTACCGCGAACATCGTCCTCGCGCGCGCGCTTTATATTACATCGAGACGAGAGATCAATAAAATGCAATTTCGCGACGATTAAACTTTCCCTGGCGAATGGGCTGGATTTTCCTCCTCTCTCGGCATAATTGCCGCACCGTTGATTTACACGGGAGATTATTTAGAAAGCACGCGCGCACACACGCACGATTCCGCCTCGTGGAGCACAGTTTTCCGGTGCTTCGGTCTCTCTGTTTCGTACGCCTTGTATTCGGAAGAATCGACTGAGTCTCGAGCGAGGGTTGCCTTACAGACACGCTGCGGCGCCCTCTTTATAAATAATATCTCGACAGCGCGGGGTTGATTACCGCCTGTCGCGGTACGGGGTGGCGCTCTATATATATATATATATATATATATATATATATATATATATACGCCTAAGCAACCGCGTTATATAAATCGAATGCGTGCAGCAGCAGCAGCCAGGAAATTCTTTTTTAATCGTCGCCGTGGTTAATATTCGCTCTCGAGGCGCACGGGTACCGATCGCGTCCGCTCCTCGTGACGAGGATGGAGGACGCGCAGCGCGCGGCCGAGCGCGAGCGGGACGGCAACGTGATGACCGTTGCGCAACACCCGGGGGCTTTATATCTATGTTACGATTTCTCCCCTCGCCGCCCGACTTCCTCGCTCCCCCCCCTCTCTCTCTCTCTCTCTCTCTATTCCTCTCCTTCGCGTTCTTTCGTGGTGCTGATGAGCACTTTCTGCGTGGCTCGGGAAGTGAGGCCTGCTCTTTGTATGTTGTACCTATACAACGACGTATATTGGCCAATTTTTTAACTTACTACTTAGTAGCAATTACCATCGCACCTATTATCATATCGGTATTCTGAGTATACTGTTTCACTTGATGATCAATACAAAATTTTTAAAATGGGTGAATTAAGTCAAATTAATCAGTAAAAGAGACGTAGAAAATGTATACTTTATTTTTAAACAAAGTTATTATGTTTAATTATTATTATTTATTTTTATTTCAAAAGTTATACTTATGTTAAATAATATAATAATGATTAAAATATTATATTTTTGACAAATTTTCGTGTTTTTCCACGAGTATATTTAAAAAACTCAACTCGGTTTTATCACTTATATGGCCAAATATGCTCGAGTCATCTTATAAAACAGTGATTGCAAGCTAATGTAATGAATTACATATATATTTACCTATATATATATATATATATATATATATATATATATATATATATATATTTCTTGTTAGAAAGAGAAAAAGAAGAGCGATGAAAAAAAATGAGACTTTCAATAATATAAATAGAATAATTATGTTTCCCACTTTGTGTAAACATTTGTACATCGAAAGACAAGTACAGCAGTACTTTTTCTCCTTAAGCTCCACGTACGAAAATATACCTAAAATAATTCGCTTTACCTTTACTGTTCATAATTTTTTAATAGATATTGTTGTATGTAGTTTCTCTAAGGGATGAGGACGAAATTAACAAGCTTTACTTTTTTATTTTCTACAGCGGCTATTGAATTTACCGAAGTACAATTAACACATGATACATTTTTCAATTTTTTCACATTTATCCTTTAAACATCATCTGAAATAAGTAAAATTATTATCCCACAATTTATTGTCCCATAATTTACAGGCAACTATATATTTTTTAAACTAATTATGAAACATTGACCATGAAGTGGAAATCTAACCTTCAATTACAATCTCCTTTACACGTCTTGATGAAGGAGATGCACTACAAAAAAGATGGATTATTTCAAATTAAGGACAATTGCCGTCAATAAAATATTGTATGAACTCGCACACGATGTCTAAATTAATTCGCCCAAATTCATAATATAAAGCAGTGAATGGTATGTTTTGTCACGTAATGATATTTTATTGAGATAATGATCATCTATTGAAAGGGCTTGTAGTGAAATAGATCAAATTTTCTATGTTGTACTGACGTCAATAAATTTAGTATTATTTTTGAACTTAAGAAAAAAAATGAATTTTGCAACGCTAAAAAATATATTACGAAATTTTTTTACATAATGATACAATAATTAGGTATAAAATTAATGAAATCGTTCCGTTCCTTATTGACTCTGATATTTCAAACTCTTAATTTATTTTAATTCAATGAAACTTTCTAATTCACCTATCAATTTTCATTCATCTCCAATAAATTGGATTAGTCGTACAACGCTAGACGAACAATATATCTAAAGATTCTGGTGAAGGTAGGATATCTCTACTGCTCAATTCAGATTCTAAAGAACTAGCGATGCAAAGCGTGCATTCACGATGTTCTTTTACAATCACAGCATGGGCAGAGGATGAAGGGGTGATAAGAGCAGCCATCATATTGTAGAGGGAGAGAGAGAGAGAGAGAGAGAGAGAGACGGGAGAGAAAGACATAACAAGTGAGGAGAAGATATAATTAATGCTTGGCCCACGAAGTAATCTACGTGCCTTCGCGCCGAAAAGGCGCTGTTCCCCACCCGAACGCGCCACTGGTCGTCTAGCCGGGGTAAGTCGTTGCTCCCGCGGCGTTGGCGACCGAGGAAGGTGAGGGCGGTGACTCGGCTATCCTTAAAGGGCAGACCTCTCTCTGTCTCTCTTTCTCTCTTTCTCTTTCTTTGCCCTATCCCTTTTGGTCGCGGCTATATAGAGGAGTTTTATGTGCAGGACGACCTTAGACAATTAATTACGCTAGTTTCTTTGTCGCTCGGAGTTAAAGATAAAATAATCTCATAACCACGTGGAGGTGGAGGTATATCGTGTCATGAATATTGATAACCATTAATTGATCCTACAGAGATATAAGGATTGTAGTTGAGAGAGAGAGAGAGAGAGAGGAGAAGAAGAAAGTATCGTAATTGCAAAAATCTGGAAGAAAAAAACAGATGAGAAGAGGTAATATTGTAATTAAATTTTAGAAGACATAATGTGACGGATATATAGTTAATGTATATTTTTTATTCTCTTCCCACTTTTGTTCAATACAAAAGTTGTTCCAAAGTTTTAAATTATCTATCGCTATCACCAAAATTTGTTTAATCATTACATAATACAGTATTATGCTATTTATACTACATATTATGAGTGATTGAAATATATAGCTTTTTATTAAATGAAAAATAGAGACAAATATTCGAAATCTAAAAAGCGAATATTAATGTAGGTCTCGAAGTACGCATCAATTAGACCATTCACTGCTCGATCGTCCCATTCTTATAGGGTTGTACGTTCTATATTAGTTCGCTATTCCCATCCTCATTTCTCCCTCGGTCTAGCTGTTGGGCATTTCCACACGATCGCCAAAAGAGCTATAGGCAGACGTACGTACGCGTCTTCTCCTAACTCTCCCCAGACTAAAATACACTCCGCGACGAGCGCTGCGCGCGAACATCAGGCCGCTAAACTCGGAGAGTAACCATCCTTCCCGAATCGATTTCTTTCTCGACACGCGGTGGCAGTGTGCGTGCACGAAATACGCGCGTGCACACGCCAGACTGCATGCGTGCACGCGCGTATACGTACGAGATCGAGACACGAATGCGTGCCGGCAGAAAAGGAGAGAGAGGATAAGATCTCGGGAGCGGTCCGCGCCCACCCCCCTCTGCTCGGGACTCGCGACGGCCGTTGAGCTTTCGGTTGAGCGGGCGGCGGGCGGCGGTGCGTTGAATTCGCCCTGCATTAGGGGGCATCGGGACATTGCCCGGACGACCTTGGCTGATGCCGCCGCCGTCGCCGTCGCCGCCGCCGAGTGAACGAGCGAGCTGTTTGTGCAACGGGCGAGCATTGCACCTTACGCGCTCGAGCGGCTGCCTATCGCGTAAGCTTGCCACAGAGCACTCGAGTATCTTTTTAATAACTGGCTCTCTCTCTCTCTCTCTCTCTCTCTCTCTCTCACTCACACTCACCGAACACCGAGCCAGTGTTAATTCCTGCGACAACGCCAGCGTGCGAGCGTGTAATGTTTTATTATTGCCATTATTATTGCTATTATTTTTTTTATCGTCTTCATCATCATCATCATCATCATCATCATCATCATCATCATCTTCATAATCATTTAACGCGAGGAGAACTTTATCGATGTATTTTCTGAGAGCGATAAGTTAGAGCTGCCTCCCGCCGGGGCAGGAGAGGGTGGCGTAGCCGGAGGGATGGGTCAATCGTGCTCGAGCGCGCACGATCGGGAGAAAAACATGGGTTGACAGACCTCGGAGAAGGTCGCCGAGGAGCTCGAGGAGTGGGGACAAAAAAGAGTTGAATAATAATGTCGTTGTCGCGCGGCCACGCTCGTAAAAGTTTATAATACACATGCGTGTGCGTCTGTATCTGTGTATCTCTGTGCTTGTATGTATTCGTATCGAGCCGGGAGGAGGCAATTTCTCCATCGTCGGGCATATCTTTATCTCTTGACGCAACGAGTGCGTATCGCGACGAAACTTGGACGAAATTAACGCGTGACGAACTTTGACCCGGATTAGGTGTTCGGTTTCAAGGCGTCGAACCCCCTTCTCCGCCCTTCTCACATGCAAAGGACTCATATAGTTTCGCTCGAAAAGCGGATCGCGACCGAGACTTGTTAATATACCCGGCACACTCATCGATTCAATCGCGCGTGCACACGAACGGCGAACAAAGCGTGACGCGTTTGCGAGCGCGAACGTGAAAGACGTCGACTAAGTATTACGCATTAAAATAAGTCATCGATACTTTAACAGTGGCGATAACTGTCTCGCAATATGTGCATATTTAGTGGCAGTTTCAAGCGGAGTTTCTATCGAGATGTTTTTATAACGTATCGTTTTTTTTTTTATTATATTTGGTATTATTCAATTGATATAGAATTTGTTTAATGAACCACTCCGTAATTCATTGTTAATGAATGTAACTTTCTGATCGTTTAACCCATTATGCACAATGGCGGTATTTTGTTACGTATCGACTATTGCCCGAGTACACACGGACCTTTACTACTGCCTAGACGAATCTATTACGACGAGTTCACTCGTACCACTGCGCACAAGCTATGCCGTTCTCGAAGCGAAATTTATGCTCCCCCCGACAATTGGTCACTCGATTGATTTACGTAGACTATTTACAAAAAGTGGTTTATAGGAAGCCAAGCCATTCAACGAGCCCCGCGCCAACCGTGCCCTCGTCAATAACGAATCCTACGCCCATCGATCGCATACACGAGTATATACGACTCCGTGACGAAAATCCTCGCCGGAAAGGATCCGACGAGAGCGGCGCTGTGCGGGTTTATCGCCGACGCTTATTCGCCCACGCCCGGTCGATGGGCGCAACGGCTCCTTGTGAACACAAGCGCGCCTCCGAGTCATCACCCTCTTCTGGTTCACCTCCACCACCTACTGCCACCCCCACCTGGGCCGAGCGAGCATTCGTCATGCGGAGGAGCTGCGCGATAATTACGATTACACGAGTGGCAATGACATCGAATCTTGCCCACACGCGGTCGAAAGCCGGAGCAGAATTTTTTATGTCGTGTCTTTAACCTCTTCCTCCCCACCCTCTCTCGCTTTCTTCTCTCTCCTCACCTCCTTTTCCTTCTTTCTATCTATGTGTATGTATCTATTCATGTATGTACATGTGCACATACATACATATCTGTGTATTTACATATACACACGCGCGCACGTGTGTGTTTGTATTTATATGCACCCATTATCGTGGAGAGTCAATTTCAAGGTCGTTCGTGCAACGACTCCAACTCTCGACAGCAAGCTTACGCGCGCAGCTGCGCAATTTAATCGGCTGGCTCTCGCCTCATTCTCTTTGTCTCTGTCTCCCTCTGTCTCTCTCTCTCTCTCTCTCTCTCCTTCTGTATGTTCTCGTCGTTGTCTCTTCGTTGCGCCGGTAGGTCGGCGCAGTCAGCGCACACATATACATCCCCTCTTGCTCTAAAATTCGAGCTCCAAAGCAAAGGCTTATTCGTATGGAGGGAGCAAGCGAGAGAGAAGGCGAGCGAGAGAGAGAGAGAGAGAGTGAGACAGAGGTAGGCAAACGAGGGAGAGGCGAGAGTTACTAAAGGTCAGGAGGCAGCCGCGCGACAGATTTCTCGGAAATGCGCTGTTCACTCCTCTCCACGGTCTATGCCTGCGAATCGAATTGGGCTTCGACGTTAAGTCCCTCTTTGAGGCCCGTTTTCCGATTGGTTTTCTGTTTCGAATTTTTGTTATTTTTCTTCTACCAGATCGCCTCGATGCGCCGAGTGCATAATGGGACTGGACTGGTTTTCAGACTCGAAGTTTTTTGAACTCGAGTGAGTAATTTATTGCTTGTTCTTTATTATTTTTTTGTAGCCGTTTAATACGAACGTTTGTATTATCATAACATTATATGTAAGGATGCGTTAAGTCAAGCTTAGTATTTAATACAGAATTATGAGTATGAAAAAAGCTCTTTAATTACAAAAAAAAGTACATATTATTTTAAAAGTATATTCTACCATTATTATTAGATTCTATTTATTTTAATTCTTTCTTATTTATTACTTGATTATGTTCGAAAAGTCTTAAGAATATATTATCATCCATATTTGTTTGTTGATTACTTAATAATTGCTTAATTGTTAAAATAAAGGTCAAACGATAAATTATATTTCAGTATCTATTTAAGAAAAAATTTATTATTGCACAATCTATACAACATATTTTGACAAATTTTTAATATTTTATTCTCAATGTGTGTGTGTGTATATATATATATATATTGTACGATCGCGCACAAAAGATGCGTTACTGCGTGCACTTTGCCAATTCATCTCAATGTCACAGAAAACTACTTCGTACAGAGAATGAAATCCAGCTAATCATCTACTCTAGGAACGAATTTTTCAACTGGAGCGAAAGAAATGTCTCAGAAAGGAAACGCTTTCGGCGTCAGCAGACGATCGTCGCGCCCCGGCGTGATTCACGGCAATTTCGCAACGTGCACGCGTTCATTCGCTTTTATCCCAAGATGAGTAATATTTATTATTACCGTGAGATTCCCGGAGCGCGACGACACTCTTTTTCGTTTTTTCTCTCTCTTTTCCTGCCCTCCCTTCTGTCTGAACTTCCTCTATATATGGTACAGCATGCACAATGGCGATTAACCCTGTCTGATTACATTTTAAAAATTTGCAGAATGATTTCTTATTTTTCATGCTTGTGTGCCTGAGCAGAACTGTTTTTTTTTACAAAAGCAACATTAATTAGATATTTTCTAATTCCCTGACTATTAATTTGTTTATTGTTTAGCGATTTTGCAACAGTAATATTTAAGTCACTTTAAACCCCTAATGTCCGATGACTTGTTTTATCGATTACGTCGACGTCTTACGCTTAAATTAGTATTTGACAAGAAGTATACGTTGGAAAAAAGCAATGTACTCTCAATCAATTTTCTGATCCTTTTCAGAATACCTTCTCAAGGCGCTCAACTTTACTGATATTGGTAAACTAAATAATTAGATTGCTAATTCTACTAAGTCTGCAAATATGTTTGTAATCTAAACAATTAAATTAATAGACATTTGCGTTTATTTACAAATAGAAACACAAAGATGTCATGTACCAAATCGTGTTGTTTTTCTATCATTGAAACTAAAATCCTCGGCGCACTAAAGGGGAAAAGTGTACTTGGTACTTACGCATATATTGTAGGAATCTACGCAAAAACTTCCCGTGCGCTTTGACGACTCTCGATAGGAGAAACAACCTAGTATCTCGTTAAAGGCAAAAAAATTAATATAATACATAATTTAAAAGAAAGAAACAGCGAAACGAGCGTAGAACAACAAAGAAACGAAGCTTTCGAAAGAAATACATAGAACCGGCCGCGGTAAAAGTCAATGCACCGCAGAGGAAGGAACCTTTTTGGTGAAGACTTACAGAGGCAGACTTTAAGCGTGGGAGGGGGTGGGGGCGCCGCACGCCTCCTTGACCGGGCGGTAAGAACAACATTCTTGCCCCCTGAGATCATCGACTCTTTAATCTCGGCGTGTTTTCACTCTTCGGCACATGGGAGACAGAAAGAAACAAAGCGAGAGAGAAAGAGAGATAGAAAGCGCGAAAATGCTGTATACACATTGGAGAACACATGCATGTAGAGCGCAATCAAATCTCGAAAATTGTCGCGCAATCACGAAATGTAGTCGAATAATCACTGAGAGGTATGTAGTTCTAAGTCCACGTAATGAAAGGCATTCTCAGATATGCATTTTGTTGAATTACATATAGAGATGTAGAAACTACTCTAAAAGAAGGTAGAGCAGCCAATTAGAATGAAATAATAATCGTTGATACCGAATGATAATATAGTTGATATAAAAATGCTGCTATAAATATATTTAACTAATAATGTATTTTCTATTGCTGAATTAAAACTGATTTCTAAAAAGAATTAAGTTACTTAAGTCACTGAAGAACGCTTTTTTCAAAAATTTTCATCGTGCATAAAATAATTACAAACTACTATCACTGGTATACATTTATCGTTGCGTGAGTATTCTTCTTCATTGCAACCTTCTCTCTCTCTTCTTCTTCTTTTTCTTCTGCTTCTTCTTCTGCTCCTTCGTCTCCTTTTCAGAAAGTTCAACCTTCGACACATTGGAACGGCGACTGTTCGGGACCCCGCTCTGTGGCTTTGCGTGGGCAATGACTTTAAGTTCCAAGGAGCGAGACTAGGGGCGTGATCTGAAAAAGGTCGAAGTCCGCTCCTCTCAAATTGCGCGGCCCTACCCTCACCTTTTCCGCTCGACGTCTTTCCAGAATCCCCGCCCCGCATTCTCTCACACGCGATTGTGCACCGACGTATGTACACAAGCGCGTATTCGGTTTCCGAATTTTTGACCTATTCATCTTTCCCATTCGCCCTGTTCTCTCTATTTACCAAGACCTTGCAATAGCTTCCAATTCAAGGGTGCATCAGTGCTCGGTGGCCCTCAGACATATTACAAATAATTACCTGTTCTCTCGTTTGTTCTTGTTTCCTTTATGAAAAGAAGAGAGAGAGAGAGAGAGAGAGAGAGAGAGAGAGAGAGAGAGTGAGAGAGTGAAAAGGAGACAAAAAACGAGAATCGTATACAAATATAATCAAGGACTCTGATCAAAATAAAAAATAAAGCTATCCGACTAAACGACAAAGAGTAGCTAACGACGGCGGCGGGAGTATTCAAATAAAGAAGATAAAGAAAAAGAAGAGAAAAAAGCATGTCAGAGAACGTCGCTCCGCGCGCTTATGCATTACGTCGCTGACTACTCACCACGTTGTTTTTAATGGCTTATTTTCACTGATGCTTCGCACTTCCGCTTCTGTTACCATTCGTGTAACTCTGTTATTTTTTTCTTTCATTAGATCATAACGTCAATTATCATCCCTTCATTTCTTTCTCTTGAAGATTCTGAAAACGATTGTGCATCATTAATTGGAGAAGTATTTCATAAAACCACATAAACTGGATTCAGTAACGGGATATAAACAATTTCATTCATCTGTGAAAATATTGTAAATAAATTACATAAACATTATGTTATTGACAAAAAGTATCACAATAAAGTTCTTTTATGTGTTTTTATTTGAGATCTGTAATAACATTCTATCATTCCCTCTTCTTAACTATCTACAGCTTCTGGGTTGTTCTAGAACTTATTGTCGACAATTCATATTTTTCTGGAAAACAACAATCCACTTTACCATTGGAGAAGAAATTTCGGATTTTAAAAAATGAAAGGGATATCTAGAAGGTCAATTCTGGTCCCTTTTTTATTCAAAAAATAAATATGCGTCCTGTGTTGGAAAATGCAATTGAAAAAACCGAATATGGTCGACGCTTATTGAAAAATCATACGGAAACTTAATGGAATCAAATAGTATTTTTTTTCAAAATAATTTAATCTATGATAATTCATTACTGTTTCGATAGTTTTAAGAGATTTTGCTTTTTTTACACTCGACCTTAGCACATTTCGGTGTAATAAAAATTGGTCAAAGCTTCAACAAATTACTAAAGTTAATAATACTTTCTTCTTTTTTATTGCACTTGCTCTTAATTAATTCACTTCGGCTATATTTATTAGTTCTGTTCACCTTCGATAATGGCTCATACAGTATTTAAGTTGCCAATATATTATAATAGTACATTATATTACCTATAAAGCGCGTTTAATACACTGAACACCAAATACATTGCTTTATATAGAAGATCTATAGTTTTAGACTTTTTTATAATCGGTTATAATACTAGTTACTCATGATGCCTCGGCTATATCCAGTTTAGTAAGCAATACATTAAGACCTGGTACAATGTGTACATAATTGCTGCCTATCCTTCTATTCCTCTAAAGGATATAAATATTTTCTATGCGGATACTATTACCAATTTTGATGTATCATTAAGCGCTAGTTTAACATGGAACCTGCTATAAATATGTTGACAAAAAATTTGGATTTGATATATGGCTAGGGCTTTTCAGAATCGAAATTTTGAACTAAAATGTAGTTGTCAATACACTGAAACTGTTAGACATAACGAATATATTTCTCTTGAGCATCGAGAGATATGTATTTCGTTAGGGAGATAAAAGCTACTCTTCTTTAATGCGTAGAAAAAATTTAGATGGAAAAGATTTGGACAATTATCCTTCCAGGTTCAAAGCGTACATCTTTGTGCGCATCTGACTATTATAACCTTTTAAAGCAGAATTCTTGATTGAACTGTAATGATTTTGTAAATACTTTAAAATAGTGTTGTGGATTTAGGTTATACAAAAAGAAGATCTTGGCTGGGAATAATTTAAGAATCATACGCTATTCACATTCTGAAGCCTCTTATTTATTGAGATTAAAATTTCGCTTCCAGATAAACAAATTTTGGCTTTATAACTCTTGCTAATACCGTAAACGTAGCATCTAAACCATGCGCTTTCCATACGTAATAGACGCGAGTTAATTAATAATTTACACAGCGCGATTTAAGCAGCTAATCCTTGCCTATGTGAATTCCCTCGATTTTCTGAATGAGAACGTCGCAGTCAACATATAAAAGGATTGGCCTTTTGTTCTTCCCTTTTTACCCGCAGCTTGCCTATCAACGATAAAACGACATTCTTATAACATTTCTTATATTTTCATAAACTGAACTATGATGAATAGAACTTGCGTATCTAGAATAATTTATTACGGTACATATACAAAGTATACCTAAGAGTACATTTATAAACGACCTAATCTGAAATAGAAACTAATAGTGAATGAACTAACCTGAAATAAATTGTGATCTCTCATAGTTCATTGGATAAACATTTCTTACGAAGAAATATTATTGAAGCTGCATATAACGGCTTATGGAACAGGGTTTTGCTCTATAACGAGGCAAAATGGAATCAATTTAAACTTTTATACAGAATACCTGGAAGCATCTATAGCTAAATTCAATTCTATCAGTATAGAATACCACGCAGCCATGTAGAAACTTTATGTAGCAGTCATCAGACAGAGAATACCAATACACGGTAAATCTCTAGTTATCCTTTTCATATCCTTTCTTGCGACGTCAATTTACATAAAGGTTTTTGAGTGAAATTAAACAATGCTTCAAGAAAATGCTTTACTTACTACGTTCTAAATTATCTAAACGCAATAGACCATTTGATAGATCACGCAAATCTATAAGCAAGACTAATACAAAACGAACATATTATCTGATGTCAATTTGTTAGATTATTATCAGATAGAAGAATGGGAAGAATTTAAGATTCGGTATTTAACAATGACTACTGAAGCAAGAGCTTTTAATTGAAAATTTAAAACACGGGGTTAATACGAAAACGTCCATCCCTCGTACGAGTATTGCCAACGCCGCTGCACCGAAGAATAATAATTTTCTATTAAGCATTTAGATGTCAAAAATACAGCTAACAAAATTTATGAGTGCTTAGGGAGAATAATTAACATTTCAGGGTGTATTTCAAGTACACATACATGATAATACGTCACTCAAGAAAATACAAAAACTTCCAGTATTTAAATTTATCTAGAAGCGGCATGGGTGCGCGTACTACTAAGCTTGTACAAGAAAAAACTGCATAAATCAGGCATAAAGTCAAAAACTTCAAAGATTGCAAACCTAAAAACTTACTCCTTTAATAGAAGAAAATCCTGCAAGGTATTTAGAGGTAGCTGTGCGTTATACGGTTGTGAAAAATTTGAAGGCTTACCGCAATCCACATGTGTATCAAAGGCATACGAAATATGAAGTGTAAGACCGTAAACTGTCGAATCTGCAGAAGAAGTGATCTCTCTCTCTCTCTCTCTCTCTCCCTCTCTCTCCCTCTCTCTCTACTTTATTTAGAAACTACCGAGTTCCACCTACAAAGTTTGCCAGCCAAGGACAATACTCCATTGTTATTAAATTTTCTATTATCCAAGTTGCAATTCAAGCAAATAGTGCACTTAGCTAGCTGCACAAGCGATTGTTGAATAAGAAATTGAGTAAGGTGGGGTATAATCTAATAAAAATAGCTAATTAAAAGAGCAGCTGGAACATTTCTGGACAGTCGAAAATAATTTTAATGTGAAACATTTTTATCACTTATTAAAGCGTAATAAATCGACAGAAAGATTTGTCATAAGCTTTCGCTTTATTCTCTTCATATCATGAGAAGCTTTCTTAACTGAGACTCTCAGAGACTTCTAAAAACTCCTGAACTACGTAAATTTAACATAAATTGAATGCCAGAGTATAATAGACTTGACCACAGGAGCTTACTTGCGATTTATGAGAACGCAAAATATTCATTTAATTTTTACCTTCCTCAGTATGCACTACTAGAGGAGAACAGCTCAATAAATAAATTATGCTTTGTTTTCGATGGTTTTGCCAAGACGAGTACTGATTTATCGTTTAACGATGTGCAATATGTAGGACCGCCCCTACAGAATGATTTATTTATTAGAAGGCGAACTTAGTTGCCGACCTTCACGTTTAGATGGCGATCTAAGTAGTACGAAAAGACAGATGTATCGGATTTGGGACTTATTTTTTAATTTTGGCATTTACCTACATTTAATATAATTTGAATAGATTGAAGAAGGAAAAAAGTAGTAGAAAATGACGAAAAATATTTGGATTAAGCTAAAAGGTATCCATTTTCCATCATAAATCTTCTTTTTCCGTTAAAAAAGTTCGGAAACTAAGTTCGCCTCCTAATAATATAATTCTACGATTGCATTTCCTTTTTTAAAATATACGTATATTTTTTAAATATCTTTATTTCAAATATATTGAGAAATAGATATTCACGAAGAACCAAGGAAGTATGAAAGGAGAAAATTGCGCGAGGACCCATCGCTTCTGAACGAAATGTTAAGAATCTAGATACATAGACTCTTTATTCTTTCTGACATCTTTCGAAAGATATAGATTTTTTTTCAAATTAAACAGAAAATAAGGTCAAAATAGGAAGTTACTTTACCAATAATTCGTAATACTATGCATATAGGTAGATTGCTAGGCTCGGTCTCGTACAACATGCGTATGGATAAATAGATAAAAAAGAATGAGAGAAGGAATGAAAAGTGTGAACGCGTGCGCCTAAACCAGTGTTAAATAACGTTAATTTTCAAAATTTATCTTAAATTATATTTTTAATTTAAATCTTAATATGCTAGTATTATAGATATTTAGAGTTTATTTTACTCACTATGTGTAACAACCTTGGTACAACACAAGATAAAATCATTTAAGCTTTTAGGGCATGGATTGATGCAGATACATAAGCTGAAATGTATATGCATTTTAATTTATATCAGGAATTATCGCGTGTTCGGACTAGCTATATTCTGCACGTCATTTATTTATATTATAAAGATGTAGGTAAACTTTTTATATTACAACCTGTGTCCCATAGTTGAGACTTGTGAAGATTTACATTGGCTATTTTATTTGACTTGCGGAAATGTCACGAATAATGCTCATGCTGTCCGACTTTAGCAGGTCAATTAATTACATCCGGCTGATCTAATCTTGATCTACTCCGATCTAATGAATTATTTTATTATTTGGAATTCTTTAAAGTGGCCTCTGCATTGATATACTCCTGTTACTTCGTCACTTATCGGTCCTTTAATGTTTCTCAGGATCTGACTGCTTGAATAAGGTTCTGCTGGTGTTTCGACTGCTTTCATTAGACTTTTTGATGAGTAATTTTCAAATAATCAAATTTTATGATAAAATTCGGCAGATTTATCTACAAGATATATTTTAGTAAGAAAAAGTTTATATTTGTATGCAAAGTTAAATTTAATGGTACAGTGCAGGAAAGAGTAAAGATGATACAATTCTGTGTATGTTTGCTGGAATATTCTATGAACGTGCATCTCAATTATAAACGTATTTGTATTAATACTACTAAAATCAAAAGTTATAATAATTTCTATCTGATGAGTGTACAATAAAATAAGCGTAACAAGTATGTAACATTTTTCATTGTTTGACAAGTTGCTACGGTTATATTGATCACAATATCGGTTTTTTACTCTGGTCCGAATAGTGGATCGATTTCTTGTACACTACATGTTTGTAGCTATTAGATGTTTTATAATTTACAAGATTGAGTTTGAATTATTTTTATTATAGAATGTTTATTTTTTGTTAAATAATATTGATAAGACTGACTTCGTATACTATTTAATAGTATTTACCATATTACACATAGCGTACTATTGTATCTATGAGGATGTTCCCTGCAGTATTTGTATCAATTTTTAGTGATTACCAATTATGTAGTTTATATTTAATGTTTCTTTTAAAATTGTGGTCCCTTATTATAGAAATAGCTATGCCTATCTCTATTCCCTCGTCTCGTCTAAAGACTCTTCTTCTTTACCGCGGTTTGTTTTTCTCCCTACCCGTCCGGCTCGTTGCGTCGTTGTAGCATGCCAGGCTTTTGCACGCGTGCGCCGCTTTACGAGTCGGCTCGACTCGCTGCCTCTATAAGCTCGTGCCGAAAAAGAGAGAAGCACGCGTTAGAGGATATTTATATAACGCGTGTGCCCTCTTTCCTTCTGCCTCTGCGAGGGAAGCGCGTGGCGGGACGGGGGTGGAGGAATCGTCAAACGAGGGTCTCAACGGCCGATGCATGCATACAGAGCCGCTCTCTCGTTGGCATTCGGATGCGTGAGCGCATACATATGCGCAAGGTCACGCGGCCAGCGCTCCAATGGTACTAAACTCCATCTTCCTTCTTTCCCCTCGCCCTCCTCTCACTCTCTCTTTCTCTTTTCTCTGCTCCTCTCTTATGTTCTTTCCTTTCACGCCCGCTTCTATGTAGATAGCGTGGTCGATGTGAGCGTGAGTGCGTCAAAGCTGCACTATACTGATGTGTAGTTATTTTTCATGTTGGAGTTTCGTTCTTTTATGAAGAAGCAAAACTGCGAATACGCATATAAATACAAATTCAGAAACTCCGTCTTTCTACCTCAAAATCATGATTTAGTATGTAACAAAGGTTTATATTTTGATTTTTTGCTTTTATATTTGGGATGGGTGTGCGTGCCTTCGTGTATGCACGTGTGCGCGCGCACGTGTGTGTGTGAGAGAGAGAGAGAGAGAGAGAGAGAGAGAGAGAGAGAGAGAGAGTGTGTAAGAATATAAACAAAGAATAAGCTCATTCCTCTTAAGTATTCTATATATATATATATATATATATATATATATATATATATATATATATATATATATATATATAGATATATATACGAGCATGTATCGTTTAGCTGATGCAAGTTCTGCGACCGCGTGACCACACAAACATAGCACACAGAATCTCATACTGCTGCGAAATGGATTTGCGGCAGGCAGAGACAAAAGATATTAATAGCTTAACGGGTATAGTAATCTCGAGCATTGAATGTGATAAGAGGTTCGCGTGTGCGTGCGTGCGCGGAAATGTATATATAAGTATATATATATATATATATAAGTATATATATATATATATATATATATATATATATATATATATATGTAGATCATATAAATTTATTAAATTTAAAAAATGAACGAGCCTGTGTACATCAAGCTTCATCGGTATAATTAACAAGTTTAATCGAATTCAAAATCAAATTCTGTTTAAATGCACATATTACAGAGAGTTATATTTGCAATTCAGAAAAATGTCATTCGTTATTGAAATTCGATAAATGTAATCACATATAGTAAGCATCGAAACGAAAATATATGTTAATCATGTTTACATCAAGCATTACTATTAATAGCAATTTGATTATATTAATTTGATAAAGTAAGATAAATTGCATTATTCGTTTGCCCATTATATTGAACCGTATTCGATGTCGTATTTCAATTCTTTACCACTATTACAAAACTACTATGCATTTACATGTCGGACACTGATAGAATGGTAATAATTTAACTAAATGTACAAAGACTGATAGAAAGAAACCACAGGAATTTTCCTAGAGCAAATATAATATTACGAAAACATGATTCGCTACATATATTATCTATTTCTCGGCTTGAATTCATGCTCCCTGCAACTGATGCGAGGACATATCGCCGCTTATCCCCGCGTTTCTCCGTCGCCAATCAGTCATTTCACCAGCAGAACGGAGATATACTGAAGGATCACGACCACTTCGGCAGTTTTATACGCGCTTTGCACTAAATGGCTCTTTTATATGCGGTTACACAGGCGCGCGCGCACACACACACACACACACACACACACACACACACACACACACACAGAACTTATAGTCGCGTAATACGCGCGCGATCTGAGAACTTGTACGCGCGCTCTCCGATTATGCAACGGAATATATAATATGCTTGGTTGCAGGGTGATCGCTAATAGGTTCTCTTGTGTCATACGCAGTGGGGAGGAGGACAATCATCGGTCGCGAGTATATATGAAAGCATTACAAGAACACGCTGTGATTTATCGTCGAGTGATGGAGAAGAGAGGGCGGAACGGTCGCTCATTGTTCCCTCCTTCCCTGTTACTCTCCCACCCTTCGTTCTCCATATTACGGTTTTATTATCTCCTCCTCGGTGCAGCTTTCGAGACAAATTCAGAGGAGCAGCGACGTGCCGTTTGCAGCCTATATTTATAATATACTTTGTCGACGAGAAGCATTGAATTTTACATAGGGTGGATGTATATTATGTATATAGAGAGAAAATCTGAATTTGTAACAAAGACGGAGAACAGCGCGTATTATCTACATTGCCTATAGTCTGTAAAAAACCTCCGTCGTTGCTCATTGTGCTTTTGATATATGGCCTGTTGTAATCAATAGCCGCATATATGCAACTGTATTCTGTAACTTGACTTTTTTATACAGGACAACTTGCTTAGTCACCGTTCAAGTAGTTTTCGCCGACTTTTAAATATATTAGTAGGGATATCTATAGCCACAACTATACATAAAAATTAAAAATTCCCAATAATGCTTCAGAAGCCTACTCACACCTGTACTTGGAGCGGAAATAAAAAATTCTGGATAATGAAATGGATTTCGCTGTATGTGTTGACATACGACATATATATGCGCGCGCACACACACACACACACACACACACACACACACACACACACACACACACACACACACACAAATATATATGTATCTATGTATGTATGTATGTATGTATGTATGTATGTATGTATGTATGTGCGCGCGTATGTGTAAATAAAAACATATTTTTGCGATTCTTATCGCTTCTTTTTTGCAACGCTTACACCCGCCATTCTCGTTAAAGCAAATCGAGCAATAAAAATTGCGCGCGCAGTTTACACTTGCAATAATGAATCCAGATGTAGACACTCGCGCGGTCGATGATGCAATAAAAGTCGTTGTTTCTCCATTGATTAATAAATTGATGATCGAATACGTCGACCTTCGAATATTACAATTGAATCAGCTTCTATACCGAGCTTTGCATATATTATAACGTATGACTTTCTGCCTAATCGTGATGGAAGTTTCTTTTGCTAGTATATATAGAAGGTCAGTACGCTAATTATGCCTGTTCGGTAAAGCGGTGAGCCTTTTTTATAACCACCGTTATAAACGTTAGAGCTTGAATATTGTATAACAAAGGAAAATTCCAACTGTTATCTTTATTTAATCTTGCCGCTTAAGTAAATGAAGAAGGATATAAATGATAGATTTATTCTACGACTAGCAAAAATGCTGAAATTTGCATACCTCAGTTTGTTAGTTAATAATAGTCAGGGTAGATTAACAATATGCTCTGTGAATATTACTTCATCATCGTCAAGTTTACCTTATTATAAAAATCAATATAAAAATCAATAGAATAAAATCGCATCAATATAAAAATTTCTAGTTAATGTTTCAAGCGGCTCAAACAATTATTTTATATTTATTTTATATTAATTGAAAATGACATGGCAGATGTTAAAATGAGAAACTGAGAATTATAACACAAAAAAAATTCGGCAGATGAATAGTTTGCAATAAACAATTTGCATGAAAAATGTCCACGTATTCAGAAATATCCATATTTGTGTGTGTGTGTGTGTGTGTGTGTGAGTCTGTCACAGAAACACGCGTGGTCTCACACCGCGAAGAAAAGTAGGCGAGGATGAGATAGATTGCAAGAGACGTGCCGACTGAATGAAAGGGAGGTAGAGTGCGTCATACATTGCATATATACATACACGCATAGGTACGCAGGGCGCGATAAGAGCCGTGTGTGATCTCCTCCCGTACATAATACTAAAGCCCTGCGCGACGACTGATCCAGCTCATTGGTTGCATTTGTGCGCTGCTACACGCTTATATATCGTGCCCATTTGCGCGCGCTTATGTGGGTGTGGGTGTGTCTGCGTATTCTATATACCACTTGAATCCAGATGAATGAAAGGGAGAATCCTCCGAATGTCCCTCGCTCGTTGTTCCTGCGAAGCGCATGGTTCTTTTTTTGTTTTTCGATCCTCCTCATTTCCGTGTTCTTGTCTACATTCTGCTCTAGAGATATTCTCTTTACAGGCGAAAAAGTGCTTTAATCCTAGCACAGACCTATACATACGCGCTGCATCGTTCGCTCGAACGTTCAAATTTCTCAATCTTCTTCTCGCTCCTTTCTTGGAACAATATGGAGTTTAACGGTGAGTTTGACTAATGAAAAATCTACAAATGAGCAGAACCGCGTCGCATTGCGTGGCCTCGCACAAGTGACAACACATCCTTGATCATACTATTGAAACGACTGCGTTTATCCGGCCATTCCGATATAGAATAGATTGTTACGATCTAAGAATTATATGGAGCTTTGTTTCGAGCTGCTTATATTAGCCGTTGAACCGAAGTCTATGCTATACTTTTCGGTTAATTGTAGCAGTTTATGACTAAAATTTAGCATCATTTGCTCTACCGTATTTGCTCATTCATGTTATTTATTTATTAAACATATTAAAAAATTACATTTGGATCAGTTTCTCGGTACGCTTTCGTGAAATCTGCCTTAGTTATGCATATCAAAACAATTGTTAAATAGGAAAACGTGCATAACAATTTAATATCCAATGAATATAAACATGACGAAGAAAGCAACTGAGAACTGAATACTAATTTATATCTCTTAATACTCAATATTTTTAAATATCTTGTTCCTACAATTTAACACATTATTATTACTTAGTACTACTTATTGTATTCTTAATCTCCACCAATAAGTTGTAATTCATCTGCATATAAGATTGATTATGTATAAGTAATTAATAGTTTTTCGTTTTCATTTTTGAACTTCGTTGACAAAAATTTGGTGGTTTGTATTATATTCTGGAAAATCGTACTCACTGAGCGACGAGATCATTTAGATCAATTACTCGTTATGTTATCAGCTAGTTGGCAATTTTTTATAAGAAAAGAACGATCAAACAAGTTACACATGCCATAAAGACATGATAAGAGTAATATGAACATGTAATACAACCTCAGCAGAGATGCTACAGATCAAATCAAGAAAATCTCAAAGAATACATGAATGTAAAAGAAGGTCAGTATATATATATATATAAGGCTATTTTCACAATCAAAAAAATAAATTAAGAACCGAAAGCTATTGATAAATAGTATAGAAGAACAATACAAATAATTGGTTATAGATTATGAGAAAAAATAGATTCCTTAAAAGATAGACCAACATAGGATGTGCTATAAATTTAAAATATACACAATGCAACAAAACACAACAACCAACAAACAATAAAACGATTTAAAGAGTACAGAAAATATATAAATATTAAACTGCAGGTAACATATAATCAAGGTATACCATGAAATATATTGATGGAGAGTACATATGAAAAATATTTTATTGAGTACAAATACATTCTAATACTCAAGTAGTAATGTGTTTGAAAGTTCATTTTGATGTATTTGTTGGTCTGATATTTTCACTTAATTTAATTCCATTACTTAATTTATTGATATTTCTACTAATTTCATTATGCGTATGCTTACGTACGTAGGCAGGAATAAAAAAAGTCTTCTAATAAAAAAGTCTACTACGACTTCTAATACAATGCCCATAATTTAATCAGAACAAATAGTCACTTTTTAGATTTGTTGACTGTTCAAGTTACTCAGTGTTCTTATAATTTTGACTAGAAAATACATTTCTTATTTGCAAAAAAATTATTATATGGGGTAAATTATTGTCTTGAGTATATATTCTTTACAGAATATTCCGGAGATCTTTATTTTTATGCAGTTTAAAATTTAAAGTGTAATATTGTTGCTCCTGTTAAAATATTTGTAAATTGACTGAAACTCTATATTATAATATAAGAATTATAAAGGTGAATTTCATTAATAATGAAATGAATCTTATCTGTAATCCGAGTTGAGCAACAGTTAGTACTGAAAACTCCGCCAATCAGCGCAAAATTTTTTTTCGCATGCCTGACTCTCCAGCAGCCAAATATGTCGTTCAGTCGTAATATCGAATCGACTAAAATTGTAACTGGTGCAACCCCATCGGAAATAAAAGGCCTTGCAGAGTCGCGTCGTCGCGCGGCCTCGTTGGGCGAAATTTTTGTATCCCTGACACGTTAAATTTGCGCTCGTACTTGCTATATACTATATACGATGAAGCCGCGGTGCACGACGGCTGTGTATAGGAAGCCGTGAAAAGGGAAGAAAGGGCGCTGGAGAAAGATGGAGTAAGTGAGTGAGAGAGAGAGAGAGAGAGAGAGAGAAAGAGTGAGTTGCGAGAAGTGGGAGAGTGCTGGCGCACTTGATGCAGCCGGCGCGAAAGTGAGAACGAAAACAACCGTTGCACTCTTATGCAATCTAAGTGCGCTGGTGCGTCACTTGCAACGCAATATACAGCAACTACTTTCCTCTCCGCCTCCCTCTTGCACTCTTCCCTACTCCCTTTCTTTCACTCTTTCTCTCCTTCTCTCTTTTCGTCGTGAGTTCTCGCTACTTTTGCTTTACCCTCACATCCCTTCTCCTCGAGACTAGAAGGAGTGGAGATAGAGTGAGAGAGAGAGAGAGAGAGAGAGAGAGAGAGAGAGAGAGAGAGAGAGAGAGAGAGAGAGAGGGAGAGAGTAGGGGAAAGAGACAAGCGATTCCTGGAATGCTCTTTGTTGCGCTGGCGTAAGCCTCTCCCGATTGCACTGGAAACCGAGCGACCTTGATAGAGTGGGAGAAGGGGGCAAGAGTCAGGATTATGCGCGCGTACCCGCAGGACACGCGTCCTTATCCAATGCAAACGAGGCTCTCTCGCCTCTACCGTTCTGCTCGACCGTGGAATGTTTGTAAATCCAGCGAGATGCGCGTACGGCTCGGCGGAAGATTTGCTTTTCGGTCGCCACTCCGCGCCTATGAAGTAGATACAGACGAGCTCATCGGACGCGAGGTCGTAGCCTTGCTTTAGAAATTTCGTTTTCCGCACGCTCGTAAGCAACATACTAATTATTATTCAGCAATGAATAAAACTCATGCAAAATATTGAACAGCAGAGTATCTTATTATATGATGGTTTTTTTTAAGAAATGAGAAAGAAATGCATTATTTTACACGATCCTGCAAACTTGATCTATTATTCCCACGAATAAAGAAAGACAAATATAGAGTTGTAAATATATATATGTTATATATAGGTAACCAAAAAGGTAACGTTGTATGCACAGCAATTCATAGATCGTGTCTCAATTTTTACATACGTAAACCGAGAAAAAAGAATAAATTCTTTCTTATCTTTGTCGTGATCGACTTTTCTTATCAAAACCACTGAACCGATTCTCCGTGCCGGAAGGCACGCACCGTCCTCGATAGAAGCACAGAGAAAGAAAAAGAGAGCTTCGCTCAACTTGATTTTTCGCCCTGAACTCGCAAACGCCCACGCTAGTTATATTTACGCATGTACGTACGCGCGAGACTCCTCTTTGTCCGCGTTTCGTTTTTACTCACGCCCAACTCCTCCGCCTGCTTCGGCTCTTTTCCCCGCCATTTTTACTCCTCTCGATTTGTAAGCGAATCTTCTCACTCCCTCCTCTCTCCATGCCGTCTTCTCTCTTCGTCTTTCGTACTATCTTGTTGGTCTTTGTCTCGAAGGTGCGTGCATACGGAAATCGAAGGACGAAGAGGGAGAGAGAGAGACCGTAAAGAAGAAAGCGAGGACGCCGCGACGAAAAATTGCGACGAAGTGGCGCTGCGATCCGCGTGCGCCCGCGCCGCGGCATGAATATAAAAACAACGTCGACGGGGGAGGGCGTAGGGTTGCGGCGTATAATACAATCAATTACGTCTCCCGATGCGACGGGCGCTGCATGTCGACGATGCGCGCATCGAACGCTTAACGCGAATTTGAAGAACAGACATCGGGCGCCTCCAGTGCGTCTTTTTTTAAACTTGGCCAAGCGTGCGTCTGTGGCTCTGTATGCACTCGGTGGTGGATAAAAATAGACGCTCTGTGGATCGCGCTGGAATGAAAGTGAAATGCTTCCAACAGCGGTGCAGTACGGTATCAACCAACTTCTAACCACGGGATATTATCAGAATACAATTACTATCTTATTAAAGTAGCTAGATTTTTTTGGGAAGAGGAATGGAAAAATGAATGCCTCTTATCGGCAAAAAAATAATAATGCAATCGAAAGACTCGGCACTTTACTGCAGATTAACTGGCAATGCATAATGCATTACCTGCTCGTCCCTACGTATTGGTATTATAAAAGCATACTTAAAAAAACATTTCGGTTAATCTGATAAATTTGAAATTAATTCATAGCTATTTTCGGTGGATTCCTCCAATTTGTTGAACTTACAAACTTTGTTGCTAACATGTTTATGAATAAATGAAAGTATTATGTTGGTGTTGAATTTGCTAGTGCATTTGTTATAGATGTCCTATAATAGATTTTGGTATTCTTGCTCAATAGTCTATTAATAATAGTAGCTTACGAACTATCGCACAACATTCCATACGAAGATATCCAACAAGGAAACACAGAACGCTTTATTCCTTACCAACGTATAGCCTAATGAATGATCTGTTTTAATTAGTATGCGCTAACGAAAGATATTTATTTATAATTTTTTTTTTGCTTGTAACTGTCATAGTATATTTTTTATTTCCAGTTGTGATCCGTCATAAAAATTGATTAGTAAATAAATATGATAATAAAATTAATTGATATAGAAATTAATTTATACGAAACCTCGACATTGAGGGAGGAATAAATCACACTTTGCCTTCATCTCCACGAAACGCAAATATTTTAGAAAAAATGTTTTTATGCTATATACAATGTAGCACAGGCGCTATCGTGGCGCCATTCCAAATGAGTATTGCTGAAGACGCGGGTCGGTCCACAATATATATATATATATATATATATATATATATATATATATATATATATATATATTTATATAACCGCTGACAAAAAGAGAAAGAAAGAGATAGACCATTCTCATCGCCTTCGCGTATTTCGAACGGAGAGGCAGTGCGCAACGTCACCGAGCCGCTTCGTCTCGCACAGGAGCGCATGAAACGAGCGAAGGAGGTTTCTCTCTCGAAGCGCGCCTTTTGCGCCCACACGCACGGGCGATCGAACCGTCTTTCTCGGGTATCTATATATATATATATATATATATATATATATATATATATATATATATATATATAAACAAGTAGCAGCAGCGACCTTACCCTCGCAACCGAGGAGATGTACAAGCGCTTATTCAATGCCCCGACGTATACATATATATATAATAATATAAAACATTGTGTGCGCGCTTCAGTCTTTATAGTACATATATATACACGGTCGCGTGCGTATGCGTGCGTCTCCAGCGTCACATAGTGTATGTACAGTCGGAGGAATGCAACGCACCATATATAGCGCGTATTTATGAGCACGGGCAAAAAGATCCCGTCGAGAGAGCTGCGAGTAATGCAGTATATATACACCTTGTGTATATATACGAAACTTATACTTATTTTTGTAGTTTTCGACCTCTTGCTGCGTACGAGCTGATTTCTCTAGATATATACACGTATATTCCTTCGCTTGTTGTAGCGCCAGGATGAAGTTATCATGTCTGATTCGAACACGCTTGGTGAATGTTTGCCACTTATAGAATGTGTTCTTTACAGGCAAAAAATACTGATTCGACAAGCACTATCTGAATACTAATATTATAAGACACTTTTATAGTGAGAAACATCATCATATTCTCACTAATCAATTACCTCAAGGTGAACTTAGTAGTATATCGGTTTGTGGCTCTTTTTAATAATATTCTTAAATATACAGCTTCTTTCATAGTGACTTACAATGGAAAATTATAATTTATAGTACTTGGTAATTCTGAATCAACCAAAATGCTATTGAAAAAACTAGTCGAATTTTCGTTAACCAATTGGTAGAATATTTCATTTTTTTGTCGATCCAAATCGTAAGCACACGCCTAATCAACAAAACATCGATTGCTTTACCCGTCACGATTCCAATGTTTTTTATCAGAAGATTTTCACTAATTTAATTTCGTAAAATGCATGTAGGCCAGTTAGAGAAAAAAATCATTGTATAATACAAATAAAATTAAAATCTTTTTTTTTCGCTGCTCGTCATTAGTATGATGACTATATGCATGACTAATGGATTACCGCTTGTGCGACACTTGCCTGTAAAGTGCGATGAATATTTATAGATCTCCATATTGAAAACTATTAAAAAAACTAACCTCCTGAAACCAGATTATATATATACATTATTTTACGATGATTTGATGCGCGATAATGTATATATTATATTATATTAACAATGGTTGCTCCGTATACTCTTATACAACTATGTAACTTTAATTTGTTCATGTCACACCCGTTTTAACCACTTATTTTAATAAGAAAACTCACATTGACAGCTCTGCGCGGAAAATCCTCGCCTCTCAAAACACGTTTGAACGATTTTAAGCTGCAAATCTACTTTCACGCAAATACTCGCTGTATAGATTGCGCGTCAAATTATCGTAAAATAAGGTATATTTTATATAGATAAATAAAAAATTACGCAAGGAATTTTGTAAAAAAATGTATATTGTAAATATTTTTCACTTGAAGAGTAATGCTGAATTCGTTGAGAAGTTAAAAGTATTGTAGCAGATTGATAAAAAAAATTGTGGAACGAAATCAATGACTTCGTTTATATCAAAGATATATTATCGTAAAGAATTGTTGACATTGAAATTTTCATCAATATTCACAAAATGATAGCAGGAAATTATCTATACCACAATCCAGAGTCAATGTGCAATTTAAATAATCTGAAATATCGACCTAAAATGGAGAGATTATGTAATTAATGAAAAGGCCTCGTAGAAGGTGTAATGTTAAAAAAAAACGTTAAATTTGATACCGATTAGAAAGTTTTTTTAGTACTACTTATGAATTAAATTGAAAATGTCATATTGAATCTGAACATTATTTTAATAGAAATGAAAATAACTAAATCATTAGTATAGTGTATATTATGATTAAAAAATCAATATTATTCTAATACATTGGAAATAAAAGGGGTACTATAACTAATTAATAAAATTAAAAAATAATATTTAAATCTAAAACGTAATTCTTTAGTTAAATTATTCGTTATATTCTCCTTTTTAAGCAAATTATATTATAGAAAAGATAATTTATGCAGAATAGTGATAATCATCGTGATAATAAATTATAAAAATGATTGTAAACTTAACATCAGCAAAAACAAAGAAATTCTTAATAAACTAGAAAATTAATCAAAATCGACGCGTCCGCGACAGATGGAGAAAGAAAGCTCTTCCCGCTCCAAATCCCTTGTACTATATAAGATTATAGGAAAAAAATAAGAGATAGAAGATTAGCCGGTCGGGTGGGCTTGCGCAATCTTCGCTCGTATAATCCCGCTGGTGGGCCGGCGCACTTGTTCCCCAGCGGTACTTTTCTCCGCCGCCTCTTTCACCCGCGCTTGGTCTATGCGCGCCTCCTGGCCGCGCGGCTCCCCGCGCAGCGTCCCGTCGGCTCCGTATTTGCGGAGAAATTTCATTTTTTCCGCGCAGCGCGGACTTTCACCGCGCAATGCACGGGCGACGCTGCCGCTGTTCTTATAAATGGTTGGTAAGCCTCTGCGTCGGTAGATTTATCGAACGCCCGTTAATCTTCTGAAAGTCTCCGCGTGAAACAGGAGGATACTAAAGCTCTTCCATCGGTATTTGGGAGGTGCACGCCGGGACTACACGGAGTCGCTCATTTGCAGGTTCTTATATCAGAAGTAGCGCCCAGTTACGAGAGGTCGCGGATCACTCCGAGTGCATTGTAGACCGCTTACGAGCCGTCTTCTAAGACGAATCTCCGAGCTAGACTCTGGAAGCTCCCAAAAAGAAATTGTTCACCGTATCCATATCGCTGCCCACTCGTATTGCCGACGTATTCCCCAAAAATTCATCGGCATACACCCGCTGCCGCTGCGATGCGATTATAACGCTACAGGAGAGGGCAAAAACATCTTGAACTCGAAGAGTACTCTTATGTTCGGGGTAATGCACAGATCTGTCCAGAGGAAGAGGAGGAGAGAAGGCAGATAATGGAAAAGAGGACATCAGGGGACAAGGGTCACGTCTGCGCGTGTGCGTGTGTAGAGAGAGAGAGGGAGAGAGAGAGAGAGAGAGAGAGAGAGACCAAAATATGCAAGGGACGAACGACAGCGAGCGGGGACAAGAGGAGCGACACACGGTATGCGCGCGCCCCCTCCGACCGAGCAGAACGCGTGCGAGCGGTGCAGGCGGGGAAACTCCAGCGTTCCACGGAGCCAGAGCGGGGGAAGGAGAGAGACGACTGCGCGCGCGCGCGTGCTGTACGCGCATACACATGTACACATACAACGAGCGAGGCGACGCGACGCCGACGGCGGTGCGGAAGGGGTAAAGGAGGGGAGGCCGCACGCGCCCGGGCGGCCGTCGTAGAGAGGGAAGCCGGAGGGATATGGTTGGAGAGGGGAGAGCTGCGCGCGGACGCCCTTGAGCGACGGGCAATGCACCGCGAGCGAGGTTCAAGGCAGAGCGGTGGTTGCCGACGCGCCGCCCGCGCCTCAACTGCGTCTGCAGCGCACTCTCGCTCCCTCCACCCCTCACCCGCTGCCCTTTTTCGCTGCTTGCCTCGATTCTTTCTGGGCGAATTCGTCTCTCTCTCTCCCTCTCTCTATAAACGCACACAGACACGCGCGCGCGCACACGCATATGTAGGATGTATAATATCGGTCCGAGGGTCACGCCATTCATTACGCGCGGGAAGCAGTGCTTTTGCGTGTGCGTTAAATACCCATCTGTATTTATATAGTACAGGAAGCTTGATAGTATAGTAAAGAAGCACGTATAAAGTTAAACAATTATTTAGAGGAAAAAAAAGAGCGAAAGCGACAGACTTCGTAGGTGAAGAAGAGGTAGTTGATCAAATCTATATACATATATACATAAAGTTAAAGTTCAACATCAATATAGTAATACCAACTTGTAAGCAAGAGAAAAAGGGGTTTTTTCGTTGTGTACGTGCACTACATAATCTACTATATCTATAAGTTTCTTGTTTATCTTTATATTCTATCGAGTACATTATTCATATACACAGGCAAATAAGAGCATAAAATAATTTGGTATTAATTCTGTATACAAAACAAAGAAAACCATAAAAAAATATTAATCAAAATTGCAAAATCGGATATGCTTGTTTTATCATGATTAATTGGTTCTTGTTTTTGCAATATATTATAGTAATAACAATTGTTTATATACGTAACTTTAAATTTGATAATTTATTATTTTTCATAATTTTTTTTTTCAGATTATTGAACTGGTCACTGATAAAGATAAGTTTCCGCAATAATAAGATATGATAAATGAAGGGACTTGTATAGACATGGATATCGAAAAATATCGATCGTTTTAATGTACAATTGATATCATTGAAAAAAATAACAAACTGTATCGGTATTATTGATCAAATCATATAACTCAAGTAAACAAAAGAAAAATAACTATTCAAATGCAAGTTAAGACATGGGTGTTCTTTACTAAAAATCAATATTTTCTATTTCTTAGAATGTAGTTTTATTTTATACATTATTCACTTATAAATTGCTAGATTAATTTATATGGTTTAACGTTATCTAGAATATTGTTATGCACACGAAGTATTACTTGATTGTTTGACATGCTTTAGGACAATATCAACGTATTGTCATGTTCTATGGAAAAACTACCGTAATTGCTTAAAATCGTTTTTTACGAAAAGGCTTTCTATATATATATATATATATATATATATATATATATATATATATATATATATATGTTCACAGCTTGCAATGTCCATAACAAAGTAGGGGATGTTCCTCGAACACTCCCAAGAACCTCCCTTGTTGCGCTCGTGACGGCAGATCCCTAGAATTCAATAAATATATACAACACCTATATGAGAAATATCGTGTCGACATGGTTTCAACAATCGAAAAAGATTCTCGAAGATACGATGTGATATCAGTCTTATATTTTATTATCGTCCGGCATTAATCGTTATCGAATCAATGTTAGCTCAACAGTTTGTACATAAACAAAAAGAATTTTAAAAGGTACATAAGAATGTACGGGAAATACGTATAAGAAAACCTGGACGATTTAATAAAATACAACGATACTTATGAATTTTATCCGACAGCTTAACCTTAGATCGTCCGTTTCTACTGTGGAGGATTCAGATTGCGTCAGGTGTCACTGAACCAATTCGATATACTAATTATCGATTTTTGCTAAATAACTTGGTGGCTTCGAAACAATTCAAGCGATTTGCGTCACGTCTCATTTAACAACTGTTTTCGTAAGTATATTTTCGTGATATCGGATGATACTCGTAGATGTTCATTTTTAAAGTCATTTATAAACCCAAGACGAAATCAACGCGCATGTATCGCGTAATAATTTCAGTCATTATGAAATAAGTTAGTTGCACAGCGCTATTTTTTATCGGGGAACGAGATTGGCAGTTTTTTCTAATTATGAAATAAGTAGTAAAACCAGGGGAGTCTGTCAGCAGAGCTTGCGAGATCGTTGATGAAAAAAATTACGGCAAAAAAATTATCATTTAATATTAAAAACTAACTGCTCTTTTCCTTTGATGCTTTTGCATCGTTGTACAACCTCTTTCATTTCACGTGCACAGTAATAAAATGTGTATCGCTTCAACACGAAGTCGCAGCCAAATAATTCCTAACAAAAGTATTTCAAGCAAAATTATTTATTTCAATTAACAACAATGCATAGATTTTTTCGTGTATTGCTAAGTAAGAGAACATTTCACATATATTGACTACCCTTGATTTTTTACACAGATTTCCGTAAATAAATTTTAGTATGCGAAAAAAACTTGCAAAATGCTTTTTTCACACAATTCTTTTTTCTAAAAATACAGCGCTGTTCTTTCTCTCTATGACGAAGTGATAAAATTAATCCAACTTCTGGTTATTAAGATAAGTGGCTATTTCAGAACGTCGATATAAATTATTCGATCATATGCAATTATCAAAATTTAACTGTTATTGTCTGCCGTGCTAGGGAGCCAGGTTAAAACGTAATCGGTTAAGGCACTCGATTGAAAAAAACGATCGAGAAAAGTTACCGCAACAGTTTGGTAAGCTTTGCCAGGATGACCAGAATCATTACAAGACTTGAAACGTAAATTTAGAAAGAAAGGAATTTTCTGGATGTGTAAAAATAATTGTATATCAGTTTCTGCTTTATAGTGATTGCATACAATTAACGGTTTACTTTAAAGATCGAGCACTGTTCGCAAACAGGCAAAATCCTTACATAACAATCTTTAACGAATCTCCTCCCTCTGTAGTCGATCTCAGAACCGAGTCATCGCCCAAATCTCGCATCGACCTCTAGATCGGACATCTACGCACCTCGCCGCAATATCGATCTCGAGGGCAGGAGTAGGAGGCGCCAACGACCGGAGCTCTTTCGTGCTCCGTCCGAATGTCGAATTCTTGCGCGCGCCAAAGAGCAACATGCCGGCCGGCCCCGCACGCGGGGCGAAGATTTACGAATCCAGAGCCCGCTCGCGTACAGGCGCAGTTGACGCCCTCGAGGGAGCCCGGCTGAAGGTTGCGCGGATACTCTCTCTTCCTCTCTCTACTACTACTACTACTACTACTACTACCACCACTCCTCTTCTCGCGCCCTCTCGGTCGCTCGCTCTCCCACTCAAGCGTCGCCCTCTTCCACCTCCCGCCTGCCACCTTTTTGCTCGGTTCGCGGCTGCAAACTGCATCGCGTCCGCGGGTGCTCGTCGGAGACAGTGATGCGCGAGCAGCTGCGCGCGGTCGCCTTTGCCCGCTAATTCGGAGCTTTCAGCGAGTAGAGCGACGAGGAAGGAGCTCCAGCGGGAATTGGTATCCGGCTATCTTTATCCTTCTGCCACTCTGTCTGAGTAGTTCGAACTACTATTAAGTCTTATTCCCAGAAACGAAAGATTACTTTATATTAAATTTTAAACATGACTAAATAATTCTCAGAGTGAGAAATTTGTTACAACGTCTTTTATAACTCAGAGTTTTTCCGAGCCACAAAAATTTGAATCCTTTATCCTAAACTTCTTATGATTATTAGTAATTTATTAAGAGCTTATTATATAGCATTATACAGCATATAGGGAAGAAATTTTACTTACAATTTTGTCATTATACGAAAGACAAAAGTTTGCAATTAAAGATACATTAATTTCTTGTTCTTAATTTTATTTAAAAATAGAACAACCCGTTAGCTTCGAAATTAACAAGCTATAACAATATGGATGTTAACAATAAATTTTCGACACATTGTAGAATTAAAAACTCATTAACAATAGTGGTTTAAATTTAAAAAGGCTCTGATACTTTTGCCAATTTCAGTACATGTTTAGCTCTTATCATTTATTCTCCATCTGAGAAATATAAGATCGTTGTGACTCGTCTATACGCCCTTATAAATAATGTTAATGTTTTAAGTATATATAACAATTTAATGCGTGGAACATATAGTTTTTGAATTTGTATTTAAAAAGAATTTGTAAAAGTAGAGCACACCTGATTCCTGAAGATGAAATGAACGTGCTCGTTCATTGATATGTATATGCAATAAAAAATACGGTTTGAGCAGTCAATAATATATAATACATCATACTTACAGTAGATTATATCTCAAAAATATAGATTATATTCAAAAATTGAGTGTGCATAAAGCTTTTATTTGACAATTGAACCGGTCCCCATGGACCATGCGTATATACAGGCTACTACACTTTAATGAACTGCAATATGAACAAATATATATTTATATTTATATTTATGGACAAATATATATATTATGCAAGATGTAAATTTCTCAATATATTTCACAAATAACAGAGTTGAGCGCTTAATTTAAGTAGTTACAAATCGAAATGCACAACCACAATATGATTTCTCAAACAATTATTCGCATAATCCCAAGAGTATACTCAATCCTTAAAACAAAAGAAAATAATTTCCGTTCAAATGTGAAATTTCAATTGTAACCTATACAACAAAATTCTATATTGCTCCATACAATTCAAATTGACCTCTTTTCACACTATCTCTCATCCCTTCTTTCTTTCTTTCTTTTTTTTATCTTTGGAGAAAGAAAAAATTGCATCAGACGCAGAACATTTTTAGCCCACGAGGAAGCATCGAAATGTCGATCCAGGCGCGTTCCCACCAGCCTGGCTAACCTCTCGCAGTAGTTTTTTGGATTAACGAAGGAACGAGACCTTCAACAACGGCCGAGTTATGCAATGTCACGAGTCCTCATGGTCCTATCGTAGCACTGTTTATCCCACAGATTATTCATGTATTCTCTAAAGAATCTCGCACGCATCGAAGCGTTCGTGGAAACATGTTGTCAAAGCAGAGGCCGATTACGTCCGCGGATCTCGAACGTGATCGAGCCGATATTTCCCGTGCCCCCCTCCCCCGGCTACTTGAAATTAGCCAAATGAAATTAAAGCAGATTAAAAGCCATCTTCGTTAAAATAGCTCTGCGATGTATAGATTTTGTATACTGGGTACAGTTCGATTGCCCGACAGAATTATCAGTCAATTTGTGGATATGTTGCGTGTAATAATCGTAATAATGCAAACTTTTATAAAAATATATTATAATAAACTTTATTAAATAGTATACTTAATAAAAAACCGCCACCAATGAAACGAGAAAAACTGATTAGATTCATTTATTGACTGTTTTAATTTGATTAACTTGATGAACTTCATAAAACTCTCCTATTTTCATCTTTGCCATTTATTCTAATATCTATTGCAAAAACACTTTTCGGTTTAAATGCTAATCAAATCTTTTACAAATTTTATAGAAAATAGTTGAATTTTGAAGCAGACGAATGACTAGGAACCTTATACTTATGAATCAAATGACTAGGATTAATCGTACATTATTGATATTACTTTTTATGTGGCGAAAAACTTTTGTATAATATTGCAAATAATATGTAGTTATCGTAATAATTACACGAAGATTTTGAAATGTATATCTATGTGAATATTAACTCCAATATTATTCTAAATAAGAAGAATATACGTGTTTATAATAAAAGTGAAGTTAATAAAAGATTATCATAATATTTGCAATAAGAAAAACTCTTTCAAGTGCAATAACTTATTTGAACTGTATTTTTAGATAAACTGATTCCATTTTAGTTTTATAACTCGCCATTCAACAAAGTCCTAAAATAATTTTTGATAAACAATTTACCTTTTATACATTGAAATAATAAAGTGTAAGTTACTAATTATAGCATAAGCTATATAAGGAAATTTCTTCGTGGTTTCTTTTTTCTTTTTCCCTGATAGCAATAAAAAAATTTCACTCCAGAAATAAAAATCAAATAATGAATTATCGAAATCGCATCCACAAGATCTCTCTATTTGCCATGGAACCCATCGCCATACCGAGCAATCTACTCAGAGCGAACATGACGAAAATAAAGCAACTCGCGTCAATATACTCCTGCTTCCCTCTACCAACACTGATACAACGCGCCTCGCCGTCGCCACGACTCCTCTTTGTGCAACAGTGCGGCTGTCTCGGCAACAGCAACAGTATAGTAACTGCAACAGAAACCCAGTTGGAAAGAGGAGGATATCGATGATAAAGGGGGAGACGGGTGTCGAGAAGTAGTAGAAGAAGGAAGAGCAGAAAAAGGAATTCGTCATCGAAATTTCTGGAGTCGGGCAAACGCGCGCTCGAGCCGCCGCATCCGATGACTCAGGGCGCGAAGGCTGCACGCAAGGGAGTCACTGCACCTAAAATGCATCGCATCCCCTTCCCCTCGCGGAGAGCCGTATAGAGTCAACGAGAGAGAGTGAGAGAGAGAGAGAGAGAGAGAGAGTGACAGAGAGCGAGAGGGGGGTCGAGAAGGAGAGACCTGCGCACAAGTCGAGCGCTCTATAAGACACCATACATGATATCGGACATTTTTACCGCGCGCGCGCGGAGGAAAGAAAAAGGACGCTCAGAAACGATGTGCACAAACTTTCCTTGAGAATACATAATGGAATACGTTGCGCATGAATAGCGACAGAATACTCTATGAGCTGCTAGAATATAGCGAATACCTCGGCAATCGCGGAAAAATTTCGGTTCAAGGGTAGATTGCATGAGGAAAAAGAACGTTGCAAGCACGATCGAAATTGCTTTTGTTGCTTACGAGATCGAGGGAAGAATGAGAGAGCGAGAGAGAGAGAGAGAGAGAGAGAGAGAGAGAGAGAGAGAGAGAGAGAGAAATACTCGTAAATAATCAGTCGTTGAAATTTATTTTCTCCGCACCAGCTGTAGCGAGAATTTCTCAGCAGAATTTGTGAAAATTGTATAAAACCGTTTGAAATGCTGATTATGAAGTCGCTAAAGTAGCACTGATGCTTCGGAGAAATGCGAAAGGGAGGAAGATCATTTAACGCCTTAATTTCTGTCCACTGCTTTTCTATAGATTAATGAAAACTCAATTAGTAATTATACTGGCCTTTCTTTTTGTCCGAGCAGTATGCTGTAGGTATAAAAAACACGTGCGTCGAAGAGAAAACGCCAGCCGACAAAGTTAACGCTCCTTAGAAGAAGGACGATGTCCTAAGGAACGCAATATCTTAGGAGGCAAACTTAGTTTCCGACCTTTTTTTAACGAAAAAAGAACATTTATGATGGAAAATGGGAACACTTTATCTTAATCAAAATATTTTCCGTCATTTTCTACTACTTTTTCCCATCTTTCTGGCAATATGGCGATAGCGCAGCGAATGATGGTGGTTTCGAGGCGAGTCAATCATCCACCAATTCTCGCACTTCTTGAACAGGTTGGAAGTGCGTATCACCGAAATCGTACTGCATCGACCTGAATAGGTGGTAACACTTCCCATTCGAGCTCCAACAGGGTGTTTTTGATGGCTTGCAAGAGATGCAAGAGAATGACTTGTACCTATTGCTCGCAATTGCTCAACTATGTTCGATCAATTTCTGTTACAAATCACTCAGTTGCCATATATATACCTATACCTCGGCAGTGATGGTTTCATTCGGTTTTAGCAGCTCGTAATACAGCACACCCTGCTCGTCCCACCAAATGCACAGCAATAACTTTTGGCCGTGAATGTTCTGTTTTGGTGTCGATGTGGACGGTTGACCTGAAACGACTATTTACATGTTGTGAGCGATAGAGTTTGTTTGCCATAACATTCTTGAAGCAATCGATAAGTTTCTGCTACACTATTTTTCAAATCAAAAACGTGCATAAAGACATGTGGAAAAAACGATTTATCACGATTCATTTTTCACTGATTAAAAAATTATAATGTTTACACAAATGATGGCGTCTGTTAACTGAATTTTATTGGTAAATGCCAAAACTAAAAAATAAATACTAGATCTGACACATCTGACGTTTCGTACTACATATATCGCCATATAAAGGTGAAGGTCAGAAAATAATATTTGGAAACATGTGGTCAGTACTACCAAGAGGTGCGAGTGTCGTGGAGTTTGTAATGCAGTTTCCAGAATCGAAAAATCAATTGAAAAAAATCATTGCCATTTATTTAGTTATTCATGCTAAAATTATTGATGCACTGGCAGATCGATGGTAGATGTCCTATGGACTTGATGATATAAATCTGTTTAGTTTCAAAATGGGCTCCGTAGAACTTTAATGCTTCTCTAGTTTCAAGATAAATTCTATATATTGCTTAAAATGGATATACTGTACCATTTTGTATATAGAATTTTATTGTGTTCATTGCTAGTGATTACATGTTCAGCGTTTTTAAATCTGATCTGAAGTGTGTGTATTTTGTCTATATGTGACTGTGTAATGTGCACCCCGCAGATCAGTGTACTTATTTGGGCATGGTACAGTGGCTTTGCTAAGAATCCGATCTGTGGCTGCCGACAGCGACTAGGGCTTATCGCGGTCCCGTGACATTGGGGTCGCACCTCAATGTTGGAGGGAACGCGTAGATTTTTCCAATTGAGTCCTCACATCTACTGTAACTCCGACAGAATTTTACAGTAAGAGATCTCTTAAATTTCTTCTCTTAAATCTCTTAAATCTCTTAAATGTGACCTTCTATTGTTTCATTAAAGTAATAAATTAATTCATTGCATAAAATGCATCTATCCTTTGAATAAATTAATTAGCTTTTCTCTTTTGTGTTTTAAGGCTTTTACTCCACTCATTAAGTGGAGATTTTTTATAACACTCTTTTCATTTTATATTAAAGAAAAATAAATTTCAATAATAATCGGTATTGTACTCATTTATATTGCGCGATCAAATATTATTATTATTTTTATCCTGATTAGAATTTATTACTTCTAAAATTCATATTATTTGACTGAATTCACGAAACATTGCTGGTTTTTGGTGGTCCAGGTATTCGAAATTTTTATCGGTCCTTCCAGCTATCTAAAATTTTAATCGTTCTATTAAGACAGGTAATTTATGTGAAATAAAATATAACCTTCATTTTTCTTTTAAAAGTAGCTACTTAATAATCGAATGAAGTATGATAAATCTTTGAGAGAACAAGCAATAGTTCCTAATAAATTAAATATTATCTATATTATCTATATTATCTATATTATCTATAAATTAAATATTATAAATAAAATCTTAATAAAAAGCTATGAAAATAATATTGCTATTTGTTGTGTTACAAATCATTTCAAGAATAATCGCTCTTTTGAACTTACTTGAAGAATTGAATCTAAAACTATCTAAAGTTTAATAAATAAGTAATGCATTTATGCGCTTTTCTTAGATTCCCTACATACAAGCCAGATAGGGACGGATATATGCGATTCCGATCAAATCGATGTGATATTATCCCAGTGCAAGTGGTAACATGTTAAATAAGAATACAGTTTAATATTTCATTATCCTAAAGCCAGAACTAGCTTTCAAAATATATAATTTCTGAGTTTCTGTCGATTAAAGTTCGATAATTGCAAATACGTTTTTAAAAATGTCAAAAGTAAACATTTATTAATCCATGGCTATGCCCGAAATAAGATTCTTCCATATGTTACGTATTAAAAAAAATTAAACTTGACTTCCTATACCTGTTCATTCTACCTAGTTGATAACTAAATTCGCACAAAGGAAAAAAGTAGAAAGACACGAAAGCCTCGCTCGTGTCTTCTTCTATTTCTAGTGGTTATGACTAATCACGTCGCGTAAAATATAAACAGAATGAAGGTACGAGATGTCCGATGAACTGACAAACAAATGATCGACCTTCAAGGGCTTATTTTTCCAAAAACATTCACCGGAGAAAACGGTCGAAGCTCTCACATGTTCGCGCGTGCCTACTTTTACAATGAATCGACCATTGGCCGGATTTGAACGCGAGGTGCAAAAAATAAGAACAGATCTCCATGACCTCGGAATCTTCGAATAGTATGTTGTAAAAGAGGAAGTGCGTTCGTTGACGTGGACTACTTTTCTGGCATTACTATAATCACTCAATAGCGTAAGATAACTATACTTTTGAAGAATCGAATATAAAATTAGTTCAACTTAATTGAAATGATTGTGTATAAAACCATATCAAAGATAACTTTATTTTAATTTAATTTTCCTGTGTATATGTTACAAGGGTTAAAGAATGTATATCCAAGGCAATATAAAAGAAGATAATTACTCCTCTCATTGGGCAAAAATGCATAATCGTGAAAGCAAAAGACGAAAAAAACCAAATTCCGTACCAATTAAAAGATGATTGCATTAAAACTTACGCGTTTACTCGCAAAGGACATAATAATCCCTTGTTCGAGCTCGCCCTGAAGTGCCGCCAAGCGGTCCCAATATGAATCTCCCGAGTGCAGACAAGGTCATCGGGTCGGCGTGGAATAAACAGGAGCTCATGTAGCGAGCGCTATTTATCGGTCGCGGAGGGCCTCCGCCCTCCCTCATCATCCCCCCCCTCTCTCTCTCTCTCTCTCTCTCTCTCTCTCTCTCTCTCTCTCTCTCACTCATTCGCACACACACACACACACACACACACACACACACACACACACACACACATGCCACGCGCGCGGGTGCACGCACGCACAAAGGACGCGCTTCAGTGCTCAGCGGTATATCAACCAGCATAAAGCGATCTTGTCGCAAGTCGCGAAGAGGCAGTTGCGCGCTTCATTCCTCACCTCCACGCGAGGTTCGGCGCGGGCGGCGTCTTCGTCTCGGATCGTACGGGGAGGCGCTTTATTTTTGGATTCGCGTCGTACGGGCGCAATAGGGACGGGACGATGGGCGCTTTTTTGTCAACGGCAGCGCTGGCTGCACGGCGTCCGGACAGATTTTCGGGCTTTGCGCCACGGAAGTAGAATGCTGTGACTCAAGAAGAACATTACAGATTTCCCTATGGCTTTAATTATTGAACGTCGGTATTAAAGTCAGCGTGGTAAAGCAATTGGTGCTGGCATAAAGAGATTTGGCTCAGCAAGGCTGAGAGAGCTTACGATTTTTCAGACGTTGCGAAGGATTACAAATATTATTGGATAATTTTTCTTAATTTTTTGTTTATTTGCATACAAACATTATATAGACATTTGGTTTGTTTGCATATAAAAAATTCTTTACCCAGAGAAAATAAACTCGTTTACACCAGGATTATGTTTCTTATTCTTCAGTCATTAACCTGTTTTTCAGCAGCATATCTGCGATTACGATATAGTGAATATAGTCACCACGCATAGTTCGCGATACTCACAGATTTACTAAGAGAAAAAAGTTTAATAAAATTATGTACGCAATGATTTGCTAAGGGAATTCCAGTTCCAGTGAGCGAGACATTTGAAACACCTGCGAACATTTATATGCATAAGATTTATTTTCATATTTCTGCAACTTCACCGGACTCATTTTAATAATGTCATAATATATTTTTTAAAAATACGAGATATTTTGCAATTACGTAAATGTTATTATATATTATTTTTCATTTCAGTCCATTGGATGGTTTAGCACTACAAAGAGATTTTATTATGAATTGTAAGTATAAAAGAATATTCGATTTATTTTTCAATAATCGCCGTTAGTTTTTTAACATATATTTCAAGAGTAATTAATACCTAGAAGAAATTTGTTAGGCTCTATACGTATCGTTTACAATTTTTCTGTCACTTAAAATGATTTTTTTCTTTATTTACCTATGTTTTTAATTCTGCCATTATTCGCTTAAGCATAAGTTACGTACTCTCCATATTTAAAGAATTACTGACTGCTGAATGCCTATACTACTTATACTTGTATCTTGTACATGGAAATATCTTGTAGATATTAATATATTCATATTCTGTATCATATAGATAATCCAACAAAATATGATGATCCCGAATTTCCAGTAGTCTTTTCAGATTTTTTTCAGTGATGCATTCATTTTATTTATAATCCGTTGGAATGATTCATCTTCATTAAGATTTAAGTTTAGTCTAACAAAGTACGAATACACTTATAGTCAAGAACGAGTTTCACATAATATTCTGTTGACTAAACACATGCAATGGTGTTTCTTTATAAGATCCTTTATTAATATATATCACACACAAGAAAAGCTCACACATCGTCTCAACGTAACGAACGATCGTCATGAAGTAAATACGTTCGCATTTGAGATGAACTGATTCAGCTATACATAGACACCACGCTTGTTACATTGCGCTTTACTTGAATATTTCGTACTTATGTACTTATGTCCACTATTGTAAACTGAACAAATATTTTTATCGGTCTTACAGTTGTATTAAATAAAATGATTATAATTAAATAGTTAAATATTGACAAACAGACTGACTTGTTAATAGCCACCTATGTAGAAGTGTTATAATAAAAAAGGTTATATTTTAGGATACTTATTGATAATTGGTCGGTTCAGATATTTTCCAGAAATTCTGGATAATTAATTTTAGTATACATATTTTTGTCAGGTATATAATGTAAAAAATTGGGTAGGGTATATATTTGTATTATCAGAATTTGTTCAGTCCCCGATTTTTTTTTCAGTTCTTACGTATATTTCAGATTTTACAGGAGTGACTATAAACAAGGACAGTCTGAGAATAATTACTTAATTAGTTAATTATATTTTATGTAATAATTTTGTACAACTGTAAGGCCGACCAAAATATGGCCATACTTGTGTTGTTCCCTATTGGAACAAATACCAAGTTAAAAATTTGGGTCGTGTTTTTTGTTTTTATACCTCATTAATCGAATAATGTCAAACATAAATATTCTAATATTAGGTAATATCGCATATTTTTAAAAGGTTTAAATTTGTTCTTGAAACAAAAAAAAAATTCAAACTATTTTTATTTTTTTAACAGGAAAAGTCGTCTATTCATTTCAAATTAAGAACTAATAAAAATATTAACTGATGGACGTGATACATTGTAATTTTTTCTTTCCTTTTTAAATTGTGTTGTGTTTCAGATAAATAATATTTACAAAAATCATTCGAAATCTAAAAAAATATTTGTGCATTGTGAATGATCAATATCTCAAAACATGAAATTTATTGATTGTTGACAACAAATGGTATGAAAGAAACATTATGCTGCTGCGTACTGTGTCCTCTAAAGGGTATAAAATTTTACCTTTACTCTGCAATAAAGTACTCCTGTGCGCTCCTGTACTTGATCAAAAAAACCTCGTATACAACTCGTGACATCCTAACTGCGCTACTGCAAGAATTCAGTGTACCATATGCACAATTTCGTCTTTCAATGCTTCCTATTAAAATTTGCATAAATCTTGTAAAGGCCGCGTATATGGGTTTACGAGTTTTTATAGCCGATGAGACTTCGAGCTGTATAAACCGTATAAATGTATTCGCGTAGGAATGGTTAAAAGGGAGAGAGAGAGAGAGAGAGACAGAGACAGAGGCAGAGAGATGAAATTCCTTAGCGATCTTTCGAGAAGCCTCTACATAGAACAGTGCGTAGAGGTATAGGGTTGGTAGTAACCGCGCTACTGATGTTAAATTGTATTTTGCGAGAGTTGCTGATGCCGGAATAAATTCAGGAATAAGAGAAGAAGCGCGATGACGAAATTTTGGTCGTTCGCATTACATTTTTTTAAGCGCGCGCGCTTATGTGTGTTTGTGTGTAATACCGATCATGAATCCGAGAGCCCGAGACAAATAATGTGTGGCTCGCATTCAGAGTTAAGATATATATATATATATATATATATATATATATATATATATATATAAACACGAGTCGCGTACACTGGACTTGGGTGGAGATATATATTCTATTAACCAGGACCAGTCATTTGCTTTCCCTAGTGGCCAAGAGTTTAGGAATAAATGCTTGTAAAGAATTAAACTTGGATCGTGATTCAATGTATTTTTAATCACCGCACGGCTTGGTAATTAATAACAACGAGCCCAATTTTGATAATCGAAAATGCATTTTTAATATACGTATAAGCAAAATATTAAGTAGCTGATGTTTCGCGTATTTTTGAGAGAATATCATGATTTATATGCGTCATATATACACTTGTATATAAATGTAAAATTTTAATACTAAATGGTGTTTAAATTTTAGTCTTTTATTCTTTTATATTTCAAAAATTGAATAAATAAATCTGCGATTATAAGCTTTATTTATTAACGATATCGGATATCGTAGGATACGACCACAAAAATAGATTCCATAAAAGTATTTATATATGTTATACAGAGTGGAAGTACGCGATGTCGATTATTCAATCAATATTATAAGATTTCCGAGTAATTTTTTACCGACAAAGATTCTTCGTGAGATGAATTTATAAAAATTTTCGTTTTACAAATTGTCCCCCTCGGTCTCGGCCCCCACTTCGCTTCTTTGACGCATAGCAAATCGATTGTGCGCGCCTAGAAAGAGAGAATGAGGAATTTGCACACAATAAAATTTATTATATACACCGATAGAATAACTTAATCGAGGGCCGTATTAAAAAAAAAAAAAAAAAACAATTTAGTATGGTATGTAAATGTATAAATCAATCGATTTATTTCTATATAAAAAATAGCCGTGATACTTATCGATTGCATAATATATTTTTGAAAGAATATTCATGATGGATGATGGATCGGTGTCAATTATCTAAGCTGACAAATTATCGGCCAAGTATTCCCCTAATTTGGCATATAATGATCTCAGACGACGTAACCTACGACGTATATTTTAATAAAGTGAGTTGTTTGCGACCTAAAGATAACATTTTTTAGATTATTCCCTGTGTTTTTTGACCTAATGTCCATATAAGTACCCATGTACTTTTTTCAGAGCAGTAATCTAATACAGTTTATATTTCCTTATTTCGATTTTCAAATCGAATTAAAATAAGCATTTAATACACAGCACCGAAGACTTTCTCATTGTTCTTAAATTAAATTCCCTAAGACATTTTGTAAAGTTAGATAAATGATAACAGGCGCTGGTGGGGGACCGGTAAATGGAGTAAACACAACGGATTGTCGACCAATTTGTTAATTTAGCACATCGTAAAGAGAGACAAATGGATACTTTTGTAATGAGGTCGTTTTCGTCGCATGGTTATTCAAACCTGGTAATACCACTGTGAAGTTTTGACGATAAAAGATTTCACCCTTCTTATCGAACGGCAACAGAACGCACGTTGAACAGACCTTTTCCGTAATCTAATATTCACCTAAAATATTAGATACACGTTCTGTTGAGACTCGAATAATTTCAGTCCACTCATGTCTCTCCGGCTTTCTACAACTGTTTTACGAATTGTTGCAAGAATTTCTTGGTCATAACACGTTTCAACGGGGCGCTGTAAAAATGGTTTGTTAGAAGTACTTATGTGGAAGTGTGCTCGTACCTTTTAAATAAGTAGATTTGATAATCTTAAAATATTTTTATACATCTGCAATGTTTTTCATTGTCGAGAAAGCTATGAAGAGATTTTTTATCAGTAGCTCTTAAATGGAAAATCAGAGCGATATTTATTAAATTTTTAAGCTAATGAAGTGCAGTACTGTAGAATACAAGCAAAAATTTAGATCTGTCACTGGGATCTCTAGATCAGGTCGGAAATTGTACAGCCCATTCTTGTATATTATGAACTTAATACATTAGCAATTTTAGCTATACCACTTGTGGTTCGTGACATTTTCGTAAGCCCGCTGTTATATTTTGCTATTTCTTCGCGTAATTGTGCTCTTTTATAATAAAGAGACCAAAACGGCGAGGCGCCGCGTTCAACGAAACCGCGTATATTTGTAAGAGAAAAAGCGATCGAAAGTAGAGTAACAGTAACGAACAGTTGCGAATGCAAAGATCCCAGTACATACATATAACGACAATGTAGAGCGTTTTATTCCGGTTGCTATTTGAGAGATTAGATGCCTGATTGATCTACGTAGAGACCGATATTTTGTGTAAGAGGCCTAGATTATTCCTAAGATCATAACAGCTGCTTGTAGCTCTGACCACGTGTCGTTGCACGCGAATGAAGCCGACCAGGATTGTAATGCGTAACAATCGCTTCTGTATTTAATTGTTCGCACTTAATTCAGTTTTGTTTTCCAGATTCAGCAATGGACTACAAGCACATTGAAATACTTGAAAAAGAATCGATCCTATATAGTTAATTTATATGAAACTCATATTTTGGTTATACAATATTGGAGAGTTGTGTAAAACAAAGAACAATTTATTCCTCTACATAGATCTCTACGAATAAGTGTCTGGACTTGATAATTTGAATAAACATTACTACAGAATCTTATAGGATAGAGTTGAATTTGTAAATTACTATATGAGAAAATTTTACGGCCAACTAACGTACTTTTTTAATTTTAATCTGTAAAAGCTGGAAATCAATGTCAACTCACTGTTCGAATATATAGTATGTATAAACTCGTTATCCATACTGTATATGCTGGTAGTTAATCTTAATCTTTATTATATCTGATTGTTATTTATTAATAAATAAAGAGAAATATTTTTACTTACATATTGTGTATTTTTTATTTAATGTTGCAGCTTATTTCTTTCTAATTAGAGGAACTGCAATTAGTATAGAATTAATGGTCTCTACTAAATTTCAGCAAGATTTTTAATTCTGCTTGTGCAACTTTTATTCAACAAAAGCTTTTGCAAAAAAGATCGTTGCCATATTCTATAATCAGCAAAGACTCTAAAAACATAAAAATATTTTTTAAGTATGTTCAGAATTTTTTAAATTAAAAATTGCACTTATGTCGACTGTTTCTAATTAGATTAATAAGTATTTTAAGAATTTTTCTCTGATTAGCAAAATCTTTTTGTGATCATCTCAGGCATGGCTAAAATATTTCAAGAAAATATTATAGAAACATCTTTTATAAGAAACAGAAAAAAAAGAACAACTAGACAATCTAATGCAATAAATATTCATTTTATTTCATCTCTCATTTAATGTTAGACGATATTCCTTTTAATTGTTTCCGATTAGACGCATATTCTTTCTACAAAATTTATATGTGATACAACTCTTTCTTCCGCCTTTTGCGTTCTATACACATTCTATACGCGGATATCTCGTCATCTGTGGGATTTTAATTTAGCGTCAATCGTTTTGTTCATTAACACACAAAGTGGCACATATGTATAAGCGCTTGAAAATTAATTCAATCCGGTACGCACCAATTTATTTCTTTTCCTTATTCCTTCCGATACGGCCTTCTTGTAATATTCCCTCTAACGATGTTTCTTATGTTCTTGATAATCTCTTTCGATCTTGTAATTTTCAACAATTACATATCATAATAAAACGCCCAAATATCAACAGCTATTATTTTCTAGTCACAATTTCTTATAAATTTATTGTTTATTTATGCTATTATAACTCCAAAAATATAGAAAAATTTGAACAAAGCAAAAAGATTTAAAAAAATAACTTAATGGAACTCTTAATAATTAATTTAGAGCAAACGTTATTTAATTAGACATAATATATTAATTTATAAATTCAATATACGAATAAATTAATTACTACTTTATAGTAAGAAAATTGGAAGTTTACAAAAGAATTATGAAAAATAAAAGAATTAAAAAAAAGGAAAGGATAAAATATTACAATTTGGACCTTTTAAAAAAATCTTCATTATAATAAATATTAGCTTGATCTAAAATTTAACTTTGTCCTTAGTTTATAGGTTGTTGAAAAATTCGAAAAATAAGTAATTCAAAATTGGAAAGCAACATAAATAAGGTTGGGAAATTATTGCAGTAGATCTTATTAATCAAGAGCTATAATTAAATAGTTGATATATCACGAATTTCTTATTATATAAATCTACTTTTATATTTTAATCACATATTTTTTATAGACTGATTTTAATTGAAAAATAAACAATAAAGGATTGCTTCATTGTCTACTGAATAATTATTAGTATTAAAAATGAATATATGTAAAAATGTAGACAGTGCCAATTAAATTAAAGAGCTCTTTCTATGCGCTATACATACGCAATCAATGTATTTGATCGACAATTTACATGCATAATATTTCAACCATTTATATAGGCAAACTATAATGAATATGCAATAACACCAGTCCAAAGTCTGCACCTGTTTTCACAAGGTTGGCATAAAAAAATAGTATTAATGGTAAATTTAACTCGAATCACGTGCAAGCAAAATATACGACTGTCACATTTTTTATATCATATCATATATGTATGGCGTTTAACGCTTTTAATATAGCTATTGCAAAATTAAATAACTTAATTTTTCGCACTGATCTCTTTTTCCAAAGTTTTTCTTTCCGAATATCATTATATACATATACATATATATACATATATACATATATATATATATATATATACATATATTTATTTATTTATTTATTTATTTATTTATTTATTTTGTTGCTTTTGTACAGTACATTAAAAACAATTTACCCCTTTCTTTGCGTTTTATTATAACAATATGCTTCTTGGATTAAAAGCTTGTACATTATATATTTAATGGAAGTCTGCATATGAAAAATTAATTTTATTTATTTAATGGAACAAAATAATCGTATACTGCACATACACATACACGCATCGCAAGTGCTGAATTAAAATTTCGTAGGTGCTCATCGAACTTACACATCTAAAGTTGCTCGAATGAAACAAACGTTGACAAAGTCCATTTAAGCGACTAGTCGAGGAAGGTATCTCGCCGTCTTTCAAAGTGTCCTAGTCGAGGAGAACGCTTACGTGGACAATAGTCTTGTGTTTGCACATTTTGCAACAAAATCACTTTTTTGATCATTTTCAAGCGCTGTACCCTGCAAACGAACCGCAAGCAGTCTCTGAACTAAGGCGAGGGATCTTACATGCGCGTTCAAATATACGCATTACAGATGTGATTCAGATACGAACAGGAGTACGTACGTAAAAATTAGTAGTTCAACCGATACCTAAACGACTGATTTGCGCATGCTCGAGAATGTCTCTCCGAACTTCTCTCCGAAGTCTCTCAGAACATCTGTTACGTATACACGCGTCATAAAGTACCTTGTGGACCGTCCTTATACTGCGGGCACACGTTTACACGCACGCTTGCTCTCTCATTTCATTCCACCTAGGAGAGTATTCGATTATTCAAACGGCGAACCCGGACTAATGCGGCAATGGTATCTTTTGGGAAAGAATTTTAAAGAAACAACAATTATCACTACATCACATGGCAGAGCGGAAATAAAGAAAACGGCAAGTGAATGAATTTCCGGCCGTTGAGTACAGGTTATGTATCGATTTAATCGACCGTCCCAATAATTTACCGATTGTTTTCGCAGTTACTGACGATATTAACCCACTATAATGCGGATAACTAATGGCTTCAAAATAACTATGTTACTATTAGGAAAATAGTCAAAAATACAAAAATACAAATAAACAATTCTTATACAAATTATATTAAGAAGATGAATTCTTGGTGTTGAACCCCTACCAATTGACAGAGTTGCTCGCTTTTCACGATAATTAGAAAAGTAAAGAGAGTTAATTCAGATTATAGAAGAGCCTGAATTTGTTCGGACATAGTGAAATAAAAAATACTTAGGAGAACAATTGTGCATATAGGGCACATGATATTATACAAGATTGAGACCGTATTGGGCTAGTTATATTATGTACTGGGCATAAGAATCTCAGAATATTTTATGGATACATATGTAACTATATACTAAAAATTTTTTATTGATAAGTATTTTGAATAAAGAATTAGATTTCAAAATAAGTATTTTGAAATCTAATGAGAGTAAGTGAGCGTAAAATCTAGATGTGGGTAAATTCTGAATCTTATGTAGAGGGTATTTGTCTGAAAAGAACATTCGAGTCATCCCAACATTTTTGATTCCAATGCATATCTAGGCCAATTAATTATCTTAGACAATTAGGGGTACACTGGTATATAATGATGTTATTAAAGTTGATTTAGAATTTTGGTATATTAATAAGCCTTCAATGAAAGTTAATACTATCTCATTTCATTTATTCAAATCTAAGTATTTATGTACTACTTGAACTATATCAATATTGTATATTCACCTAATAATTTCATTACGTATTTTTAATTAAAATGAGAAAAACTTATTTAATGTTTGTTTAAAACAAAGAAGGCAGTTTTATTGAAATTATATTTGAATCTTACATTAATTATAGTATAAAATTAAAATGTCTATTTTTATAACAATAAAAATATAAAAGTAGAAGATTGCACTCTCCTGTATAATAGTTTTGACCCAAACGAATATAATGTATAATAATTTGACTAATATATATAATTTACAGTAGTTTTTACCTAACGAACCATAACCTATAAAAAATCATTTTATTTTCTGTAGGCTTAATTCTTTAAGGAAGAATTTTTTGATCATGTTTGGAAACGAATATGCGATCTGTGTTTTATCAAAAAACCAAGATAACTTTTGCGCTTGATTCCGGTTCTCAGGAGGACAAATATAGTTCTTACCTTCTTTACGAACCTCGTTACAACCATCGGTTTCGCCTCGGGCCGAAAATCTCGCAATATATAAATAAAAATAAAGGTTTTCCATACTCTATCAGAAATGCAACTATCTATGAGAATTAGTATGTACTATCATTGTTATATTAGTATCTACGATATATATAGAAAATGTATTATCTATGTTCTATCATTTAGAATTTGATCTCTATGATATTATATTATTTTTTAATTAAAAACTTAAAAGCAGATCAAAAATGCCATTTCGTGTAAATTTGTAGCATAACCAATTTAAAATTAATTGAATAAGCTTTTAACCGCAGGACTAATGACGTCCCTAACGTAAATAGTAATTCAGAGTGATATTAATAAAACTGTCATAATGAAATATCTTGTCATCACGCAATATGAACATTACTGTGATTTTGGTGCGGCATTTCGTCTTGGTGCGTAAAATGATTTTAAAAATAAATTGAATACATGATTTACAATAGCGAATCATTAAAACAGAGGTGATTTATGTGATGCATTGATGATATCTATATGTGTGTGTATTTTTGTGCGTACATGTACCATTTTATTAACATCATTTAGTATTAATCATGAATTTAAAATACTCCTTGGTATTGAAGCCTCAAAGTACAGTACATCTACAAGCAGCATTTTCATTACTTTTCAATCCAAAGAATTCACACTCACCAGAAACATTTTAATAAATTCTCTCGTTTTGAATAAACAAAATATTAGACAATTTTTATCTCGATATTCTTAATAGATAGGAGCGATGAGCTCTTCCTGTCGGCCTGACTTTGTCCGCGTTGGAAAAAATCTCGGTCTCTTGCACCAAAATGCCTCAACCGGCTTTTTCGATGATTTTCGACGAATCGAAACAACAGAAGTCAAAGTCTCATTTAAAGACGAGCAAGTTTTTAACGGCGTGGCGGAGGGAAATAGAGCAAAAAGAATGATAGGACATAATATACAGTGAAGGAGATGCACGAACTAGTGAAGAGTGAATTATTCTTCACTCTTTTTCCTTTTTCCCTGTTCTTCTACCACAGTCGTTTTCTCTTTCTCTATCTCTCACACTCTCTTTAGCGATGAACAATCGACTTGGAAAGGACAAAGGCCGCATATACAGGTTCAGATGCACCTACCGTCAGAACAAACCGGACAAAGATGTGCATTGAATCAAACATTCAAAGATTATCGTCTCTCAAACCACCTGTTAGTAAAACGTCTTAAATATGTATTTTAGATATTCTAGAGTTTAATACTCAACTATATCCGTTAAAGTCCACGCGCTAACCGTAATATTTTAAACGTTAATAATGTCCGAATATAAGCAAATATCATAAGAAATATTCCGTGTTGATAGCTTAAGCTTTCGAAATTTTGATAAAGCAATATTATCTTGATATTTATTTCAGTGTACGACTGTATATACTGCTGCACGTGTAGCCCTTGATTGATATAGAACTATAACTGCGCGCTAATGCTGCAGTTAGAACACACATAGAACAATGATTATGCGTTTGAGTACTCTTGCAATATCTATGTTTATAGGTGACTTGCAATATCTATATAAGAGGTGACTCAAAAGTCCCGATATAGAGAAATATCGCGGATAGTATAAAGTGAGGAAGAAAAAAGGTTTAAACAAAAGTTGTGGACTTTTTTTCTGTTTCTCATGGAAAAAATTGACATTAAATTTAAAAGCAAAATTCAGCGTAATATTATTATAAGTCTAATCGAATTATTTAACGGGAATCTCTGATGTTGATCTAGACCTTGAAAGAAAAAGAACAACTGAAATATAATTGCGTTCGGAAAAGTTTTATTGGTAGTTTTTAAAAAAATTGTATAGCAATTACACACCTTGGTACACAAAAAAACTCTAGACGTAAATAATTTTCTGTACAGATGTTTACAAAATTCAACTTAACCTTGAATCTATCAAAAGTTCAATATCGAAGACGAATCGACTCGTATCGAGAATTATCTATATATATATATATATAGCTTAGAATTATCCTAGGAGCATATACGAGCGAATAACCGTTCCGAAATCCAAATCCATCGACGCGTATCCTCTGTACATGCCGGGTACGACGGCTTCTGGAAGTTCGCACGCAATGGCTCCAGTGCTGACCTCGCGCGGGCGCGCGCGCGCACGAGAGACTACATACTGGCCAATTACGAGCCGGTGCGCGGCGGGCAATATCGCTGAAATTTTCCTCGATCGCTGTCTCGGCACACGCGGAGGGAAGCCCGTCAGGGGCATTCCGCCAGCGGAATACAGCGGGAGCGGCTCGAAGGCCAGGCGGTCGAATGCAATGTCGATGACTTTTTCGCGCGCGTTCGGATTCTCGATCGAGCGGGACGCTCTTTTCTTGGCTGGAGCTGAGCGATGGCGCGGTTACAGACGTCGCCACTTAATCGGATTTTTCAGGAATTGGAACATTTAATTCTGTGGGTTTTCGATTATGAATTGGTGGTTGATCCGTTGGAGCTGACGGGCAAGCTTTACTTTCCGACTGTTGCTACTGAAATCTGAATATACTCCTCTAGCTGCATTATATAAATATACATTTTTTTAAATTTGATACATTGTCGTCCGAAAATTGTACATAAAAATTTGGGTATTGTTAGAAATTATTATTATTTATTTTATTCATTAAAGATTGCTCTCGCATACATAAAACGAACAATGTATATGATTTTGAAATGCTTTATTATGTCTCGATTTTTCTGAGTTGAGTTTTATTTTAATCAACATTTTTAACGAAGGGTTTGTATAAAATTATCTTTGAATCTTGAGACTAGAATTTATTTCGTCCATTTTGAAAGGGACATTTTCCATATGATTATTTGTTCAAATTGTGTTGGCACGATACTCAGCGCGAAAAAATTAACCACATCGGCATTCGGGACCCAGATACAAATCCCAGATTATTTATCGCTCATATCGGCGTGCTAAAAATTTTATTTTTCAATATCGAATTTATGTGCTACGCATACAAAACTTATTCAAAATATGTAAGTGTAATTGCTACTAATTCGATAAGGTAGTAGTTATCGGAGTCCGTTCCTCGCTCCTCTTTTTTCTTCTGCTGCAGTGCGGACGGGAATATTTTGTAATTTATACTTTTTACATTGGAAAAAAGTTACTAATTTAATACGATACGCGTTTTCGTTATAAATAAAACACTTCAGTTATGCATAATTAATAGTTGATAATTTACATCATTCGAGAATAGTGATTACGTACCGATCGACCGTTTAAGTGAATGTTCTTGTTCATAAAAAAGGTTGCTTTATTCAGCACTATTTTGCACGAATTGTACAGGGCATTACATAAACAAACCTTCAATCCTTACCATCGAACCGCGTCGATAAACACATCTACCTAAATCATCCCATTATAAGTTCGAATAGGCGAGAAAAAGCGAGGAAAGTAGGCGAGGGACAGGGGAAGGGAGGAAACGAACCCCGGCGCGATCGCGCGCAAAAAGCCCGACTCGGAGCTCGCGCACGAAGCCTCCCCTCGCCTCGTCACGTAACAACCGTACCTACTACGTACACATTGCACGCGCATTACGGAATAGCCTAGAAGCGAAAGTGAATACGAGCAGGGGAAGGCCAATCGCTCTCTCTCTCTCTCTCTCTCTCTCTCTCTCCCTCTTGGCACTGCAGTAGTTGCAGCGCGGAGCGCCGATGCGCGAACGAGCAGCAGAAGGAGGATGAGGAGAAAAAGGAGAGGTAAGAAAGGCCGCGCAGGAGGCAGACCGAGGTAAGTTGGTAAGTATAAGGACTGCGGCTAGTTCACGCTCGTTCCCTCTTCGCGCGTGTACGTTTACATATATTCACGCACGTTATATGCGTGCGAACGAAGAGGACGTCGCGGGAAGGAGAAGAGAGAGGCCAGAACGCGCGGTGGTGGGGTGCGTGCAACGCGCGCGCCAACGTCCCGATCATTAGGCTGGGAGGGGGAAGAGCGGAGAGAACGAGGCGCAAGCGAGAGCGTACGGGGGATAGAGAGGGAGCGAGGGGCGGGTGGGGGGTGGCGCAGTACCACCGAAAGGGAGCGCGAACGCACGCGAGCGAGAGCGAGGGGCAGGGAGGATCGACGAGTGGCCGCGGGCCGCGCCGCGGCGCAACGCAGCACGGGCACGGAGCGGCAACGATGCAATTAGGCGAGTTATGCGGAGTGACGTCACAGGCTGAAGAGAGACAGAGGGGCAGAGAGGGAAAGAGAACGAACACACTACTTCGACTCGCTCTCGGGGTAACTGTGCTGAGTCAAGGACAGCCCGTTCAAGGCCCTGCAGCGCGCTCCTCGTGCACGCATGCGCCGGCCTGCATATATGTCCGTATATATGTATATATGCCTCTCGTGTGCCGTCGTACGGCTCCCTGCGTGCATCGGTTCACGACTCCCCAAGACTATTCGTCCCCTTTATCTCTCTTTTTCTGTTTTATTCGGGGCGGCTCTTTTGTGGCTAACATTCATAATCTCCAAGAAGGGAACGGACGGACGGTCGCTTGCTCGGAATAGAGCTCCTCGTGGATTGGCACAAATCTGAGCCTCGCATATGGAGATCTGTAACATTAAGATCGATAAACGAAATCGTTGACTCTGCAGGAGCAGACATAAAATCGAAGTGCTAGCCTGTTAATCTGTTGCTTTTTCCTTCTCTAACTGGGAGTGCAGTCTTCGATGTATACGAACAATCAGAGCGAACCTTAGTGATGGTATTCCGCCGTAGCATCACCGCCGTAGCAAACCTTTCTACCAAGTCAATGATTACACTTCCCTGGCAATAAACTCCATTGAATTATAATTTATTCAAGGTGCAACATCCTGGACCAGTCTACTATACAAAGCACATTGTTGTTTTAAAAAGATTTTTCCTACTGAACCCCTTCTCTCACTAAAAGTGTCATTTGTAGCGTGTGCACAGAAGAAGAGGTGCAGCCTTTTCACGATAATTCTCTTGATATCATATATTTTTTATGTTGCTAATAATGTGTGTGTGTGTGTGTGTGTGTGTGTGTGTGTGTGTGTGTGTGTGTGTGTGTGTGTGTGTGTGTGTAAGTGTGTGCGCGCGCGCGCGCGTATAAGATGATGTCTTATCTTTATTCACATTATTTTTAGCAACAACCTAAGAACGAAGCGTGTAGCGTTTGCTTCAGTAAAAATAATTGAACTTGCAAGACTATATCACGCTTAGTTCTACCAAATAAATACGTGCATCCCAAAAACAGGTATGCAACAGTGTCTTGCATAATTAAGGAATTCTACCTGCCGACTCGGCGCGAACTCATCCATTTGCCATCTCCTCTTCTTCCACCTCCTCCCATTCTCCCCGTCTCGCTTAGTCGAACAAAAACTCGTTCAAGCAGCGAGAATACATAAAATCACGCATATATGTATATATATATATATATATATATATATATATATATATATATATAGATATATATATATATACATACATAGACGCGTGCATTTTACCGCGCCGCCGTCGTACATCGGCTTTCTCGAGCCGCACGCGCTCAGTTTCGCTTCGCTCTTTTTCGCGCACCCCTTCGCCCCTCGGAACGCGCCGAGAGTTCCTCTCGACGAATCTGCCCTCTCCGCCGTCGCTTAGATTCCTGCGAAAGCGGACCCCGCTCCGAACCGTGCACCGTATTTTTGGCCCGCCGCTGCGCCGCCGAGCGGGCAACTCTCCTCCCATTTATCGGCAGACGCCGCGCGGACAGCGACGTTCTTACGCTGCCGATGCGTCCGCTGCCAACGACCGAAAAAATGTGTCAGTGGCCCCGGAGCGACGCTACGTGATTTCTACCCCCACCCCCACCCTCAGCCCCAGCCCCGCTCAATCACCTTTTTTCGAATAATCCGCAATTTTTCGGCGAGATATTTCAGAGTCCTTTACGAGGGCGCTCGCAATTTTATGAATATACCGGTTTCTTTGTTGGTCAGTGAGAGCCGCGCGAGCGAATGCGTTTGCATAGCCGAGCTGCGTTGCCGTACCAGCCCACTGCGCGCTTTATATCGGGAAAAGAATTCGTCCCGCTTTAATTAGAGCATTCCGCGCGCATGCTTTGGCTCCTTTTCTGCTCATGCGCGAGCGCACCCAGTTATATCGAGATCCGGTATTCCGCTTACGATTTAATTCTAGAAATGTGGAGAAAAGTTTCACCTTGCCTCGTATCATCATTACCGCTCGCGACGCACGAAAACAGTTTCTTGCATCGTTCGTGTGAAGATTGAGTTATCTGGAAGATGAGACTGGGTGTGAGGGAATCGGGTTGGAAGACCGTTTTTTTTTTAATATATTTATAATATTGTCTATATAGTTTACAAACTTTAAGCAGTCATTAGACAAAATACTCGGTACTTTAGAAAAAATGAAATATTACACCAAAGGACGGTTGTTTAATATATAAAAGTAAAAATCTGTGAGGCCGTAAAAATGCATTGTTAAAATACTGACCATTTAATTTCGGAAGATAGATGAGGCTTTTTAAAAACTTAGCTTAGTTGTTCAACTAATTGTTGTCGTATAAAAACGGAAAAAGCAAAATAAAAAAACGGAAACTGCATATTTAAAAAATTATGATAAATAACATAACCTATACGTGCCATCATTAAACATACTCAAAGGAAATCTATTTTCTATAATAACCTATATTTTTTCAACTTCGTTATAAATTATACTACAAAAGTAATCTAAGAAAGTAATGTTACTTCTTTACAGGCAGAAAATGAATCACTCTTTATATACTTAGGAAAAATATTCATACGTAATAATGCCTGATCCAATATCTCACAATTTGACATATATTACATTTTAAAGTTCTATATATATTCTGTATGGAATTGGTAAACTTTTAATTCAATTTCTGTTCACTTTACTTAATTTATTTCTGTTATTTAATTTGTGTATACTTTAACAATTTAATTATACTTAAATAATTTTAATTGATATAGGATCTCATAATGCTTTACATTTGAAACAAGACATTCATTCCTCTAAAAATTTTTTAAGCTTCTTTATTATGATGTAAAACTAATTCCATCAATCGGAGGTGCAATAAACAGAAATCCAATTATTGGGGCGATTCCAGTTGATTTAGAATTGAGAATTGTACATCCACGGTAAAACCCATAGCCATATTTCTGGGAACGGCCGCGAGGGTCCGCAAATAACAATTCAATTATTGCAGATTTAATTTTAGAAATAACGCTCGAGCAGCACTCTCCTTGCGTCTCCTTCTCCTCCCCTTTTCTTTTTCGCGAGCAAAAAGTTTTCTAAGAACTACCGCCCCTCCCGCACGATACTCAAAGCAAGAAACGTAGAGAATTCGGGGATCAACGACTCGTCCCAACGTCGACGTCTGCATCTCGCCGACCGGTTCTGCCGCCTAGGGCGCTGCACGCGCCCGAACGCGATTTTCTCTCTCTCCGACATTGTATGTTATATATACTGTGTACGAACTGCGGCTGCCCTCCGACGAGAGTACCGAACTGCATGCGCCCGTTCTGTTTTTATCGCAACCTTTCGTCACTTTCTCCGTTCTCTCTTGCCCTCTCTCTTTCTCTTCTGCCGCGTGCCTTCAACTGTGTAAAATATACCGCATATCATGTCATAAGTACATACATAGGCAGAAGAAGAAATAATAAGTCATTACCTCGAACGTATGTAATCTTTGTATTTGTATATAATTTCTCTGATGCTTGCTCAGTTTGAAATTTTTTCTCGAGCTTAAATTAACTTTCCTGCGATGAATACTTTCAAATTTTAAAAGGAAAACGCACTAATCTGCGAGTTGATCTTCATCCATGACGGAGCTTTCGAAGAACAGTAGCGAATAATATTTCTTTTCTTATTTTTGTATAAGTAGGCACTTGTTATTTTTACAACTTGTTAAAATCTGAAAGCAGAAAAATTAAATAATTGTACTGAAGAATTATCTTCAAACATTTAATAGCAGATGTATATTAAGCACGGCCGGTCTAAAAGTTGCTGATCCGTTGATGATGAAAGTACTAGAAGAATGTGCAAAAAATCGATTAAAAGTACCAAAAGAAATCAATTAAAGTCTTGCTCAATAATTCATTTTTTAGATTCAAGTATACGACTAAAAACATAATTAATAGCGATTATTTCAATTTGAAACATGACTAAAGTCATTTTCTAATTTATACCAATTTTTAAAATTAAAAACAATAATTTAATTTTCACTTCTCGAAGCCCTTGACAGCTGGTATATCGATCTAATAATAATTGACCATATATATCGATAGATAGAAACTTAAAAATACTAAATCTATTTCATAATATAAGCTGGATCTGTTACGTAATAATAGCTATTTTAGATATAAGAAAAATAGTTCATTGTTAAAAACGGTAAAAATGATACACTGTTTTACCTTAATAATTAAAACTATTACTGTTAAGCTTACATTTTATATAGGTATATTTGTTGTTATATTGTGATTTATTCATATGATATCGTAAACATTATTAATGCGATCTTGTTTTCAATCAGAATTTGTTTATTATTTGAATAGGTCAACAGAAACTTATAGGTACCTGTAACGAGATCTATCGGTTGAATAAAAACATATACATAAACCCTCACTATGGATTGACACCTTGATTTATGTTCTTCTAACAATCGGTGTGGCAACAAGCTCTCAGGATCTATAGGCATTCAACCTAGTTTCTGGAACAGAGGACACAGTTTCTCAGATTTAAGCGAAGTAGACTATCTGCTCGATTTTCCGTAGAAAGAAGTTAAACACGTGGCCCGGGTCCCTATCAAAAGAGTTTCTACACTAGGGCATGCTACCTATTGGGTTCAGTAGAAAGCATAATACATTTACACCCCATCCTTCAGCCCAAGGTATGAGCTATCATGACGGAGTAGCGTATAAAGGCACTGGAATATAAATGGTGGTAAACGATGCCGCTAAACAAGCTATATTGAGTCTCTGCCCATATGAAGCTCTGTGTGTGAAGAATAAAAAAAACTTCGAGTATTTTATTATATACAGGAGATGATATAAATAATATCGTAAAGAATCTTGTGCGAATAAATGCAGAATATAAAAGGTCGTGAACGTAGCTTCGGTTACGAAAAGCAAAGCGACTATGACCGAGAAACTCCAATATCTTACAACACGATTATTACTAAAACGAGAGCGTGTATATAGAAAGCTGCATAGAAGAGGGCGTATACCGAGGCATATGCGGCTCCGCCAGGAACGAATTAGCCCGCGAAATAAAGATCGTACGGCCGTAGCTCCTAAGGGAATGGACGCGCCTCCTAAACCAGAGAGGTCTAACTCGCATGAAATTCTAGTGACACAAAAAGACAGCAGAGTATTTATAAAATAATAAAAGTCGCAAAGAATTGGAGGAAGAAGAGACTGGCGCTGGTATTAAAGAATTCATATATTAAATCTCTTATTAATCGTGTTGTAAATATTTTCCAAATGAAAAATATTTACTTGTGTTAACGTCCAGATACGAAAAATTCTTGTGACGGGAAAAGTCAGATTATCTTTTACTAACAAAATTCATTGTGCTTTTTGATATTTTAGATTTTTGCGGTGTTATCATGTCTTATATGCAAATTTATTTTTATAGTGAAATATTGTGATACGTCGAGGTTATATCCAGATAACCCAGAGAATATAAACTTTATATTTTTTGCAGCGACGCGGGTATCCCAGATTAACTATAGAGAACTATGTGTAGCGCTGGAAAAAATTCTATTTCATCTTTTGCAAACAAGGAACGAATGTTTTAGTAGCAGTGAAGTAAAATTTTAGTGGCTTTAACAGCTGAAATGTGACAAATTTCACGATAATAGGCTGCATATAATATCGCCATAATATCGTATTTAAATGAGATCGATACCATATTTATCAAAATCATTCGATATATGATATTAACACTTTTCATATTATGGATATCGATCATTAGCTCCAGTATACCAGCATGTATCCTCAATTCAAAACTTAGGTACATCAATAGAATATATTTTATTTATATTTTTAATTGTTAGAAATGTTTGTCTAAAAATTCGTCTAAACAATATACCATGTGATCAAATTTAACCCGGATTGACAAAGACTGCTTGCTGCATGTGCATTCACTCCGAGTCTTATTCGAACTTGTCCAATGGTTGCACGGACGCGTCGACACATTAGCCGAATCTGCCTGCCCTATATACGCACTAGCTTAATACACGCACACACACACACACACACACTCTTTCTAGATGTCTCTATTTCTCGATATCTATAGCCTAGAATATCTCTCTCTCTCTCTCTCTCTCTCTTCTCTCTCTTCCTATCTCTTCTCTCTCTATCTCTCTTTCTCTTCTCTATCTCTCTCTCTCTCTCTCTCTCTCTCTCTTTCTCTCTCTCTCTCTCTCTCTATCTCTCTATCTACATACACACACACGCACACCCCACATGATCAAATTTGACCGGACTGTAAAAAAAAAAAACATTATTTTACGTATTTAATACTAATATTTATTATCACCTTCAAATAGGCTCCTTTAATGCCATACAACTTGCCAACACTTAATCCAATGTTCCATACACCTGTTGTATGCCTCACCTGGGATGCTTAATGTGCTTTGTCGACTGCTTATATACAAATTAATAAATCTTTTCATTGGTCTTATAGTCTAATTAAATCAATCGAAAATATTAAGTAAAAATATCAATATATATTTTTATTAATATTAATACATCAATATACAAAAATAATAAAAATTAAAATTAAAAATTATAATGACAGTCTGACTGCCCTTGTATAAATCACCCCCGTAGACTAATCTGAAAATAAAAATATTAGCTGAAATAATTTTATGTTAGTAAAGTGCAAATTGACTGTCCCCGCGATCCTTACCTAATTGAAGACTTGTAGTAGTCCAACGTTTCGAGCTCGCTACGATATTCTAATCTATATATACCCGATCCCCACTACAAATTTAGTAACTTGAATATACAATCCCCCTCTACACCAAATTTTCAATACCAATCAATTTCATAAGGAATAATAAATGTTATCTAATTTACTAGACTCTAACATTAAATTCACATTATTTTGATTCTTGAAAATGTAAATACTTTCAAGACTTTCCCTTTTATACTTATTATTAATACCATGCTCTAAAATATCCACATTCACAAAATCAAAAGAATGTAAACACTTTAAACAATACTCCTTTAAACCGGAAGTAATATGTGAGCTACGCAAACTATATTTATGTTCATAAATTCTCTTTTTTAAAATTCTACCTATTTGTCCAATGTAGTAGTTATTACTATCCATACAATTCATTTTGTAAACAATTCCAGATTTGAAAGATAGATGATACTTATCTTTGCAATTATTAAACAACTTACTTAAATTATTGCTATTTTTATAGAAAATTTGAATGTTATATTTTCGGAAATTTCTCTTAATTCTTTCAGAGAATCCTCTAGCATATGGTAAAACAATAATTTTCCCTCTGTTAACATCAACTCGTGCATTATGTCTATTTTCGGTATTATAAATGTCAAACAATCTCTCAGCAATTAATTTATTAATAAATTCAATTGGATATCCATTATTAATGAAAGTTTATCTTACTATCTGTAAATTATTTGGTCTAAAATCTTTATGTGACAATTTTATTGCTCTGTCAATGACACCTTTTAGTGCTCCAATTTTGTTTTCGAATTGGTGGTGTGAATTAAAATCTAAAAACCTACTTGACCAAGTTGGTTTTCTATACCAATTAAGCTTCACTTTATTATCACTACATGTAATGACATTAATGTCTAGAAAACTCAACTGATTGTTGACTTAAATCTCCCTTGTAAATTTAATTCTGTCTTGTACAGAATTAAAAACATCCAACATTTCATCCACAAAAACTTCTGGAACAATTGTAAAGATATCATAAATATATCTCTTAAATAACAAAAACTAATCTTGACAAAGCTTGACAAAGGTTCAAAAACTAATTTTGACAAAGCAATACTTTCTAATCTCTTCATAACTCAATTGGCTATAATCGGTGACAAAGGTATCCCCATTGGACATCCGTATTTTTGTTCTTAACATTTATTATCAAACGAAAAAATTGTATTATTAAAAACTAAATTAATTGCTTTAATAAATTCATTCATGGCTAATTTTGTCTAAAGGTATCTTTGTAAATAAAGATACCACATCCAATGAAATCATCTTGTAGTTTTTCGGAATAATAATATCTTTCATTTCATTGTAAAAACACCAACTATCTTTAATTTAGGAACTAGTTTTTCCAACTATCTTAGCCAATATATTAGATAAAAATCTTGCAATATTATAAGTTGGGAAATTTAGAAAAGATATTATTATTCTAAATGTCAGTTTTTCTTTATGAATCTTGGGAAGCCCATAATATAGCCCATAGTATCATTTATATATTCATTTCTTTTCCAATTATTTAATAATTCTTTCAAATTATTTTGAATTTCACCTGGGATTGCCTTCAGTTCCTTTAGCGAATTACTTTTTATGGTTTCAATCGACTCATGGTGCGTTCCCATAAGTGGATTTTTGACTTTTGGAAAGAGGAAGACAGTCACAGGGAGCCAAATTTAGTAAATATGGTGGCTGAGCGAATGTGAATTTTTACAAAATGTTAAATAAACTTTCTTGCATGCACATATAGTGACTTTTATATGGTAATCCTTTCGGAGCAATTCTCTCCATGAAAGTTTAATTCTTTGTGTCTATGTTAGTAATATTGTTTCAATTTTTCTGCAAGGATTGTTGCTTACGCAAACTAAGTTTAAGTAGTTTTTTTACATAAATTTTTAACATAATTATTTAAAATAATTTTCCACGACAAGATAAAATTTATTCATTAAGAGCCAGTTTTTACTCATGAAGTAATCTTGAAAAATTTTTTCCTTCGAAACGACTATATTAATCCAAAGTAATTATTCTGAGATGTAATAATTTTCGTAATTTTCATTTTGCAAAAATCTGTAATTTCATTCTTCAAAAAATTAATAAAAAAAATATCTACAGATAAATCATTCATTAATTATTCTGATGCCACTTTTACATTGTTGAATCATTACAATTACTGGCTAACTCTCATATGGTGATTGAAAAACAAAAGCCGCAATGGCCAGATATGTAGCTGGCATACCAAAAGATTCAAATTTGGTTAAATCAAAGAGCGGGATTTTGCTACTTATTCGTCAAAATCTCTCTAACACTGGATTAATCGACCTTAAATTTCCCAATACTACGACGAACTTTTCTCCAACTAATAATATAATATTTTTGTAAGCAAAATCACTTGTATAATAAAAGTGAGCTCTCTTGCTAGAAAAAAGTTACTGAAAACAAAATAATTAACAATTCAGTCCCATGGTGGAATGCAGAGTGTGACTGGATAAAGAAACTTTAACGAGAAGAAAAGATTGTGCTTTTAAAATTTCAGCGAAAGCCTAAACATTCGAACAGTTCCCGACGAAAAGATGTATCAAAATTACTCCGCAACACTCATTCGGAAATCTCGAAAATACCAACAAAATCGAAGCAGCCTTGAACAAGATCAGCTCAAAATCGTCTCCCGGTCTGGACGGTATTGATTTTCCAATATTATAAAACTTGCGTGTAAAATATAAGTTTATACTTTCAGATAGATTGAACTATTTGTTTCAACATAATAACTACCCAAAGTCTTGGAATAACTAGTTTATCTACTTTATACAGATGTTTGACAGTAAAAGTTTACGCATTATTTAACTGACTTGTATGTGAAAATTGTTAGAACCTCTTCCCAAAAATCGACTCCAGTGGTACATCGAGTACTATAATAATTCCTTCTAGCCTTTAGAAAAGATAAATCATGCTACGAAAATTTAACAAGCTTGTACTTGAATATAATGAAGCTTTCATTGAAAAAAAGCAAATTCTAGCTGCATTTAGATATTGAAGGTGCATCTGACAACGTTAGTATCGAACTACTTTTATTAAAATTAGCAAAAATAGGCTGCTCTAGAAAAACGGTTTGTCTGCACTCAATATACTGAAAATGCATCTAGATCTGTCTTTACAGGTGTACCCCAGGGTAGGATTATTAGCCAAATTTGATTTATTATATATATTTCTGAAATTCTTAAAAATAGCCAACAATCCGAAAATGTATCCCAATATGCCTATATATTATTTATTAATTAACTATATACGTATATTATTAACTATATTTAACTATATACGTTAAATTTTGAAAAGATAAAACAACATCGAAGGATAGAAAGAGACTATAAAAATAGTTGAAAACAATATCTTAAAAATAGGTCTTAAGCTTCCGCGTACTAAAACCAAATTAATTCGCTTAAAAAAAAGAATTCGTATTGGAAATATGGAAATAAAAGCAAGAACCTACACCATAAATTCATACGAAAATACCAAATTTTTAGGACTCTCTTTCGATTATAATACCTTTGCTTTTAATACTCAGATAAACATTATTAAGAAAAGTTGTAGGGCTTTAAATATTATTAAATATCGATGTGGTGATACCAAGTGAAGCTCAAACCCTAAAACACTAATTTTTTTATATAAAAGTTACATGCGATCGATTACAGATTATAGAAGTTTCATTTACTTTCAAACTAAATAAAAATTTTCTGAAAAGTTAGAAGGAATTCAAAATGCAACCATTAGAATTGCATTGGGATATCGTAGAACTGCACCGTTCAATATTTTACTCACTGAATCTAAACTCCTCGATTAAAAGATTGCGTAGAACTTTTCTGTAAATTCTTTCTCACTATATGTTTATCAAATACGGACTTATCGATCGATAATTATATTCGAGTATTGTTATATTAGCAAGAAGAAATCATCAAACTAATCGTCGATACTGCTCGATAGTATAATGGAAACGATAGATTATAACAAAACAATTTTGGACGTCCTAATTAGAGCATTAACTGCCATGACATTTACTGCGTTATTACAACATCGATTCCAATAAATCCGGAACTAGGTGAAAGACTCTGTAACGAAATGAAAATAAATGAAATACTCAGAGTTTACGGTAATAAGCGGTGCACTTTGTCTGCACACGAACAGAAGCAAAATCAAGGATTCTCCCAGCACTGAGTCCGCTTGAATTTCTCCTGAGCTAAATATTGAAATAGTTAATATTATATATTAATATTATATATATATTTCTCTGATTCTTTAAACGCCTTAAATATCCTAAAATCTAGAAAAATCAGTATAAGAACAACTCGTATATTTTAGAAATGAAACATAAATATAATCAGTTTTTATACAATAACAAATATAACACAGTAATTGCTCTTTTTTGGATACTTGCGCATGAATGAATCGAAGAAAATGAGAAAGCTGATTCTCTCACAGAACTAGTAACCTCAAAATTAAGCTTAAATATTTACACATTCCTTTTTCCAATTATTATGAAACTTTTAAAACTGAAACGAGGCAAGTAACTAATTACTCTCTATTAAACCAATGTCAAATAAAGGGAAAAATTTATTTTTGAGACTATTTTAAAATTAAAAATACGCCCTGTTCCACACAGAAAAGGTTACCAAGGAAAATAATAGTCAAAATAACCTAGCGGCATCTCTCTTTCGATTGAAAATTATACGTTTTCCGGCATATAAATGTGGTAATCAAAATGAAGATATTAACCATGTAGTATGGCAGTGTTTTGTATTGCTACAGCAATCCCAGAGAGACAGTATATAAAAAACTAGCGAATCTAAAGTACCAACTACCACTGAATGTTGAAATGTTTCTCGCTAAACCCGCCTTTTTAGCATGTATATGTTTACTGTTATTCCTTGATGCAAACGAACTTAAATTATAATAATGTAATATATCATATATTTAGCGCTGAAACTTTCAGTATTGCATAATAACTATTTTTGTATTTAGAGCTAAAATAGGACTTTGTAAGATTGAAAAGGCTTCATAAAAAATATCTGTAAATATATACAATGGTTCAATCTGATCGATTTAGTGCTACCAATAATCGTATTATTGATCTTTATTATCAAAGCAAATATTTCACTACTTAAAATTTTCTACATTATTTTTTTAAACGATCGTCGAGCAACCAGCACTACCCTAATTGCTTTATTCATTTTATCATTTACAAGTTTTTGAGAAATTTATTTCACTAGTAGTTTTAATAAGCCTGTAAAAAAGCATAAAAGTAATATGACTTAATGGAAATTTTCAACAAGATACAGCGACAGGTCGATCACACTTACTTAGATGAAGAAAAAATAGCGGTCCTTCTCATGGTAAAACAGACACATAAACCGTACTGCATTGTATAGGTTGCATTACGTGAAATCTAATATAGGCATAAGGAGGTTTTATTAAAAAACAAAATGTATTTTAGAACTATCGTTTTAAGAACTTATATGTTATTGTTTTTTTCTGATTTTTGGAGATATGTTTTTGTTAAAAATTTCATATGGATGGGAAATTGTTTTCTAAATGTTTAATGCTTCTTTCCACAGGTACACATTATAAAGATCTTTTTTTCAATTTCTTAATTCATAAAGATGGTCATAATCATTTCTATCGCGAATCTTACAGATGACAGTTGTCAATGATAGATTCATAGTGAGATCTTCGAATTCGTTTAGTCTTTGCTGACACGATTACTATATCGATTCGCACTAGCTTGCCGTTAGTGCGTTCAATATAATATTCATACATTTATAGTACATTTTAAAAACTCTATCAGAAATATATCTGCACGCAAAAGAAACGTCCTGAAAAGCTGATGAGCAATACCGACGCGCAAAGCAGGTAGACTATTGGAAGACGAAACGGTCGATACTATAATCCAGCGACGATATTTCATATACAATATTAAGATTTACGATTCTCTTCCGGGAAATAGACACTCCTCTATTATAAAGCGTGTATGCTTACCAAAAATCTGACCCGTTTCTACTCCGTTTCGACCGTCTGATTTCAAGCTAAGTACATTTTCGTCGAATACAAATTAGGTTGGCTCGGTTCGCAAGCATCGTCATACGCGAAATTAAAATTCTATGTCATGGATTTATCAGCCTTGAGTTAAGTCTACACGACTCTCACGGAGTTGGACACCAATCCAATTATATATTTATTTACAAAGTAGTAACTCGCCCTGGCCCTGATCCGAGATCGGGTGGTATATAATATGTATGTGCATGCGATAGTTGTATAATCCGGCATTATGTAACGTCGTAGTCGTGCGCGCACGTGGGTTTGACACTCGGCGCGATCCGTACATACAAATATACGTTCCATACAAACGCGCTCTTGCTAAAGAGCTTTCTTAGCGCACTACTATATAGTGAGCCGCTATGTGCGAAAAATTATTCTGGTTATTATTGCTTATATATATATATATATATATATATATATATATATATATATATATATATATATAAGCAGCATATAGCTTGAAATCGTTTTGATTTGAGCAATGAGTGTAAAAGATCCGCTAAGACTCGATCTTTTTTCAACTGCAAGCATAGTTATTATTACAATATCTTACACTAGCTTCAAACAGTCTTATTACAAACTAACTTCAGATCGGCCCAAAAGAGTAAACAGCAGTAGAGCGTGAGTTTGTTAAGGCGATTTATAACCCTAAGTATAAGACCCAAAACCACGAATCGGCACTATCGGAATTTTTAATCCAAGAATATAATACGATATAATACGTATAAATCAAGTACACTTCATGATATCCTCCCAAAAAATCGGGCGCGCAATATAAACATCTCGATGTTGCAACAAGCTTTATCTTGGAACACCCAGCAACAAGGAGGCGTCCTCGGACCGCTCTGCACCTTGAATTTGACACAGATTCTCTTTTTGCAGCTACTTTTCAAACAGATACGAATGCCCCGTGCACCTCTCCACGAATTGGCCCCCGTGACCCGGCCAACCCCCCCTCTCCCAACAGTGGCTGGACGTATTGTTTAATCGTTAAGATTACGATATTTACGAATTATACCCGATGTCCTTGATTCGCGGTCTCTCTCTTTCTCTCTCATACTCCTCGTCCGTGCTCGATACGTGATGGCATTCCGCAAATTCAACAGGAAGAGAGATGCAGGGGCTTTGCTACGCTCGAAAACTTAATTATAATACGTATAAATATAAACGTCAGTTTTGAATAAGATCATCGTAATATTTCTACATAAACGAATAAATAAAAAAAGAAAAAAGAAAAAAGAAATTGCAGTAAATCACGTATTTTCAAGTTACGATCGTACCGATGATCACATCCTTAATCGTTGCAACCCCCTCCATTTGTTCCGTTAATCGCGATAACGATCTCAGCGTCAGTGTGTCACGTCGGCTCCGTGGCGCCTTGACTCCCAAATCTCACGTTCCTCCGATCTGGGCCACTAGTATCCCACCCTCTCTCCCCGCCGTCCCAGCAACATATTGCTCGTGCCTCCGTCCCGTAGCTCGCGGAGATGTTTTCTTTCGACGGGTCTCGTCGAAAAGAGTATCTCTTGGTTGTTTTTAGATAAAGTCGGTGTTTTTATAATACTGCGGATCCCATACGTTGTTGCGACTCCGTGCACGCTCGGCTCCGCAGTGTTTTCTCGAGTGGAGATCTGGCGCCGCGATCTTCGACTTTGTTTATACACGCTTCGCTGCATTGTCTTATGGCTTTCATACAAATTATACGAGCGAGATGGTTCAACGCTGCACAGACTCGATTATAATGTTTTCAAACTTTGCCCGTGCGCAAAGAGGTGTTATCGATTAAAATCGTTCCCAAACTCCTTTTCAAAGTCCTTTCCAAATGAGAGGAAATGCACGCACGAATGAATCAAATCGTTGCGTATGCATATACCATTTATTTTTTATATAGTCAAAGTGTTCGATAAATTTTTTCTTTGACTTTCGTGCGCACCTTTAAAACTTAAAGCATGGGATGTGTGTAAATTTTAACTGACATATCTCGTTATCATTTCGAGTCGCATTTTTTCAGGTTTTTAAATCTCAATCAAAGTTTCAATGGATTTTCATGGTCTGAATTTATCAATTGTGAATTATACAGCGCGATTGTGAATGATTTATATAAGGTTAATAAAGATTCTTAAACGTACTTCTTTAAATAATGCTCATTGGTACTATTAATTTTGACTCAAAATTTAGAAATGAAATGAATAAAAAATTAAGAATTTGAAGATAAGTATTAGAAACAGTTTTATCTATTTTACAAATATGATTTGTTAATCTATTAAATAGCATTTCATTATTGTTTTGTTAAATGAAATTAAATTGAAGATACAATCTAAATTAACAGAAAAGAATATTAAAACATATTTTCTTTTATCGCCATGTGTTTAAAGATATTTTTGTTCATTTATCATTATATAAATTTTATTTAACCTTCATTCACTATTTATAAAAGTTTTACATTTAAAAGGTATTAAGATTTATTTTCATTTACCTATCTAATCTAATTGAACAAATATTGCATCATATATTGTTATCTATTCAAATGAGTATTTTTAAAAATTCCTTTTCTCTTCAAACAAATCAAATAAGAAACAAATTTAAAATAAATTATATTGTACTCTGTTTAAAAGATATTATGATCATTCTCGAGCTAAAATGTTAAACTCGACTTTGAAAAAAAATACAAAATTAAAACCTCAATCTAAATTAGTTTTCTTTATTTTTCAATCGAATGTACTTAGTATATTAACTGTTATTTTATTAATCAAGATTCATTCAATATTTGATCGATAATTGCTTAAGAATGATAGTTTGAAAAAAATACACGTAAATGTTTTTTAATTTCAGTAATTTAGTAGTACTGTAAAATACTGTAAAAATAGTTTAAATGGAAATGTATATGTACACAAAATTGTAAATTAATATTAAAACAACTTGGCAATACTACTTTACAGTGACTCAAAAAAATTTTGATGTATTTTTGCGCTTTTCGACAGCGTAAGTGTAGTTGTTTGTAAAATAAAACCCAAGCCTTATATATTATATATTAGAATTGAAATTGCTGACCCAGGCAGAAATGAAGATAAACACAAATATGATAACATCAATGTAACATTCAATGTTGGTTACATCCATATATTAAAACAATTGAATTGTACATTTGTCGACTGCCCATATACAAATTAATAAATATTTTTTTATTGGTCTTACAGTCCAATCAATTCATCTAAAAATAAAATAAAAATAAAAATAAAAAATAATACACCCATATATTATCAGAATAGTCTAAGATAGCGCATATAAGTTAAGCCTGGAAGAAATTACCATTGGCAACAATTTGTGTACGAAAATAAAATGGTATCCATTTGCTACATAATACATAATTTCAAAGCAATAACAATGATATTCAAGAAGCTGACACCACACACGCACGCACAGAGACATATTACCTTTCTTTCATTTCTCGCAATCGGGCACTATATCAAAAACCCTTTCGTCGACTTATACTGAAATCTGTCTCTACTTATGCAACCGAAACATTGATTTACTAACGAGCGATTACTGTATACATTCGGTGTTCCGGGGAGGGGATGAAAAGCTCCACTGCTGCCCCACCTATGCAGGGCAAGAGAAAACCGTTTGCTTATATGTTTTTTTGACAACCCACGTCGATCGACAATGCGCCGACGACAACGTGTTATTTAATCCGGCAATAATGAAACGGCGAACGCTCCGCGTTCACTCGCAACACACAACAATTGAATAAACCCGCGCACCCTATTCGCGCTGAAAATGCAAAGTCGTTCCCCCCGCTCTTTTATCTTATACAGTTACGTTATATCGCGGCCCACGATTGCGATCTTGGAATGCGGCGCGGCGCCCGCAAAAGGAGGCTGACGCAATTACGAAATTGTATTATCGAAGCGAGGCTGTATACGGGTGTAATATATATATTGACGCACGCGCGAAAAAGCGAACGACCGAGGGAGCTGCGAGGGCGTGCCGCTTAGGAGTTGATGTAATATTTTAGAAGTATGTAGATACAAGCAAACACGCCAGAGGAGTTAAGATGAGGTCGCGCCTAGTGAATGGGAATAGAGGGGTGAAGGCTCGGTCAGAGACGCTGCATCCTGGGAATTGAGTATTTTTTCTGAATTCTTAGGTGACTTTACATTGTAAAAATGGCAATTAAGCGTCTCATGTCTTTTTTCTCAGCAAAACATTTTGTTTTGTAAAACGTATTTATTAGAAAATCCATACTGCATTTTATATATTTTATATAAATATGCTCATATTTGTCAATGGGCGACGATTATGTCTTAAGTCCATTTTCTTTGAAATTGAAGTTTATGAACTGTATAATTTTTTTAGTCAAGATGATTGCACCATACGGAAAATTAAAGTGAAAGAGAAAAGCAGTGGGCAAAGTTGAAACAAGCTTCAATTAAAAAAATTACTATATAAGAAGCGATTCGCCACCCTGTTTTGAAAATCTTCAGCTCAAAAAATCTATGACAAAAGACAGAATAAAAAAATACAAAGCCATTCGTCTATAAAAATAAGTGAAATTCTTGTAATGTAATAATTTTTTCCGATTTACTATAAAGAAAACAAGTTTATCACGCTAGCTTGTTGGTAAAATATGAATGGTTTGATTTATAAATAGAATTATCAAAGAAGAATGCTCGTAGATAAGAAGAGCTGAGAGATTCATTTCCAAATTATGTCATTTCTAGAATAAAATCATGAGATATTTTAAGATTAGATTTTTCATATAATTTTAAAAAGCAATAACAATTACGATTTTGAAAAAATTTATCTATTTAACATGTACATTATTCTTCTAAAAATAATATCAAAGCCATCGACATACTATAATCTGGAAGACTAATTATCTCCGATTGCTTTAGATAATCAGTCTTTAAATATTATCCATTGTACTTGGAAATTTTTTTCGTGTTGACTAAACCAGCTTTGCATAATGAATATTCATTTCAATTTTCGCATAAAATTAATTTCTGTTAAAAATCAAATGAAAGGAATCAAGGATCTTAATTTACAGCACGATTATTACAAAAGTTAAGAGCTGTTATCGAATGGTTTGAATATAGAAACAAAGTTTCAACTATTCTTTTCCTTAAATACTGATATTTTAGACATATTACTGTTTTAAATTTATGTATAAATTATATTAGTAAATGTATAAAAATCAATTTTAATGCATATACACCAAAATATGACAAAGTAAATACAAGTATACATTAGCAAAGAAAGTTTTTTAATTTGTACACGTGCGTGCGTGCGTGTAAACTATCAATACTTCTCATAATGAAATTGGACTAATGTGAAACCACACATCGAACAATGGCATAACGCAGTAGAGTCGGTAAGTCTAAAACTTGCGTCCTATTCTGCCACCGAATTCGAAAGACGGCTAAGCGCGACAGCTCGCAACAAAGCGTGCTCGCGGTTACGCAGGCGGTTGCCAATAAGTTGCGCGAGCGATGGTGTAACGACAGGCAAACGTATACGCAGAGTCGAAAGCATCGGCGACGCGGCTGCTGATTTTCCGGCCTTGGTTTGGCCGCGTTCCCGCATTCGATGCGGAAGCGGTACTCATCGGAATATCACGCGCTCGGCCTTCGCCTTTACAGCACGCTGTGACTTTGCTTTCTCTCTCTCTCTCTCTCTCTCTCTCTCATTTCTTTTATATTCCAGCTCGGCACTGAAATCGCCCGGCAGCCTCGCGATTGGTTTTTTCATTGTCAGAGAATATGTCCCGTTGCGCCGATAACGAATTTCATCGGGATCTGCATATCTGATGTCGAGCGTGCGGAACTCTGCCTTTTTGCCTCTTTCGATTTGCAAGCTTTTTCTATACTGTAACTTTCCGCGAGAGAAATCCGGATTTTTTCGGAGTCGAGCATCCGAATCTGATAGAGCAATTGAGAAATTACTGTAAACCAGAGTTGTGTGAGTGCGCGCGCGCGCGTGTATGTGTCTATACGGCCATGAGCTTATAATATAAATATAAAAAAACAACGCGTGACGTCTTCTTCCTTGAATAATGATCGTCATTTGGTCAACCATTACGTTAGAATATAATATCATCGTTATTAGTTGAATAATAAAGGTGATAAAGTGTAGAGTAATTGTGCCTCGTATCGAAATCGGTTACTCACTCAAGTAGAATCTTTATTAATGTCAATATTAGATATTATTAAAACGTAATTACCCGATGATATTACGCTTGGCGATGACTCAAAGTATAGATTAAGAAAGAATATTTCAGTTATTCATACTCATGCAAAATTCTTTGAATTTCGAATCGAGAGAAAGGGGAAGAGAGTGAATGAGACAGAGAGATATAAATATTGTACAACTATAGCTTATCAAATCTGTGCTAGTTATTCAATTTAAATATAATATAGTTCAGTTTTACAGTTACATTTTTACTATTGCATCCTATATGCATCTAAAACGATTAAAGCCGTTTTTATTTATATTAATAACTGTTTTTATCTTTCTTACAGTCTTTATACAATAATGTACTATGATAATATAATGACAGTCGCACTGTCCTCGTTTGTAATCACGCCGGTAGAATTTGAAATTGAAATAGTACTGAAAATAAAATAGAAATTATATTATATTAAGAATAATAAGAATAATAAAAATAAGCTATAGTCTACGATAGCAAAGAATAACCTGACTGTCCTTATCATCTTAGGCTTAAATGTATTTTAAATGTCTGGAGTTTCGAACAGCTTCGGTACATCTTTAAGGAACAAACTGTTTTTATTTATATTGTAAGTTGCTTTACACTTGTACGAAATTACAGACATTTTAGACGATTGCACGTACGTATTTAACAGTCACTGAGTTTTTAAGAAGCTCGCTGCATCATTTGTTAAATCAAAATAGATTATATTTAATTCTATTAAATTTAATATTTACTCGTATCTTCGTTATTGTTTAGGGACAGACTGAAATAAAATCGCAGGCGCTGGGAAATTTGTTACTTTGTCCAGGCCAATGTCTTTTTTACACTTTCTAGAAGCTAATAGTTAATCTGTGTTTGGCGAGGATGCTACCCGATGAATTTGTCTTTGTCTCTTTACACAGGAGCAGCTATACATTTTAGCGCTGACAAAAAGTAATTTTGTTGCACAATAACTGTGAAAATTTCAATTATAAATTGCGTAAATCGTATTGAATCAAGATAAATGCGCAATGACGTTAGTGTATAATTACGCGCTGTTTTTCGCATTAAAACAGTTACTTTTCATTGTACTTCACGTCCAACTCTTCAATATCCATTGTTTTTTTTGCTCCGCGTATTTACCGTCCGTGCTGCACAGTTAATTCTTTTTCTGGTACTTCCAAATATTGGGTAATAAATTATAAAACTACCGTTAGGTTTACGCAAAAAAATCCAACAAATATTTTTTTTAATGTTACCAAAGTACTACTTCCGTACAAAAATTGCTTTTGTTTGTATAATGTTTTATATTTTGAAATCAATTACTATAAAAATAAATTTATTTGTTATTATAGTATTACACTCGTGAATTTGTTTGTTAATTATTTATTGAAAAAAATTCATTTTTTCAGGAAAGAATTATTTGAATTATTTTATGCATCATATTGAAAAAATAAATAAAAGATTATATATTAGATTATACATTATATATTAGAAATGATACCTTTCAAACATACTCTTCAAGCTTTAATTCGAAGAAATTTTTGATTTGCATAAAATTTTATCGATATTTAAATAAAATTAATCAAGCATATTTTCAACAAAGTATATGCAGTAAAGTATAAAACAGGTGTTTCGGCGATATATATCTTCGCTTAAAAAATTTCTTAAATCTGCATCTTTTGTTCACACAAGTGTTTCTCAATCTGCTTATGCATTTTTATAGAAATACGATAAATATCTAATAAATAAAAAGGAAAGTGTATATACTCTGAGCAAACATTCCGGAGAATATTTGGATTATTTAGAAAAATATAAATCTGGCGAAAATTAGAACACATGTATTTAAAAAACTATATTATGAAGCATATATTGTTTATTCCTCATCTAAAAATAATGTCACCCAGTTAAAATAATAAAAATGATTCGATTAGACTATTAATTCTTTACGAGCAATTAATATTTTATATTTTTAAATTAGGTAATGCGGTCGTCGATCATTTTTTGCTGACAATTCTCTCTCTCTCTCTCTCTCTCTCTCTCTCTCTCTCTCTCTCTCTCTCTCTCTCTCTCTCTCTGAGTGGAAAGAAATCCTTATTATAGCATTAAAACAAGCTTGGATATCTGTAAGCCTTCTCGCCTATTAAAAATCTCATCTCTACTTTTCCGAATTGAATCTAAAATCTGTCGGCCTCGTTGCATCATTGAATTCGGAACTTTCTACCAGTTGGAAAGTGCCCCATATATACACGTATACGCTATCTGGCCTCTCATCTATTTTCGTGCAGCATCGATCTCGCTCGCGTAATTCTTTGCACGGAGAATTATGCACGGGTGATGCGCGTACGTGACTCCCGCCAGCTCCGCTCGAGCGCCGCGCTCTTCGATCTTTTTGCATTGCCGGCATAGGCGCGCCCGCCCCACTGGTCCAGTGCTCGATCGCGGCCAAATCCATTGTCGCCTCGCGCGTCGCGGCTGAATAGTCGTCTACTCGGCTATTTCAAAGGAAGTCGGTCGCTCGGCTATTTTCGCGCGCGCGCGCGCGCCGTCGTTTCGCCAACTTTCTTTTGCCCCGGCGCGCCAGCCGTGCCGAGCCGCTCATTTTAAACTAGACCTTGCTGCAGCGCGTGAAATTAGCCTCAACTCGTCGGCTTTTATGGGTAGCTTTTTCGGCTCGGTTGTGTGAAAAATTATTATTTGTACCGCTGAGCGTACATTGCGACGAATCCTGCATTCTTTCCTATTTATTAAATTTTCGATCTTGATATTCCCGTAGAGAAAGTCAAACATAAAATATAATTCCGTGCACTATGTGATTTTTTGTATTTTTCTCAAATCTATGATGACATAACATGAAATAAAGGAATAATTATATTTACTGTCAGATCAGTAATTATCTTACCCCTATTATTTTGACTTTGTATCGTTCATTATATATCAAATTGGATAGACATGTAATATTATAATATGAAATATGGAATGATGTGCCGTAGTTTTCGTTGCCGTATGTTCTCGAAATCCCGACGAAAGTTTAAAAAGGAATAAATTTCGTAATTTAAATATTTTTATGATTAATTTTTTGTATTTTATTTAATTATAAAATATTCTAGTATACAGTCAGATTGACCAATATTCAAATACATGAAACTATAGTTTTCTGTATTTATTTTATTGTTTTAAACTAAATTTAATCATGATCAAATACGTTCATTCCACCATTTGGAACTTCAAAATCGTACGTTTATTAATTTTTCAAGTTTCACCCGGACTAACAGTTTTTCTGTCAAATGAAAAATTTTATTAATAACAAATAATGTTTTGTTCTGTTATCTGTTAAAAAATATAAAAAATTTTGATATCTTACAAAAGGAATCCAGTTCAAATGCTTTGAATATAAATTTAAAAATGAATTTTCGTTTAAGAAATTGATTTTACATTGAAAGATTTAGGATCTTAAATATTGTTCAGCTCTTGATACGATCATTAGCCTCGTAACTACTGGGGAGAAAATAAGAAATAAGAGAAAATTTTCTTGAATGTACGAAAGACGTTAATTCTCAGAAGGGGATCTCTGATTGTGGACGACCAACCGTCTGATCAACATACTTTTTGACTTTATATCGTCGATGTAAGAGTTTCTTCATCAATATAATCACATAAAATAATTTTTATTCATTTGTGAAACTACGAAAACACAAAAAGACAATAAATCTTCCTTTTAAATTTATGAAAGTTATTTAATTATCTGAAAGTTTAAGATTAAAATTAATGAAAATAACAATGTTATATATTGTCAAAATGTAAGAGATGATAATGTCATAAATGAAAAATACAAAACGTACGGAATACAAATATATTATAATAGGTTTCTCGATTTGAAAAAATATATCATCTACGAAATGAACGCAAAATCTGGCAAATATATACGATGACTTTTAACGTTTCCAAATAATTTATTTACATATAATCGAGAAATCAATGGAAATACGTATAGAATCAATTTTAGAGATTCCCTGTGACTAGTCGGCCCATCGGTAATAATTCCTAATCTAGCTCGTAATCATGGGCAATACTCGGGCCCTGTAGAACTTGCGCATATGCACGCCGACACCTGCATATTATATACATATTATGCTAAGATTATATAGCAATGCGTGCCTGTCGCGTGCTACGCGGAAAGGAGGACGCGCGGCGCGCGAGCTTTCTTCCGCACCTCGACGAGCGCCCCAGAGGAGCTAATCTTTTGCGTCACGCGTCATCGATCCGAACACCGGACGTTCCTCCGTCTTTCTCGCGGAATTTCCTAATTATTATTGAGGATCTATTATATACGCAGTTTCTCTTCCCTCCTCCCTCCAGGACACCGCGAAAAACGGACGCATTATCCCACACGCGGCTCTGTAATGAACAATTATTATATAGCGACGCGCCGATGCGCGCGTTTTCTCCCCCTACTCTCTCTCTCTCTCTCTCTCTCTCTCTCTCTCTCTCTCTCTCTCTCTCACTATCTCTCTCTTCACGCGTCCGCAGGCGCCTAGTGTGGCCGTAGATCAAGATCTCCTTATGTCCCTGGCCTTGCAGTCGCTGTTATATACGGTTATAACTTTCACGTTACAGAGCCTGCACCTGCAGTACATTCGCTTACGCGCGGTGTACTTTCACGCGCGTGCGGTGCTATTATTTATGTATAGTATCGGAGCTCAGGCAGTTGCTAAAAGAACGCCTGCACAAATGTGCATATATACATGTACGCGCGCGTGCGAGTGTGCGCGGATGTGCGTGTATCTACATAACATGCTATTGATGTTTTTGAAAACGATTTTGTCCCATTTTCTGGCGTTACGGCGAATCTGTTGTTTGGCTTTCTTTATATTTTTCTTCGTCGCTTGCAGCATGCTGTAGTTGTGAGGAGAAATCCGAATGTAGGACCGAATTGCGAATTGCTGCACGGCAGTTCGTTCAAACGCCAACCAGCAGTATAATTGTTTAGAAAAGAAAACTTTATGAATCTGCATGAGCAAAGAATGAATTGATCGATTCAATTCAATAAATGCAGTGAAGGTCAACAGATCTTTTCTCTCGGAAATTATCAATTGAATATATGTAGCCTTAAGAAATTTTGATAAATAAATTTATTGAATAATTTTATCTTTTCTTACGGTAGACTCGACTGTAAAAATGCTGGTACAGAATACATGACACTCGAAATGAAAGAGTAATATCTTATTTATATTTTTCATTGTTATAATAGCTGATTATAAAAATTTAAATAAGCATAGAGGATAAATTAAAATCACAAAATCTACAGCTTATATTAATATATATTATTGTAACTTTACTATTAGTATAGTTTTTAAAATGTAAACTGTAAATGTTATAGATCTATAATAGAAACTATTTATGTTAAAATAAAGTCATTCAATAAAATTAATCGAGTGAATTCTCAAAATAGTCAGTCACACTTCCAACTCCTTATAAAATATGATACAAAAATTTCTCGCATGTAGTCAGTGAAACATTTCCATAATAAAATCTAAAATTCCGAAAATTCTTTCATGGCCCGAGTTTGCAGAGAACACGTGCAAGCGTGGATTACGGAGTGTCTCTAAAACATATAGAATTTCTAAACTGCCAAACGTTTTGAGATAAAATGGAAAGTTTCGCGGGGACGACGGCCGGCACGATCGTTTGCCGCAAAAAGGGATACCGATTATCCTCCTTTTGCTCGCGAAATGCATCGGTCCGAGGTTACAGACGAGATTTTTTTTCTATCCTTTTTTATGTTATTGTTATTGTTCTTGTTCTTGTTGCTGTTGTTGTTATTCGTGTTTTTGTTATTCTTGTCCTTGTTGTTGGAGCCCATGGCATTGGAATCGAAAACGGTTTCTCTAACGAATGTTAAGAATAGTATATTATACCTTTAGTAAATATGCAACTTTAAAGATGGATGAACTGATGATGATGATGGGCTCTTTACGTTTATAGAGGGTAATCGATATGTATTAGTGTATGAATATACGTGGATTCAAAGTGAATGTATAGAATGCTCGTGTTTATACCTTCAGATGGTGCTAGAATTTTTATAATATAATTTTAAACGGGCGAAAGCATGTGTTCATACTTTAAAGTCTCGTGTTAAATGTATTCATACAAACGATTCACTTTTCAACGAAAGTACAGTAACTATAATGAGAAACATAGAGAATATGATAGTTTTATAATTTGATAGAGCAACCCGTATAGAAATTTAGTTTAGAATGCTTCACAGATCCAATAAGTAACCATATTTATAATTGTCATATATACTATTTAGAATTTTAGTAAGACTATCCAACTAAATCCGAGCATGTAAGACTAATTCATATCTAGAGAATTCTATATAAAACTTATTCAAAATATTTTTATTTGAATTGGAAATTTTATTCCCGTATGTCTCAGAAATAACCAAAATATGAAGTAGAATTAGTATATGGGAAATTGAAATATGAAGAATATATATTAGATTAATTTCTTAAAATTATATATATGTATGTATATATATATATATATATATATATATATATGTGTGTGTGTATATAAGATCGTATTTTCATATATATTATTATTAATTATCCAAGTACATTACAAATAATAATTTCATCATGTTTAAAAGAACATTCCATCTTACTTGGACTCGAACCGGCGATCCTTCACGTAGTTCGCAAGGTAAAACATAATCCACTATGTGCCATAGATTATATATACGGTAGTAATTGATAAATATATATACACAGCAACTCGTCTGCCACAAAGCGCGGACCATGGAATATTTTCGATCCTATAGTTAGGAAATCCTTACTTATTTCTATGTAAGTAATAAGAATGGAAATTTAAGTAGATTAAAAATAGAAATTCCTATCTTTTCCTTACCTTTCCGATATGGAGAAAAATTAAGTAAATCTAACTGGATTGGATCTCGGATTGGATACAATAATATGTAGAATATAACGGAAATGAAATAAGTACAGGAAAATACTTTTCGAATCTAGCGAGTTACTATGCATATGAGGACAGCAGTTATTATCAACTGTATTTTTAAATGGAATCTAGCTTGCACTGGGAATATGTCAGAGATATTTCTACACTGGAATTTATTCAATAATTCCGACATGTACGTTGAATTTATTTGAAAAAAGATACAAGACTACCGGTACACTGATAAAAAAAATATAAATTATAAATGATATGATAACAGGGCGCGACACAATATAAGATGACCATGCGATCTAAGCTGTTGCTGTTGCTATCAAGCTGGAGCAATTAACCACCGATTGATACCATTTCAACCTTACGAGCTGAATTAGTTGACTGTATATCAAAACAGTCAACAACTGCACATGTGCTTACTTCTGATACTGAAATGAATGTGCTTGCTTTTTGAGCGGCATAGTAAAGCATCGTTGTATACAAACGTATTAATAACTAGAAACTCTATATAACGTTAAGCCTCGATCGAGTGAAAATCAAGTTTTTTAATAATCTGTAAAATCACTCCTGTTTCCATTATTTAGCAAAAATATAACGATATACCGCAAATAGAAAAAAGATTTTTTTTAGCTTATTGCTCCTACTGCGGATTATTTCGCTTAGATAAAGTGATAAATATTCTTCTGAATTACTTGATTATTACTTTTTGAATAAATAAACGAGAGGACGAATTTCTTTAACACCAAAAGATCTCGGACCTGGAAAAAACAAATAATAGTCTTATGTGTTATAAAATTCAGTATGATTTATTTTAATAAAGTTTTTAAAAAATTGGAAGCATTGAAAGAAATTCTAATTTTTGGATAGACATAAGTCTTAATTTTTTAAGGAAAAGGTTAAGATTCAATAAAAAACTACCATGGTCATCTATAAAGAAAGTATTTGGTACAATAATGCTACTGTAATTTTAAAAAATAAATATTGCAGATTTGATGTAAATACATCTTTTTGTTCTACCCATTTTCTATACATATTTTTATCCACAAGCAATGTATGCGGGCTCAATTGCATAAGTAACAAAATTAGGAGTGAGTATTTTTTCGAAGTTTTCCAATTGCACTGAAACCTTTCGTAATATTGCTGACTTAAGCTTGTAATTGACTTGTGTCTTCTTCCATGAATATCTAGAATTTTTGTGCACGTGCATTTTTGGCGCTACAATATAGAATCGGTATTTGTAAGTTTTCGTAATAAATTTGCACAATACGTCGAGTGTATATTATTGTTATAACTCTGAAATTCTGTTTAAGCAGAATAACAACTTTCTAAAAATCCTTAATTTTTAATCATTAATTATAGCGTAATTTAATATATTTATTTATATATGAAGTGCTGTAAGATCCTTCAATTTCCTCAACATATCAGTGATAATACAAAAAAATTCAGTTCTTTATTTTTGGAACATCGAGATTTTCAAAAATTCATCAGTATGACATTTTCCCTTTTTCTATTATTTCATAGAGTCAATGTATATAAGAGTGTATAGACCATCCTAAAAAGAAACAAATTTAGCTTGCAGAATTGAGAAAAAATTGAGTCGAATCATCGTAAATCAATAATAAATTCTATTATTAAAAAGAAAGGTAATCTTTATAAATACTATAGATTGAAAGTGGAAATTGTATGTAAAAAAATACCATATTATTTACATCTATTATTGTTGCTAAAAAAATTATCAATCAATGGACTCTACTATATTCGTTTATATTTGAATATTATATGTTAATAATCTTAAGATGCATATACATCTATATTTATTTATAACAAAGTACATTTATAAAAAATGTAGAACATTTTTAAAAATATAATATTATTATTATCATCGTACAAAGTTTAAAATACTTAAAATATATTAACATAATTCTAAGGTCAAGGCTTCTTCATTGGAAAATATTCCAAATATTGTTTATCATAAGAAAAACTGAGAAACTTGCTCTAGAATGATTTTTTCTTTTCCTGCTTGCTGCCTGCACAGTCTATTATTTTCCCAAATTCCTTAACTCACTTGGAAATATAACGCGAACAAAAATGCCTGCTTTAAACTAACGGTTTATTCCCGTCGCACGCACACTCGAAACAATTACGAAACGTTACGACGATCATAAAAGAAGGTTTCCGTTCGCTGAAGCGAGGGGGAGCGAGAGAGGGAGAAAGAGTGGGATGATAAAAAGCTAACAGAGAGGCATAGCAATGAAAAACTTTTCACCTTGAGGGTAGAATAGATGAAAATGGAGTAGCCTGCGAATGCGTTAACGCGCGGGCATGAGACAATGCGTCCGTCGAAACCGCGCATATTTTTGCGCATCGCGCCGTAAGCCGAGCCGACGACGCGTCTTCTCTTCCTGTCCGCGCGCCTCGCCGGGACTCAAAAACCACGACCGCGTCGATCATCGATGATTAAGCCCTCTCCCGGCGCTAGCGAATGATTCGCTCGACGAAAGTATGAAAACATCGCCCGGTGATGATACACAGCCGATCTATGCGCGGATTTCGTTAGCTGTATAACTGTCGTTTGGTGTATAATACTAGCAAAGTTTTATCAATGATTCATTCGCGCCACTGCGGGCAAAAGATTAAAAACAGAGCGGCGCACAACAGCTCCGGTGTATTATGAAGAGCGCGAACACGCATCGGAAGGCTTTTGTTATGTACGAGCGAGCCGAGAATTTTGTCTATAATATTATTAGATAACGGACGTTCGGCGATTCGAGCACTATTCTCCTTTTGCTTCTTGTTTCTTGCAAAAGCAACTCGATCTAATTCTTAATATTTTGCTTTTAAATGTAATCCATGGTTTTCCGCAATACTGAATCATCGATTGGTTCGTCAGGTGTGCGTGTGCGTATTGGAAGGGACGCGGAGGGAATGACCAGCGCTGTTGTTAAGGTCTATCATTAAAGATAGGACAAGGGCTAGAATTTATGAAAGTTAGGGAACGTCTCGACTCATTTTTACATCTTGATTCTTTGAGCCAATCGTCTATTCAAATAATTTCTCTCTCTCTCTCTCTCTCTCTCTCTCTATATATATATATATATATATATATATATATATATATATATGCATAAATAATTTTCCAGTTCTTTTTCGAAGCCTTAAAACGTGTCAATTAAATAAACTAATCTTCAACATTATTTATTGACAAAATAATTGTTTTTAACTCAGCAGAATGTTTAAATGTATTAAATTATATGAATTGACTTGAAATGTCTGTGGTGTGAACTAATAAAGAAATTATTCCATTGCGTCTTCAGTCATCGGCTTCAAAGAATAAAAAAACACCTTAAAGTAGGAAGGCTAGGTTCATAAATTGAATCAAAAACTGATGAAAACGTTTAATATAATTTAAGGATTACTCAATGAATGGCATATTAATGTAAAACTTATGATTTCATTAGCAATGCAGTACAAAACTGAGAATTCAATCCAAAATGTTGTACAGATAAACATTATAAATAATGCAAAGCGCGAACTATAACGAGACGTAAAGAATCTATTATCCTCAATACGGTAACTATTTAGTCTTAAATACAAAAACTGATTTGATAAGTACTTCTCACATTAATCACTATCCTCGCCCCATTAACTAAGACGATTGTTTTCTATTCTGATTCCCGGAGCTGTTCAGCATGTATCAAAACGATCAAAATCTCAAAGGCATAATTTTCATTCCTGTTCCGTCTCTAATTCAATATTTATGAAATGATATTAATTCAACGAGGTTGCGCGCTATTACGTTTACCCGCTTTTACTCGGCTGGTATTACAAAGTAGCATTCTTTGCCATAGCGTTGGATTGATATTGTATTATACACACACACACGCGCGCGCGCGCACACGCACACGCACATACACACTTATGTCTGTCGCCAAGCGTAGGTCAACCCGATGCTTACAATACATAAATGACTAGTCGCGCGCCAAACAAGCATGAGTATAACGAAGATTCACGATTTTTTTGTTCTTCATCTCCTTCTTTCTCCTGTATATATACGCAGAGTCGCTAGTGTGCGCTCATAATTCTGTAATTGTTATCATTGCGCGCTCAGTGCGTGACCCCATTTTTGCAAGGCTGCGCACATAAGTGTATAGCGAGGTAGTGAGCGATCGGCCCCAATATTGCGCGCCTGCCATCGATCTCGTCGCGCGAAACACATTTATCGCAGCATCGGAAGTTCGTCTCCAATTATATTCGCGCGTCGCGAGGCGAATAATAAAATTCGGCTAATATTATCGAGGGACATTCGATTGTTTCTGCTCTTTGCGCGTATATATATATATATATACTACTGCGTAATAGGACTTGCGTAATAATGCGGAACTTTTGGAGGTTATAGCTTTTTTAACGCCGAGTTATCGGGCCCAAGGTGTCACGCCGTTCCTCGCTGATAATCATTACGACGGCATGCTGTTTATTTTTAGTAAACAGCCGTTGCGTAAGTGCATAAAAACAAAAAGTCGAGGTAACGAGATAAAAAATTATTCGTTAAACGTATATACCTATATATATATATATATATATATATATATATATATATATATATATATATATATATATATATGTACGATGAAGCACGATAACTGATAAATATAAACTATATATAATACATAATGGACGATTTTCCATGTATAAATCTAGACAATTCAGACTTTATTTTTTCTAATACAATTAAACAAATTTTCGTGGTTGCTATTCATTTTCAACAGAGTGGCTCCTGATCCACAAAATATTCAATTCCATTCTTTAAGCTCATTAATGACATGCAAAATAGTTAGAATTTCTATTTATAACTATATATATTAATACTATTCCTCATAACTATTTTTTATCTCCCAATGTTAGAGGGAATCTATACTAGCATTTATATACGTACAAATAACAGAAATCAACTTATGTTTCCGCACAAATATCAGTACTTGAGTGTCTAAAGATAGATTATCAGTAACTTTTCTGTGAATTAGCCCACGATGATAATAATGGATGAAAACCCTAATAATGATAAAAAGGATTCTGTGTGCTTGCGACCAAACACTGTGATGATATACATTTGCGCCCTTTTATTTTACATTGCTACATAGATCATTTTACAACTGCTACATCGTTAAATTGTCTCCTGATATGGTCATGCCAATGCTCTGATTTTTATTTATGATGAATTTACATTATATCATATCATATGGATTTCTCTAAATAAAAAATGTTGTATATGAGTTATTCAATATATGCTTTTTTTGTTTATTTATTGTTTATACCGATGAAGTTTATATCGATCAACATTGATTCATTAATAATAATGAATGGAAAATTAACATAATGAATGTACAAAAATAAAGTATATTCAATAGTTTTTAAAATTTTCGTAAGATTATAAAAATATACATTCTACTTACGCTATAAAGAAAACTAATAATTCTTTTTATCCTTTTACCGTCTGGTTTGAAATTAATGAAATTAGAATTTTAAACGATCCTTGTTTCGAGTCAGCTTCGTAAAATCTGGAATATAAAATCTGTAATATTAAAATCAACATTATATATATATATATATATATATATATATATATATATATATATATATATATATATATAAAATGATAAAAATGATATATTAGTTGGTTTTCATAAAATTATTGTTACTATGAATTCTGAAATTAATTTTTATTTAATCAAAATGTGAAATATAAAAATAATATAAAAAATGAGAGTTAGCACATTATAAATAGTTCTTATACGAATTCGTACAAAGTTAAGGCTTTACGAGCGGTTTAAATTACTAATCCAGAGCAGAGTAAGACACATTCAGTTGCAGTAGCGAGCGATTTATTGTCTACTGATTATTACAACAATATTCTGAAAAATGAAAATTAAAAAAAATTTAGGTCATCTGATTTTCGTTTTTTTAAAATTAAAATCATGTACATTTAACTCGATGCAATAAGCTACCTGTTATTATATGGAATATTTTTCGAGGAAAAACAAAACGCCCTTATTGCGCGCTCGTTGCTTGCGTCAGTCGTATTTCCAAACCTAAATTTCCCAACGTACCATGTCTATATAGGTATATCCCACGCGCACTTCGAAATTTCGCCTACACCTGGGGGGGGGGGAGGGGCAACTCCGATGAAAAACGCTCCCACAAGCAAGAGCTGTGCGCGCGAAAAGCAGCCGCGCGCACGTGCCCGTGAGTTCGCGGATAGTTTCGTAATTTTCAAATGCCCGTTTTACTACGGCGTGAAAGTTCGTTGAAAATAATATGTGTGTGTGTGCGTGTGCGCGCGCGCGCGTGTGTGTGCGTGTGTGGAGGGAGAGAGAGAGAGAGCACGCGAGAGCGCGTACACTACGCCTGATAGATATGTCCTGCAGTGGGCGAAGTGGCGCACGCCAAGAGAGAATAATCAATGCACTCGACACGGATAAAGATCCTTATCGTATATGTATATAATACAAAGAGAACGGAAAAAGAGGAATCGCCCATATAGAAAGTAACAGAGGGACTGCAGCTAGTGCTGCTCTACAGTTCTAACTCATGAAATATGGGGCCTGGAGAATTGAACTAAACTATCCCTAGTCTACATTTTTTCTGTTTTACTTTTTCAGAAATAATTGTTTAATTTTTTGCTTATTTTTTTTAACTTATCTAATAATAAAACAATTATTTCTAGTACTTTCATAAACGTTAAAAGAATTATAACTCAGAGACAAACTGTTACTTTGATAAATTTGGGAAATTTTGTAAAAGCTAAAAAATTGTACTAGACTATATAGTTAATCGAAAACAAATTAAATCATTCGGTTGAAATTACTGTGTTACGTAATAAAACGGCCGAATAAGTTATCACGAATGCATTTTCCTTCGAGCACAGAACAATAGAAAAGATTTTACCAGGGTTGAGCCATTAAAAAAATTACGAAATTGACAATTATTCCGATTGTTCTTAAATTATTTCTTTGAAACTTGTCATTCGAAGGTTTTAACTGTACTTTTTGCTTGAGTCAGTGTTTATTTTTGTAAATGTGATATTGGTGAACTAATTGTTGCATGAAAAAAGTACAAGTCATAAATTAATTATTTGTTTTTGTGTTCATTTTAAGACCAGACCTGCACAAAAAATAATGTATTATTTTATATTCTTCCAACTTCAATTCCAATATTAATTGATTAAGATAACCACAAATATGGGTCATTCAAAATTTAAAATTAGTATCTGTGAGAGTAAGTGTTCACAATCTACTGTGTCGAGATCGATTGTGTCTTTATTTAATGATTATTTTCAAATTAGTTTCTATATTAAATTAGGGCAATCGTAATTAAATTGTAGCACTGATGAATCTGTTTTATAGTGGAAACGAAAATTTTAATGTCAATAAATGCTATTGAATAATACTTGCAGGAAGAGCCAATTATATCAGGTTGACGCCTTTGGTCTGCTTCTGGTAACTTTAATAACATTCAACGCTACCCCTTTTAAATTTTAAAACCTAACGCTCTCGTATTTCCAAAAATTGGTACTCTCTCTCTTTTTACAATTTTAGTACTCATCAAATGATATTATAAGCATTAAATTGGAACATTTTTGTTTCAATATTCCTTTTTTGAATTTGCTACGAAAAAGGGGAGGGGGTCTCCAGAAAAATGCTGTGAAAGTATACCAATTTAAATTATTTAAAGAGAAATATTTATTTGAAGCATGATAGTAGTAGCATATTATGGGAATGGAAGAACTTTAGGTTTTAAAACTTTATGGAGCTTATTTTGGAGGTACTATATATATATATATATATATATATATATATATATATATATATATATATATATATATATTACACTACATAAATAATTTTACAAAACCTTAAGAAAAATACCGTTTCTTATTTTTCGAAAATGAATATCATTCATTAAATAATTGAATATTGATGTTAAAGAGAAATTAATCATTGATTATGAAAATATTGATATGATCCAATAAATTAAAATATTCGCAAAATTATAAGACAGAAACCTCTACATATCCCAGTGATAAGTGTATATAAATCAGAAATATTACAAGAAGTTTAGAAATAAGTTTATCCCATTGTGGTCGAACTATTATTGGACGATCTGCGGACTCGTTACCTAGGCGGATATACATACAATAGAGCAAGAAAGTAACAAGAGCGAATCCTATTTAACAAATTTTTTTTGTAAAAATAAATTTTTTGAAAAAATTTTATCGATGTTTAATCACAGAACTCTCTCTCTCTCTCTCTCTCTCTCTCTCCCTGCCTCAAGAGTTTCAAATTTTATTTTCGCCGCAATCCCGCAATTTACAGAATTCTACAAGAGCAATCTAGCTGTCCCGAATAGCAGCAAATTGAAAAGTCGAAGCAGGAGCGGCAGAAGCAGAACGAGCTAATATGAAAGCGAAAAAGAAGGAGAATACGACAGGACGGCTAGGCGCAAGCGCACAGGGGGTTTTTTTGCACTAATATAGTGCATTCAAGCGCCACTGCACACTCTCTCTCGGGCCGTCGCTTTCTTCTCTATGTAGCGCCACCGCGCGCGGCCGCCGCCGCAGCCGCCGCAACGACGCCGGGAAAAGCGAGGCCTAGACCCTGCTCGCCAACCCCTTCACCGTGGCATTTAACCCACTTTCTTCGGCTCTGCGCGCCAGCGAAATCACTCGATCATTATTCCGCGTTATCTTGCGGTTTCGTGTATACAGCTGTAAGAGTTGGCTACGATTACGGGGTTTTGCCGAGGCATCGGTGGCCCGGTGAAAATTTAATTTCTCTCTCTCTCTCTCTCTCTCTCTCTCTCTCTCTCTCTCTCTCTCTGCCGCTTTTTAACCGCCATGAGTGCAGTATGAGTTTAGAAAAAAGAAAATTCATAACGTTAGCTGTGAATGCTCATTTGTTATTTGCTTCATTTACTAAAGTGTCAAACAATCAGACCCTTTGTAAATCTCTAAAATTTGTCAATATACCACTTTTATTGTTATAGTTATGACTGGAAACTAATCAATGTAGAACATAATTCGCAAGATCACTGCTATTAAATTCAATATAAATATATATATAGATAGATAGATAGATAGATAGATAGATAGATATTGCAACAATAACAATAATTGTATTACAGTTATTCTATTGTAAAAATAAAGCGCTGCGTAAGTTATGCAAGAGGAACAAACGTGTAACTTGCCGCGGGGCAAGTCGCGGACGGCCTGCTTCGAACGTATATTATCGAATGAAGCACTACTTATAACACCGATAAAAGTAGTCATTTATTAAATGTGCAATGTATAAAGCGCACGCTTACCTATAGGATTCTATATTTCTGTAAATAAATACTTACTCACTCGTCTACATATTCGCACGTGCATACTGTAACTGGAATTGATACATTTTTTACCGCTAAACGTGCCTGTTTCGCTTCGTTTACTCCGAATATGTAGTCGCATAGATATGACAACAACAACAACAACAACAACCACGACAAAGACAACAGCAATAATAATAGTGATAATAATAATAATAATAACCACGACAATAAGAACAAAAATAAGTGGAGCTCTGTGACGTAAAAAGACGAAGGGAAGTCGTTACGCAAACGTTTCATTCGGTTTGTAACACACGACTATGCAATTCTGGGCGAACGCGAGCGAACGAGATTATTGGCAAAAAAAGGAGAAAAAGTTCGCTCGTAAACATTTATTATCGCGATATTTCATGATCGCTTGCGCTTGCGCTTCAGAGTCGTGGCTAAAATTACAATATAGTGTGCGCGCGCCTGTTTGTGCGACTAATTACTTATTCACGTATAATACAGTTTCAGCAATATTATTTAATTTATTAAACTTCCTTTTTATACATCAGGCGCAATTATATGCGGTTAAATTGTTCCTATTGTTCCTAGAGCGTATATGTATGCGCATATAATTAGGTGAATAAAATTACAAATATATTTGATAGCTCTGCAAAAGGAGCCTTTTCATTTATATACTTGTATAGCACACGTCAATCGAATGAGACACTTTTTATTCACGTGTCTATTTGCAATTTAATTTATCGATAATTTCGTTCTTAGATTCATCGACATCTTGTATATGGGCGGGGTATGATTTAAAAAGAAAAACGTTAGATCGAAAAAAGTTAATATTTTATATATAATTAAACGATTGGCGCAGGAATGAGAAAATTGCATTATATTTACATTCATAGTGAACACAAGCGTGCGCTCACGACTTCTCTTCGTCTTGTATGCCGATATACTATAGAGCTTCCATGTTGCTCTTTTCTCTATATAGCCAAATCATCTCCTCAGCTTTGTTTAAATCGCCCTCCCCCTCCATACTTATCCGTAATAATAAAAGGCGCGCGCTTGCGCGCGCACGACGTCAACCCCGAGGAGAGTGATTTAACGCGCACCCATGTGAATAATATGCACTCAGCTCTCTCTCTCTCTCTCTCTCTCTCTCTCTCTCTCTCTCTCTCTCCCGCGAAAACAATTAAGCGCTCGAGAAAGCCCTCGGAACCCGTCGGCAAATATATATCATCTATAAATATCGCTAATAACGCGGGCGTCCTTAAGCGTTTAAAATAAAGGCTGAGACACCAAAGGCAAAGTTCATTGCATTCGTCCCGGGATCCGGTCCTCCTTGAAGTCTCGACCGAGGGAGAGCGAGAGAGTGAGGTAGAAAGAGGGAGAACCTTGAGGTAGGTCGCCTTCGCGGCGATTTTTGCGAGACTACCTATATACGGCCGCTCAAAGTAACATCAACGAGGCGAACGTGCGCGCGCGCTCTTCGAGCGGAGGCAAAAAGAAGAATATCAGCATCGAGGCGGCACGATATAATATGTGCAAGGGCGAGCGCGCGCGTATATTCCCTTTTTTCCTTTCTCACTCTCTCTCTCTCTCTCTCTCTCTCTCTCTCTCTCTCTCTCTCTCTCTCGGATAATTTACACCGGAGCAAGAGCACATTACCAATTCGATTCCGAGACAAAGCGGCAGATTTCGCTATAATTGATGTTCGAATCCATATAAAGTTCCCTTTCGTCGTTATAATAAAGATGTAAAGCGAAAAAAAATTTCCTTTCGTTATTAAGATGACAATGTTTTAGCTAGAGACACGAAATGAAAGCAATCGGCCGGCGTATATAAATATTTCTTAGACTGTCCTAATTGCTGCGTCTAATAGCTCATTGATTCCACTGCACTTAAGAGAAGGCAAGAATCAGCCGCGAGATCGTGAAAAAGTACTGCATAGTTAATACACTTGACAATTTGGAAGTAGCGTCGAATTATTTGGTATAACTATATAAAAAGCGTGGTCTAGGGCCGCGAAACCGAGAGATTGATTCACGAGAACTGAGCTGCCTTCTCCAAATTTACAAAGCCAAGCTTTTTTTTAGTTGACTTTTTGTCAAGCAATTACTACGCTTCGGAACTACAATAGAAAATTTTAGACAAGAAGAGTAATACTTCGGTCATAAGTATTCAAACTCGAGTAGGTATATATGCAAAAAATTCTTAAGTAGATACTTGAAATATTCATTCTTATTGCTTGCTATTCTTATTAACAAAGACTAAACTTAAATAAATGAAAAAACTAATAAGAAAAGTATAAAAAAGCACATGCGAAAAAAATCCTACAATTTCCATTTTATTTATTGTATCTAATCGCTTTTTCAAGTCGAGTCGCATTAGCAATGCATTATGCGCAATGATAAAAACACTACAGCAGTTCACCATGATCGTAGTTGCAGTCCAACAATCGCCACGGGCTATTTCCTACATTTTAGGAAGTGCTCTTTTCAACGGTTTACTTTTCCAACTCTTTTCAAAAGTTTAGTATAAAAAAAATTAATAATAATAAAAACGTTTTTTTATTTTTATGCATTTTAAACCTACTAATATAGGGGTATCCCCTATCGTTAAACTTTAAACGTTCGAGCTTTTCCAATTCTAAAAAACCTGAAAGATGTAATGGAAGCATAAATTTTATAAAAGATATCCTAAGAAAAAAGACATCTGTAATTAGTTGGTGATCACTCTTAAATTTTTTTACAATGATCTAATAAAATCGACGTTTTCTTCAAAAATTGACAGAATTAAAATTTCAAAAAACGTCAATGAAAAATTTTATAGTCGAATTCTTAGATTCTTGCAAGTTATTAAAGAAAAAGCTTTTGACTGTCATAATTGTATTATAAAGAAAATTTTAGACTCAAAAAACCGCGATAATTTAAATTTAGATATCCATAATATGGTATTTCTACGTAGATTTTTCAACTTAGAATAAAATGTGAAACCAAACAAGAAATCGATTAAAACAAATCAGTTTTATTTCTCATCATTAATTCTTTGATATTAGAACTTTTTCGAAAAATAATTACCATAACAACAATTAAAAAAAGCATATTCGAAAATATAGAAAATAATGCGTGCCAGATAAATTTTTTTTGTTACTAAAACCTATCACGAGTACGAATAACTCATAGGAAATACCACGATATAATACCGTGCGTCATACGAATGAACGTACAGCAAACGGAGTGTAATTGTGCTGGGCCAATCTCGGCTACAGTCCGATGTATAACTTCTTATATACAAAGTATACATGCGCGGCACAACCGCGCAACAACTCTATCCTATAACACCGGCAATGAAAATTCGCTATCCGATTATATCCGCAATACCTATCACCTCGGCTTCGAAGCCGGAAAAGGCTTTTTACCGAGCCCCCTTCCCTCTCGCCGACGATCTTTCCCCACCGCATATCTCGACGCAAAGGTGAAGGTAAATAAGGTCGTGCCACCATGGAGTTGGCGAAGCGGTAGGAGACTAGAAAAGTCCGTCGGGGAGGGGGCGGAGGGAGAAAGGCCCGGCGAAATAGTCACGTCGAGGTAGATCGCGTCATAGCTTTGCACTTTCTTCTCTCTCTCTCTCTCTCTCTCTCTCTAGTATTGGCGTATTTGGACGGGGGAAAGAGATAGGAAGAGAAAAGGAAAATGGCACACGGAGCGACGTGCGTGCACTTCACCTTTCTCTTTCTCCGGCGCACGAGCTGCGCGCGCCGCGCGATAGACCGCGTCATTCCCTCCCCTTTTTGCTGCTTAGAAAGGAGAGAGATTCGCCAAGTGTGTATGTATAATATTAATCACTATGGAGGATTCGAAAGTGCAGAGGCTTTTTTCCGTTCATTTTTTTTATTTTTTGGGTTTGCTGCTTTTCCCCCTCCCTCTTTTTATTACTTGTCGACTTATCGACTGCTAAAGAGAAATTGTCGTCGCTAGCTCATTTTAACATGTGAGAGAAGCTTTTCTATGAATAGCGCCTCCGAATATAATGGGAGAAATCGCCAACTCCTGGAGGGTATCGCTTGCAGTGGCGCTTTTACATAAGTTATTTAATAATTGCGAGAAGACACTCGGTAATTTATGTATAATTCAATGTTAGAGCCGTAAAGGTGCATTACGTGCAATAGTTGATACTTGAGTAATTATGCAGACACAAAACATATTAGAGATCAAGCAGACTTATTTTAGTAAATTTTATAACGATTACAGATGAATAAACGATGGCGTTTACTTAAAGACATTTATAATTAATTTCCCTAGTATTTCAATGAACAGCTTATGCATTGTTCAGAATTTAGTTCTTCAAGTCTTATTTTTATGCTTGTTTTTTTGATAGTTACTTTTTTAGCCTTGTGTAAATGCATGATAATTACAGATAGAGTTCTATAATGCGTTTGCAAAACAATCATCTGCAAATATTTTTCGTGTATCCGAGTTTTGATAAGAGTGGTCATAGTTGTTCAACTCGTATTATCTGTTATTCGTAACAGGCAGCTTGTGACTGTAATAAATATAAAAATTCTTACGTTAGAATAAAAGATCATTGTTGTAAAATAATGCAGATTAGGGTATTTTCGAACACGGACCAAACTAGTAAGTACACGTCTCTTATAGTAGAATTCTTACTGTATTATCAAGTGGCAGCCTGACAATCGAGGCCAGATTATATAGACGCTATTTGATAAGATAGTACATTATTTAGTTTGAAAAAGATCGAAAAAACTTTTCAACAATTGTTTTGAAAGGTGAAGGTAAAAATAGTGTCATTAAAAGATCAATTTGGGAATTTGAAATAGTAATTTTTTTTAATTATAACGATAAAAAAATTAAAAGTTCTAAAAAATTATTTTTGACATTCATAAGGCCAAAGGTAAATTTGTACAAGGAACATTTATGTATTTGTCAGCTTAAGTTCAAAATTAAATTAACCATTAGTTGGTCCGCTTTGTCTCTGAGTGTCAAAATTATTTCAAGAACCATTTGCTGTTTAAGATAACTCAAATAATACTATCCCGCTGAGAAGTCTTAAAGAATTCTTTCGAACTCCAAGGCATATTTAGACTTAAATATTTTCATTCTTTTCAAATTTGGTGTCGAAAATCAGATGTTTTGCATAAAAATCATTCTGAGTTTATAATCTAATTATCTAAAGTTTATTCAATACGTTGCCGTTTATAGGAAAGATTTTTATGTTATTCAACGTATAATCAGCGACACAGCTCTACGATTTATTTGGAAAAAAAGTAGATGTAAAATTTTACATCGGTATTTATGTTGATCGGACGAAAACGGGACGAAATCGGAATCAGACCACCAAGGTACTAGTTCTTCGCTCTAGCAAGCGACCCAGCGTCAACCTGTTATTACTTCATTTCATTTTTGCTAATTTAATTAGACTTAGAGCTAAAATAGTATTACAAAATTATAGATAAATCTACAAACGGTGTTATATTCGCTATGTGCACGAATGTATATGCAGCGCCATCACCGAGGCGAATTGTAGAACTTTAGTTTGTTAAAAGCAAAAAGGCTAGCATATGCTCGTATAGATCCCTGATAAATATTTAATATTAGTCTGAGTATCCAAGTTACGGATGGGAAGCATAATTTTATTAAGTGTACTCTTTATATCATATTAATAGACAAAAATATAACTGCCCACTGAAAGTGATGTTAAATAAATATAAATTTATAGAAAATCATAATGCTTTTCATGCATATTTTTATGAATCTATTGTTGAAGAATGGATACAGTATTGACTACTGATTTTGCAGCTCTCTTATTACGAAATTTCTAATATATTTATATTAGAAATTATAATAAAAAAAAATTTATTCATATTTTTTACTAGAAAAATATATATTATTAAATTAATTTGTATATAACAATATGCATATAATACTTATTTACATTCTTTGTCATAGACTTAATTAATATATATTTATATCGGCCTTACAGTCTTTTAACAAATAAATATAATAAAATTATAAAGTAATACAATTATAAATATTGTTCTTATTTGTAATAACCGACTTAGAATTAAAAATTTGAAAATTACAATTGTTGTAGTTAGTCAAGAATAAAATCTGATTGTTACAAATACAATTATATAATCACCGAATACAATTATAATGTTAGTTGGACTATCCATTATTGGACCTAATAATATTATTGAATGACAATGTGAATATTGCCAATGAAATTTTATTCTAAAATAATATAATTATAATGCAATAAAATAACTCTAAATTAATTCATTATACCATTAAAGCTATATTACTTTGCTTTACTACATACCCACTCTTTTTTGAATACATACATACTCTATTTTAAATGTGCATATATGTATAATTTATTAAACTTTTCGCAATGAAGCTCGGTACTGGCAATATAACTTATTGAACCTAAAGTTGGTAAAATGACCACGGGTAAAGTTCGCGCAGAGTTCGCATTCGTGCACGAAACGAAGAACAATCGAAAAAAGAGTTGATTGTATATTTTCACCATTCACGCCTCGTAATCACAACTATGAAATAAGTTCTCGAATTTTCGACTGAAAAATAAAGTCCCATACCAATTTGTACATAAATTAATTTTTACTTCTTGTGATCTACCTCCCTCGATTCCCTTAGAGGGCAAGAGAGCAACTTTCTTATGATATATATATATATATATATATATATATATATATATATATATATATATCATAAGAAAGTTGCTCTCTTGCCCTCTAAGGGAATCGAGGGAGGTAGATCACAAGAAGTAAAAATTAATTTATGTACAATATATATATATATATATATATATATATATATATATATATGTACATATATATTTAGCTTCTATGCTCATATAAAAAATACACATTACATTCTGGCAGTCAAAAAATTTGTATAAATATACACATATGTCAGTGGACCTACATATTTGTAACCTAATGATCATTCTTTATAAATTTTTCGATAAAATTCTTTTAATAACAAAGTAATATTTTAAATTAAGATTAATAAGGGATGATGATTAATTTATTTTAATATTATCTTGTAATACTTTTACGATCTACGAAATTTCCCAACTTGCATAAAAGTATAATACGTGGGTTATTTGAACAAAGCTATAAATACTACGATACTATATAACTAATACAATAAATACTCGTATATCTAGTGTCTGAATTTCTCGATTATACAAATCCTGCGTTACCGTATTATTACAATTCTTCATTTTTTTCTAGAACGCACCATATGATTATGTAAAAGTTGAGATCTGTAAGATCTGTGAAACGCGTTCGGCGGAAAATAAAAGCGGTCGAGAGAAGCGCCGAGGAGGAGGCGGAGAAACCATCTCTCTCTCTCCCTCTCTCTTTAACGCCTTTCTCGCGGAAAATTTGCCACCTCGATCGGACCGATAACCCCCTTCCCCCACCCATATGCGTGTGCCAGTGCACTGTCAAGCTCAACGCGTGGCCGCCAAGAACAATCGTCCTTCCGCCGACATGTCGACATGTACTTCCGTCGCTCCACTTACACGAGTAAAAGGGGGTTCCGTATGATTCCTGGGCCGCGCGGACAATACGAGAAGGTCGTAAACCCGCTCACCGCGCATACCCCGTGTGATCCCGCAAGGAGAAATGGCAGCGCCAGATCGGCGCACTTTCTTTTCTCTAGAAAAGAGCCTCTAACCGCGCCTTTCACTTTTTTCGGCCCCGTTCGTGCGCATGCTCGGATGTGCTTTTTTGCCGACCGCGCGCTGCAACGATAGTTGCCATTTTTCATGATTCTGCCATTGCAGTCTTATAGAAATGTTTGCAAGGTATATTTATTTCTGTACTAGATGTGTCGCGAAAATAATACATCAAAACTGGTCCACCATTACGGAATTAGCCTTTTCCCATATTCCGGAGTCACGACAAGCGAGGAAAGTCGCATGGATTCGCTTGGCCAACGGAAGAGTTGCTTAGATCGAGGAGGCCGTAATATTTCTCTAGACTTGCTTCTATAGGTAGAATTGCTCCTCCTGCAAAAGGCGCAATTATATTCTATAATATTTTGATGGAAATAACTGCAGTTGTTGAGAAAAGTCATCGCTGTTAGTAATATGGATACTTAATATCAATATTATTGTAATGAACAATAATTATTGTTCATAACTAACTTGTCTTACAAATTATACATCTTATTGTTGACAATAAAGCTTTAAATGTATAATGATGGCTATTTTGGAAAATAAATTGTAATATTCAATTAAAATTGCTAAATACTATTTAAGCATTCTACATTTATCATTACAAATAAAGATATTTATAATTTTTTAATAAGGATGTCTTTCAATCAAAGTAAAAAATTATAAAATAGCGCTTGACATAACTTCATTGGCTAAATTAAATATTATAATCTTCAAAACAAATATTTGTATGAAATTTAAACTAGTTTGATCATCATAGATTACACATTCCATACCGACAACGTCAACCGTATAATTATCTATGTACTTGCATATTATCATAATATAAAGAACCGTTTTTTATTACTGAGTTATAAATATGTTAAACATCGTTATTAATGTAATATTTGTTGTACCACCTTTAGTGATAATTAAAAATGAAGTAATAACGAGTATCTTATTCGCAAAAAAACTTGTTTCCTTTAAATAAAAATATCGACTACAGAATAGAATTACAAAACTTAAATTGATATTAAAAGTTTCAAATTTGAGTTATAGATTTTAATGAAATATATTCAGATTGATTATCGATTCTACATAGATGATTCCTAGAGTGAATTTGTGTTTTAATACAAGCGCTCAGAATTTCCTTAATTATGGAATTCATTTTTATGACTCTGTATATCTGCGACTTGTTTTAAATTAATATGATATATATTCAATAAAGAAAATAATCTTTAAAAACGTGAATATTTATTAAAGATGTAAATTTATGTAAGAAGAGCTCTTTAATTAATGCTAGGTTCTACTGAACCAATAAATATGCATATAGTCGATTTAGCAGATGTAGCTCTTCTGAATTAAATTAAAATTTAAACCAAAGAAAAAAGACATATAAAAATATGATTTAAATTAATAAATATTTTTATCGGTCTTACTGTTATGCTCAAATAATGACAGTCAGACTGTCCTTGTTTATGATCACTCCATAGAATCTGAAATAAATCTTATTACTTCAATCAGAAAATTAAAAATAAAAATACAATAAAATTAATAATAAAATATAAACATAAAAATAAAAATAAAAATACAATAATAAGTAAAATAAAAAGTAAAAAATAATAAAAGTACTTATTCTATGTTAGTAAAGGACAACCTGACTGCCCCCGCAACATTAAATTTAGGATCACCTTCTTGTGCGATGTTTTGAACCGCTACGGTTTATCCTCAGGAACTAAACTAAATTGAAAAATCCAGCATGCTACTTTATATACCATGGGAACAATTAGGTTGTCCTCTACTAACATAGAATAAGTACTTTTATTATATTTTATTTTTTATTTTTTATTTTACTTATTATTGTATTTTTATTTTTATTTTTATTTTTATATTTTATTATTAATGTATTTAATTTTTATTTTTAATTTTCTGATATAATTTATTGTAGTAACAAGTTTTATTTCAGATTCTACGGGGGTGATCATAAACAAGGACAGTCTGACTGTCATTATTTTAGTTAATATAAGATTTTATAAATACTGTAAGACCGATAAAAATATTTATTAATTTAATTCAGAACAGTCGACATAAGTACAATTTTTAATTTTAATTTAGAAATATGAATATATGATATTATATTAATAACAGCATAAGTAAAAATATTTTGAGCTTTAGGACTTTAGAAGCCATCTATTTAAATATCAAAACTTAAAGTGAAGAAAATACTATGAATAAAAAAATATTAGTAAAATTATCACAACAGTAAACAAAAATCAGAGTTTAATAATTATGTTACTTTGTTTTATACTATTTGTTAATTGTTAGCATTTGATTTTAACTTAAGCAGTGTATTGCATGTCTCAATATATAAATTATATAATAATAGTGTACTTGATTACTTAATAAAGAATACTTGATATTCTGAAAAATATTTAGGATACATACTTAAGTTGACTATATGTAGCAGCACCACTTTCATCTTAAATAAGACATACGTCATTGGAGTTATTAATAGAATATTAGGTTAGCTATTTAATTAAAAAGAAAAACCGCGTATAAATTAACAATTAAAAAATTGCTAAAACGCAAGCTAATATAAGCGCTAACATTATGAAAATTTACAACTTCAAATATATTTCTATCGATATCTCTTAGAGTGATTTTTTTACTATTAATACACAGAAAAACTTTATACGAAAAATGTCTCTAGGAGTATATCTAAAGCTGAATCTTTCAAGCTTTTCCTTTCTTGAATTCTAAACTGGTATACGAGGTCAGACAACTAAGTAATGCGATAGATTTTATTTATCGGCTTGTGGTAACACTGCGAACTTGTAATTCCGCCATCGTAATCCCTACTCTCTCGATTGAGACCTTGATGATCCTTCTATTGTAACAACACGCGAGTACTGCATGTCGCGAAAAGGAAACAGAGAAATTTAGAACAACGGTGCTAGATAAAATTTTGTTCAAAACTCGGCAAAACCGCGATAGAAACTTATGACCATGTGCTTAAAGTGTATGGTAGCGATGTCCTGAGTCGGAGTCAGATGCTTTGGTGGTATGCCGATTTTTAAAAAGACCGTGAGCGTCAAAGAGGAGACGCGAATACGCAGCGAGTCCGCACCCTTCTTCGTCAAGATCGGCGACTAACCATTCGAATGTTAGCTGACGAGTTGAATATTAACCGAGAAACAGTTAGAAAGATTTTAACCGAAGATTTCGCCATGAAAAAACTGTGCGCGAAGATGGTACCGAAGAACTTTTCAGATTAGCAAAAAGCCCACTGAATGAACATTGCTCAGGATTGTCTCGAGCAGATTGAAAGTGATACTACTTTTCTCGATTGAGTTATTACTGGTGATGAAAATTGGTTCTTTCAATATGACCCCGAAACTAAATTACAAAGTCAACAGTGGCTGTTTCCTGGACCACCAAGGCCAAAGAACGCGAGAATAAGCAAGTCCAAAGTGAAAACCATGTTCGTTTGCTTCTTCAGCAGCAAAGGGATAGTGCAGAAAGACTTTTTACCACCTGGACAAACCGTAAATCAAGTATTCTACCGCAATGTGCTCGAAAAATTACGAAAAAGAATGCTCAGAATGGGTCCAGAGATGGCAAAGACTTGGGTTCTGCATCAGGACAATGCTCCCTGTTACAGTGCGTTCAGTGCCTCAGTTTTTGGCGTCTAAAGGCATTGCAACGTTACCACAATCGCCCTATTCACCGAACATATCACACTGCGACTTTTTCCTACTCCCCCATTTGAAAAAAAATTCGTCAAAGGGCGGCATTTTGACTCCGTTGAAGCTATCCCAGAATCTGCGACGAGGGTAGTTGGAGAGGTACCAAAAGAAGTGTTCTAAAATTGTTATGAAAACTGGAAAACTCGCTGAAATAAGTTTATAGATGCGGGAGGGGACTAATTTGAAGGAGATCACAGCGTTATACCTTATTTTTAAATATACTCGACTTTTTAATTTTGTCGCATTACTTAGTTGTCTGTCCTCGTATTCCAGTTTGTCACATCTTTTTTCATTGTAGCGAAGCTAGCTTATTTAAAGTAAATCATTCTTCCATCAGTTTTGGATTTATATTATCTTCTTCGAAAGTTACGCTGCTACACATTTTTTTTTGTTTATTTTAGGAGTCTGTGAATACTATTTATGCATTTCCAATGATCGTTCTCCAAGAACATTTCTGGAAAACGGACATCGGAATATGTGCGACTCGACACAAATCCCATATCACTATGCACTAAACACATATCTCCGTGTTGCACCGACACCAGCTCGGAACTATCATGCACATTACTTCAGCCTGTGCGGCTGTCCTTGCATGGTCATTTCACGTTCATACTTTTCATCCCAGATTCTCATGCATACTCGGTACCGTGTTCACTCTCACATACTTTCATCATCCAGAGATCCATCTGCTTTTTTTGCTCTCTAGCATATTCGTAAACTATTTTGCGATCAACCGCCAGCTGTTCGCGTCCGTCGTCATAAGTTTCTTTACATTTTCTGGCGTGATCTCGCCTATCCTCGTCTGTAGCCGTAGTCGTAACTCGGTCTAATGGTCGCACACGAGGAGCGTGTGCTCCACATCGTCCCAAGCCCAACCCCATACTTGCATTCTGGAGAGGTAATCCTCTTCATCCTGCGGAGATACTTATGGAAGTAGCCATGTCAGGAAAAAAACTGGGTAAGGTAGAAATTCACTTCCCCGTGTTGTCTCGCCTTCCACGGACCGATTTCGGGTATAAGTCTTTTCGTCTATTGTCCACGTGCGTCCTTCGTTCACCGTCTCTGTCACGTTTCGATCGTCTTTATCCATTCTTCTGTTGCAGCGTCTTCGCTTCCAACGTTCGAACTCCGCTCGTGAATACGTTTCCATTCGGCCGCGAGTAGATCGATGGGAATGACCCCAGCGATCACGAAAACCGAGCTCTCGGATACGGTGCGATACGCGCACGCGATTCTTAACGCGCCCACCCTTAGTACGCTTTTCATGGCGTTCGCGCGTTTTCTGATATTCATCGCGTCGGCCC